>ML685797.1:18612626-18676742 GCA_007922175.1 Pelusios castaneus
GGAGCCCCTGCTCCCTTCTCCCCAGACCTGCGGCATCCTTGCCAGGGGAGCCGCAGTCCTGGGGAGAAGGGCTCCCCAGCCAGGGCTCCAGCGGGAGGGGATCCCCTGCTGGAACCCTGGCTGGAGAGCCGGGGAGGTAGGCAGCTGGTCCTGGCAGAGCCAGCCACACGCCAGCTGGCTGTGCCAGACCGAGAAGCTGCTCGCCACTTCTCAATCCCAGCAGAGCCAGCCGTGCGCCATCTGGCTCTGCCTGGACCAAGAAGCCGCTCCCGGCTCGTCCCAGCAGAGCCAGTCGGCGCACGGCTGGCTCTGCTGGGCGGAGGAGGGGTGGGTGGCTCTCCCGGCTCCCTCCTAGATGGGACTGTGCTCCAGCTCTGGGGAAGCCTCCAGAGGCTTCCTGGGAGCTGGAGCGCGCTGTGCTGGCAATTGGCAATTATATGATAAATTGTAGAAGTATACACATACTGGTGTAACTGGCAACATTTTCCACTGTAGGCAAAAACTCAGTATGTCTTCACCTTACTCAATTTGTCCTAAGAAACTAGTTAGGCTCAAGTTCCAAAGGGGTAGCTGTGTTAGTCTAGTTCAGGAAAACGAACAAGTGCTGTGGCACTTTTAAAGACTAACAAATTAATTTATCACATCAGCTTTTGTGGGCAAAGTCCCACTCCATCAGATGCCAGAGTGCAGAGAACTTGCATTGAAAAAAATCTTATAGTACAGGAGGGGAAGATTGATTTGCTGTAGTAATCTGACCTGAAACAGTGAAATGTAATCAAGTATAAGCATCTGACAAAGTGGGATTTTTCTCCCACGAAAACTCATCCAATAAATACATTTTGTTAGTCTTTAGGAGTGCCACAGGACTCCTTGTTTGTTGTACACGATTGTAGCAACAGCGCCCTTCCTTGGTGGACCACTCAGGCCTGGTCTGTGCTCCAAGTTTGACCAGCGTAGCTATGTCAGGTAGGCAAATGGGGCAGGGGGACACCGACCAATGTAGCTGTAGTGGTAAAAGTTCAAGTGTAAGCACAATTCTACCAACAAAAGACAGTCTTCCTGCTGGCATGGTTTGTTTGGGGGGTTGGATTAACTATCCTAGCAAAAGAACTCCTTTGGTTGAGATAAGCTGTGTCTACACTGGGGGCTCTGCCCGCATAGTCATACCGGTAAAGCTGCGCCAGCGAAGTCTTTGTAGGGTGGACAAGCCTTCAGTGAACGCTCTATATAAGAAAATGCAGCCTGATATCTTTATATAATTTCCATTTATATTCCTGTGAGCCTATCTGCCTTTCCTAGTTTGAAAATAACCCCTTACATTATCTATACTCCTAGGATTTTCTACACTCCGCTGTCCTGATTACACCACTCTTAGAAGGGAAGCAATAATTTAAATCTTGTGATTAGAAATGATTATGACGGGGTTTAATGTATGTGGGAGCTAAGTCAAGCAATGCTCTGTCTGTGAGGCTGTTAAACCAGGAGGTTTTATCAGTGACAGAGAATAGGCTTCAGTGAAACAGCCTCATAATCCTCTAATTTTTCCACACCAGATGATTTAAAGTTTTGTCCTCAGAACTGACAAGTTTGTGTCCTGTTGCCTTTCTTTTCGCTTTTCAAATATAAAGAGGCATTTGTGGGTTTGGGTGTTTATGTTTTTTTGTTTGTTTGGGTTTTTTTATATGGTTCATTGACCAAGATGGAACAGGATACATAGCAAGTGACGTCTTATCAGGGAAATGCATAACTTCATTAGTATTTCTTAATGCTTGGCTTCTCAAGTAGGTCTTGTCATTCCTCTGATCTGTTGGCTCTTCTTGATTGTCTTTCTAAAGATATCCACACATCTTTAGAAAGGAATTCACCAGAGTTTGAAGGACTTTTACTAGTTTTCTTTCTCTCCACCCACTTCCATTTACAACTTATTTTTATCGTCTTCCTTCTATTGTTCAGCCCCCTTGCCTCCCTGTCTCCCTATTATAGTTGCTGGATGCTACATCTTTTAAATTTGGATGTTCTGTTTGCTCATTGTTCCGTATTCCTTTCTCTCGCTCCATTGATTTGAATCATCAATAACCGCACCAAGTTAGAGCTTGCCCTTTTGCCCAGATCATTGGTACAGAATACCTGCATGGGTCACTGAAACAGAACTGAAGTAGCACAAGTCTGAGGCATGCAACTGTTGGAACCCCGTCTAATAATAATAAAATACAACTCTGAAAAAGAGTGGTACCAAAATCTTAAGTCTGTTAACAACAGAGACAGAGATGACAAACTATTCCATATAGCTCAGTAATCTCTGATGGATTAGGAAAGATTCAGACATTATTTTCCAGATGGGTAGCGCTGTTAGTCTGTATATAGCTAAACCAATGGAAGTTTGGTGGCACCTTAAAGACTAACAATTTTCTTCAGGTATAAGCTTTTGTGGGCTCCAACCCACTTAGTCAGTTGCATCTGACAAAGAGGGTTGCAGCCCATGAAAGCTTATGCCCAAAGAAATTTTTTAGTCTTTAAGGTACCACGGGATTTTTGTTCTTCAGATATTTATAATAACTCAAAACTTTCTGCTCCAAAGGCCAAGGATGGACTAAGGGGATAGTGAGCATTGACTCACCTTGTTTTCTCAGCCTTTCTTTCATGAATGAATTAAATTTTGTGCAGAGGCGTTTTTGGCAGATATTACACTATTTTTTTCCTCATATGATGTTTTAATATAAAGTGTCTTGGGGTATGTCTACACCAGAAAAAGTTAAGTCAACTTAATAAGGTTGGCTTTAAGTCGACTTAGTCCACTTTGTTAAGTCGACCTAACTGCCCTTAATAAAGTCGACTTAAGGGTTACTCGCCGTCTACAAGTCGACTTAAGGCGTTGACTTAAGGCTTAAGTCGACCTAATGGGCGGTTGTTATTAGGTTGATTTAAGCTTTCATTAAGTCGACTTAAGGAATTTCTTTAATTGACTTAATGAAAGTCAGATGGAGACATGGAGTAATTTAGGTCGACTTAAGGATCTTTAAATTGACCTAAATGCTAATGTAGATAGACCCTTGGTGGGGTTGGGGGAGGGAGGGGGCGAGGGCAGGGGATTTGCTATAAGAAACCTTTAATCTATCCTAAACAGGTTCATACTAACTAGCTTCTAGTTTGTGGACAGGGTTTTTCTCCACACACCTGAGATAATCATTAATAGACACCAGCATGATAACAAATCTTAATTGTACCCTCCATTATTACTTTTTTCTTTTTAGGAGTGGGAAGGGGAGAGGGTTTTGAATCTTAGCTGTAGTCCCTGTTTTTACCAGGTTAATTGGACTGTAGTAACTGTCTTGTTTGCACAGTGTGCCTAGAGATGATGAAAAATGGCAAATGTCATGGGTTTTTTTCCCCCCACTTACTTAATGCTGGAATGTCAGCCAGTTTGTATAAATAGAACAGTTGTTTCCATCTCAGTGACACAGGTATTTCTTTAGCATGTAATAATAAGCAAGCTGCTATCAAGAACAAGGAAAACGTGATTTAACACACACACACAAGTCATCTATAAGTGTTATTGCTCTGGCACTGTATAAACCCATTGGTAGCAGGCCAGGTCTTAGGATGTCACCATCATGCTTGCTACTTCCACTTAACTTTGCAGAATTCTCTCTGGCATCTTTTCAAAACAAATCTTGGAAAGCACACAGAGAAATGCATTCTTTCTGGAACCCACAGAGTCCTTTTAACTACATAGTGGCTGCCAACTGAAGTTAGCAGGACTTGGTCTTTTTTTTTTTTTTAAAGGCATCAGCATCCTAAATTGAACTGCATACCTACAGCAGTGCCTTGGGAAGACAGAGGGTGGCACTGGGCAAGAGGAGGACCCGTGACACATAATTGTGCAAAATGGCAGCAGATACAGTTCCCACAGCTCAGAGGTTTCTGCAAGGGTTAGCACCCAACGTGCTGACAACTAGTAAAACTAGAAGTCCTTGAGCTGAGCAAAATGATAAGCACTGAACTCTGCAAGACAAAATAAGAAAAGGAAAAATGATTAAAGAGGTGGGAAAGTCTCTGTTGTAATGAGAATGGATGTCATAGAAGGAACAAGGCTTTAATCTGGGAGAGGTCACCTCTCTGCTCCTGAGATAGTAAAGGGACTGTCTATTGTGTCAGCATGGTGGCTTTGAAAACAGGATCTGTACATTCTGGAACATGACATGGGGAATGATAACTGAGCCTTTCAGTTGTGATTGGTCAAGAGTAAAAGCCTTCAAGTGGAGTGGAGAGGTTTGTTGGTTGAACTCAGCAACACTTCAGCTTTGTTGACATGCATCTACTGGAGTATCAGGTGCTCACCTGTTTTGGTATTAGGGGGATTTCTCACTGTTAACATACCACGGGCTCCTGAGCCAGAGGCTTAACTTCTCCTTTAAAGGCTACTGCCAAATGACTTGACAAATGGCAAGTTTAATCAACGGAAAAGCATTTTGTCTTCACTATAATATAAAGTGATGATTTCCTATAATCCTATGTTTAAAAAAAAAAAAAAAAAAAAAAGTATAGTACTTTTTGCTTTCAGTCCCCTTTAAATGTGGAAATTGACTTGTATTCATGAATGAGGGCTTGCACCTCTGATGAATCTACTCTTGTGCAGAATGCTTAGAGCAGAAGCCAAATGCGAAAAGAGGCTGAAATGACTCAAAAAGGCTTTAATTCCATTGCATTAATTATGGAGCGACTGTAAGAGATTTAAGATGACGCATCCCAAAAAGTGGGTTGTGTTAGCTGTAGGGCAGTTTACAAGTTTACAGTTTACCTGGGGAATGTGCTAATCCCCTGCATCTTCTCAATAGCCCATGCTATGTCAACTCTTGGCCCACACATTAAATCAGTTCTCTTATTTGTATTGAAGCAAACTTAAGTCAAGTCCTACAGTGCGCTTTGCTTCAGATAGAGACAAAACATATCCCATCAGAATCTGAACACCTTAGCATTTTTATGAATTGAGACTCTTTTTAAATAATACTTCTGAATTACACCCATAGGGATGGGCACAAGGGTATTTCCCATGAATTGTGTAAGAAGGTGAGTTCATCTTTCTCTGAAGCATCAGGTACTTGCTAGGATTAAGACAATGGATGGAATACCCAATGATCTGAAAGAGTATGACAGCTTCATCCTTCCTATATATAAAATGGCTACTTAACTCTTGACTGGCTCTCGGTAGTAGCCATACTGTGAGACTAACTCAATACAGAAGGAATGGGTAGACACAACACATACTTGAGAACACTAGAAGGTGTATGGAGAAGGAACCTGGAGCAGACTAACAAGATGGCGGGAACTGTGAGTTGACTTAAATAATCCATTTGAATTCTACTGGCCTCTTGCTTGCTTCATTCAACATACTTTCTTTAAAAAATGGTTTAATGTAACCTTGCCAAGTTTTTGGTGGAGTACAGACCTCAGACATCCATAATTCATGGGCTGAGGGAGGCTGTGAATTTTTTGTGGTGAGCAGGACTCTGAGCAAACCAGATCATTTTCATTTGCTGATTATGCCCCATAACAATATGTTTTTATGGAATCACTTGAATAAAACAGCAGGGTCTAGAAAAGTTAAACTAATGATACAAAAATTGAAAGGAAATTTAAGATAAACTGGTAATTAATAAAATACTAATATTAGGATAAACAGGACATGTAACTAACACTTTTTAAGTTTAACATAGTTAAACATTTTGTCTAATCTATAAATGATGTGTCTTATCCTATTAAACATGCCACTGACTTGCAAAATTCTTGTACTTTTCCTTTTATTCCAGCTGGGCTGTTGGAAGGGATAATGAGAGATTAGAATATGTAAATTTGAACATTTTGGCCAAGACATCCGGGCCTTGTTTAGCACATTTAACTCAGGGAAAACTCTCTCTGATTCCCATGGGCACATGACCTGGTTAAGGGGCAAGGGAGGAGGGTTTATATAGAAAGGCTTATGGTCAAGATTTTAAAAAAATGCATGCCTAAGATTAAATGATGCATGCACCTATACTTATAGCTAAATCTGTATTTAGGCACCTAAATGAAGGGCCTGATTTATTTCAAAAGCACTAAACGTCTGACAGTTTCCACTAGAAGTAGTTGGGTGCTCAGCATTATTTAACTGTCTAAAGATGGAGTTAGGAGCTTAACTTTAGGACCCATTTTTGAACATTTGAATATGTCTCTCTCTTTCACACACATTTCCATATATATATATATATACACACACACAGAGACAGCTTATTGATAATGTTCTGTTGTATTCAAAATTCTGTAGCAATATGTTAAACAAAGTAGCTGTGTCGTAAAATTAAAATGCCAGATGTTTTTTAAAAAAAAAAAAATTGCCAAGACTAGATGATCTTCTATGGTCCCTTCCAACCCTAATCTCGTATGATTCTAAAAAGAAAGTAATAACTTTAATTTTATGCAAAATAATTTTTTTAATTGGGCTGAATTTTGTTCTGTCACTCATTCAGTTCCACAGAGGTCATGGAGTAACTTTACTGGATGCAACTGAAAGAGGAATATTATTTATTTATATTATTGTAGCCCAGTCATAGATCAGTACCTCATTGTGCAAACACAGAACAAAATGACAAGCCCTACCCCAAAGATCTTACAATCTAAGAATATTGTCTAAATAGACGAGACAGACACAGGGTGGTGAAAGGTAAAACCCACAAGAAGAGTGGACAACGGGATGGCTGAAAATGTCATGTTAGTTTCATGATTTATTTATTTACTTATTTGGGGGAGCGGGAAATTAGTTGTATGATCTAGTATTAGCATTAAAGTGACCGGGTAGCAAGTGTCAAAAATTGGGATAGGAGTAAAAGGTGCCAATATAAGACACACATCCAAATATCAGGAGTATCCCTATAAAATTGGAACACTGGTCACCTTAATTGGAGTTGAGAGAAAATTTAATGAAAATTTATAGTTTCAGTTTGGCAGAGATTTTGGAATGACCCTGTTTTATGTTTTTTACATCCTTTTCTGGTTGTTTAGTTTGTTCAACTGAAATTTTTCTCAATCATTTTCAAAATTTTTCATTTATAAAAAAAACAACTTTCAGTTTGAAATATAGTAAGTTTGTTTAAAAATACTATGAAAAATTTTCTGCCAAAAAAACCTAGAAAATTTCTATGCCAACAATGTTGTCAATTTTTTTTTAAAGACCATAACAAAACTACACATCACAGAATAGGTTATACTTAATGTTGGGATATCATAGATATATCACTGTAGATGAGAAATTTATCATAAATTTATACAGGCAAAGTTGCAGTGCTATGTGAAATTGAGGGTCATTAACCCTTGAAATACCAGAACAGAGGGAGTTGGTCAATTTGTGTCTTGTTTTAGAATCTTGTTTATGGAAAGAGCATTTCATGCTTTCTAATCACATTGTGAAATAATAATATACCATACTTCTGCCAAATACTGGCTTCAGCTGTGGTATTAAGTATAGAAAAAGAAGACTCCCAGATGGAATGAAGACAATGCAGAAGTAAGTTTTAACTGCTTTAATGTTCTTTTCCAAATAATGGCTGAGGGATGAGGAAGTTGGTGGCCTATCTGATTGAAAGGAAAATCTTGTGGTTTGCGCTTATAATGAGTAGACATGGTTGCAATTCCTCTTTGAACATTTTTTTCATTAATCTAATGAGATACTGATCATTTCCTTGAGTGCTCTCAAGATAAGTCTCATTGAAGTTAGTGGGGACTATTTTATTCTTAACCCTTTTGAAAATCAAGCCACATATTGAGGCACCTTATAAGGGCTGGGAGGTGTGGCCTCCCTTAGAGATTGACACAGAGGGAGGGCCAAAACCCCTCTGGGAGGCAGAATATGGAACTCTTCCACTATCTGACCAGAAGCAGGAGGCCGGGACAGAATGAGGAGGTATAAAGGGCCAGTTACTCCATTCAGTTGAAAGGAGGTGGCCAAGGTTGCTACTAGACCTGCTGCCAATTGACACGGCTGACAGGTTCTGGAAACTTCCTCTGGTGGAGGAGCCAGGGGAACCTGGAGAACAAGGTACACCATGGGAAGTGGGAGAGGAAGAAACCCAGAGAAACCTTACAGTAGTCCAGCTTCATTGTGCCCTGTATCCACAGCAGTGTGTTTCAGCTGGAGCCTCACTGCCTCTGTGATGGGAGACCCCGACACTGCCAGGACCCTGGGCTGGGACGCAGTAGAGTTGGGTGGGCCTGCGTCACTTTTCTCCCCCTTTATACCCAATCCAGTATCTGGCTACTTACCTTGCCTGCCTCAGCCTAAGAGCCAGGCCATCACTGTTTGTTTGTTTGTCCTGTCAAGCGCTGGAAAACCTTCAGAGCATCTGCCCCACCCTGCCTGAGGGCTGGGGGCTTGATTTACAGACTCGCTCTACCCAGGGCTAGAGAACCTGCCTCCCCTGAAGGGGATGCTTACACACCTACTATGGTATTAAAAACTTAATTCTTTAGGTCCCCACTTTTGAAAATCTTGGCTGTATTCTCTGGATTATGGGCAGACACTATTCTAAATATGCACCAGTCCCAGGGTAGATGTGACCTTTTAACACAGCTAAGAGATAATGGAAGTGAACTTGAGCTGTACATTTCATTTTAATCTCCATCCTCAATGATGTTGAAATCACTCTCCGAAGTACACTATTTTCTAAGTCAAGTAAGGGACATGTGGCATGTAATACATAGGAGTAGCCCTTTCCCCATGCTTCCTTCCTTTCAGGCTACTGGTGTCAATAAGATAAATAAATCTATATTGACAAAAGGTATTAAAAGAAACAATCAGCTGAGAATGAGTCTGGGATGTATTCATATACAGTCATCTCCCAATAACCATTCTCAATAATTGTACCATGGTAGCACCCACAAGATGCTAGAAATATTAAGCACGCTATTAGGACTAGTTGTTATTATTTGCATTACAATAACACCTAATGGCCCCAAGTGAGATCAAGGATCCGTTGTCAGACACTGCACACACAATCCTGTGCGCAGACACACTTGAAAGCATTCAAGACATTGTGGGTGTCCATCACTTTCAATGCACAAGTAATTGTCCCACTCAGTATGAAATGCTCTATTCTCCTTATCAAATTTTCTAATGAGATTTGGTCCCTGCTCTAAAGATCTTAGCAGCTACATAGACAATGGAGACAAGAGAGGTGGGGAAACTAAACTGTTGCTTCTCAAGAGCACATATCATTTAGAACTCAGAAATGATTCGCAGTCCAGCGCTCTATCCTAGTCTAAACCATGCTGTCTGTATTAAACAAAATAAAATTATTAGTATGTTGTGTATATTGCCAAACACCCAGAAGCTCCAGTCATGGTCCAGAACCCCATTGTGCTAGGTGCTGAATGAAAAGAAGGGAATACGGAAATGGGGAAGTTAATTGGCTCAGAAGAAAGGAGAAGAAAAGCCTCAGCAAATTACATGCAGTTATCTCCTGGGAGTATATAGCCTATTTAAAGCCCTGGCACTTGGGGCATTTAAAACTTTCCTAGACTGGCCACTAGACACTATATGAAATGGACAAAAATCTTAAATTGGCAGGAGGTGGACAAGAAATGTGGATGGGCAGAATTCTCACCATGTAGGCACCTAGATTGTACCCACAAAATGTGTGCATTGGCACAAGCAGCTAGATGTATATAAATGGGAGAGTTGCATATAATTATCCATTTTGCATTAAAAAAAGTCACTTCCTGTCTCAGTGTAGTGAGTCAGTGTAAGCGTGCTCTGTACACAGAATCTAGAAACTTCAGGCCATGAGCAGGACGGAACATCAGTGCATGACATGGGTTGGGGGAGGAAAGGTGGCTCTAATCACCTGGACCTCTGCCTGACCAGAGGCTAAAGTGGCCCCTGACCTAACTTAGAACAGCCTAAGGGTTCTGATACTATGTCCTCCCATATCTGTACCACCCAGGGGCACTCTTATGCTGGGGAGAGCAGGTGCCACAGACAGAGCTACCTGTAAGAGCAGAGAGGTTGCCAATCGGGGCCAGAATTATCACTTGTTTTGCTGACCTATCTCAATATAGCTACTCTATTTGATTGTTATGGACCAAATCCTTGAGGTCCTTACTCCTTTCCTTATGCCAAACTCCAGAGAAGTCAATGGGGGTTTTGACTGAGGCAGGACTGAATGACAGATTGAGCCTGGCCCTTGTGAAGGGTGCCATGGGATAAAGAGCAAGTAGTATGTGAAGAGCATTGATCGCTTCCCCAACCCTGTGCCTGTTGAGAAAGGGGTGGAGAATGGAGATCATCACTGTTCTGCACTGCTGGTAATACACGGACTGATCCATGCTAATGTTCTAAGGTTGCATGTGGTACCAAAGAGGTCGAGATGCACCACACATACCCTTTCCACCCTGGCTAGCAGAGCTGCTGGGATACACAGGTGTTTGTCATCACCCTAAGGTATGGTGCAGTGTACAACCTCCCAATGCACATAGAGCAGGGGTGTCAAGCTCATTTGCTATGGCTGGCCACATTTGACTTAAATGTACTTTAAGTGGGCTGTACATACCATAAATCGAAATACTAGGGTACTCTCGTGGCATTGCATAGCACTCTGTATGCGAGACCATGCTCTGCGATACCTCTGTCTCTCTCTGGCTATGTCTACACTTGAAAAGTTAGGTCAACTTTATGAAGTCAACTTAATAAGGTTGACTTGAAGTCGACTTAAAGTGGACCTTAAGTCGACTTAACAAAAGTCGATGAAACTTTTCAAGTGTAGACGTGGCCCCTTTTTGGCCTTATTAAGTTGACTTAACGTTTTAAGTCGACTTAAAAAGGTCCAACTAGGCACTACTCCACATCTCCACTGGCTTAAGTCGACTTAAAGTCAACTTAAGCACTAGTTCGAATTAAAATGAGGTGCTATTAATTCAAACTAACTTTTCCTTAATTCGACTTAAGGAGCAGCTTAAATTGAATTAAGGAAAGCCCAGTGTAGACGCGGAGTAAATTAAATCGACTTAAGCCTCCTTAAGTCGACTTAATTTCTAAGTGTAGATGCACCATCTGTTAGGGAGAGAGTGTGGTCCCGCAGAGGACAGTTATGGGCCGGATGGAAGAGTTTGACATACCTGTACGCTGAAATCCATCCCAGCAGTCCTGTGGAACAGTGAACCCAGTGACTGGAGTAAGACTTCAGAGTGTGTTCCTATGATGTTACAGTCCTGTGACAACGCCATCCTTAAAATGACAGAACTGGCTTAGCAGCAGATTAGGCAGTATCCACACATGTTTTATGGAGAAGTGAGTAATGCAGAAATGTAGAAAAGCACTTTCTTTCATTAGCAAGTATAATCTGGTTGATTGGAGATACCACTCTTTTAAAAAGAGGCAAAGACAACTGCTTTTCGACAGCAGAGGTGCTGCCTAATAACTTAAAATATCTAACTGAATTACCCTGGAGCTGCCCTGCCCACAGCCAGGTACAAGGGCCTTGTGCACTGAAACAAGGCTTGTCTTTGGGCCAATCAGGAGACGCCAACATTTACGGTATCGTGGCAACCAGTGTACTGCTTGCATGGCTCTCCGCTGGGCCCCGCTACACCCACTTCCCACAAATATTTCAACAAGCTCTGAGCTAAATTCTTGTCAGTACCTGAAGCAATTTTACCTATACTTTTATCCAACAGAAAACACATCTGAAACTTATTTTCCGAAGTTAAAAATAGCTGTTTTGTAGTAGGCTCTAGTGAAAACAGAAATGAGCAGGAAAGACGCAAGAGTAGATAGTGGGGCACTTGGGCCTTTCTTTTCTTTCTGCACATACAAGCTTAGCACTCAAGGAATGGATTATGGCTGGAAATCTGAGCTTTTGGCCTCTCCAAAACCCCAATTTGTGCCCACACTTTGTTCATGGGCACAAAGTGCAGGCACACGTTTCCTCATTAAGAAAGGCCTTTCTTTTGAAACCAGACCTTTTGATTCTTCAGAGGCATAGTTAGGCCAGGTGCTGGGTAAATGCACGTGAGGGTGGAGGAATTTATTTCCAAGGCTCCAGAATGGCTATGGAGAATGGCTGCAGCATCCTCCATAGACCTTTGGAGTGCAGTAGGAATGTCTACACAGAAGCACATTCTTCTGCCCTGCCCATGTCCCTGCCCCCACAAAACTGAGCTGTGTGTCATGCAGTCAGTGTGTAGCCCCCCCCCCCCCCGACACCTATTGCACTGAGAGAAAAGCTGAATTTGAGCCATAATACAGCGGGGGGGTGGGGTGTTGTGTTACCAAAGCGCACAACTTTTTGTGGTGAACGCCACTGGGAAATGGGATGTTGGTCTATGTGCAATAAATTGCCTGTAGGAAGATTACACACTTTGGCAGCTGCCTTTGAGGCCGCTTTTGATGTTGCACCTCCTTGCTCTAGTTGGCTTTTGCTTACTGTATGTGGTATGTACTGTGGATATACATATAGTGTAGCTTTGTAGTTGCGTAGCAACAGATGCAATCCATGGTCCCTTCACATCTGGAAAAGTTATCATGGCTGGATCTGTGGGGTGTGCTACGTAACAGATGCACTCAAATTCTTTCAGTGTGTGGAAGCATTTGGAAGAACAAGATGATCTTCTGAGCCACCTTTTGATCCCATCTGGGCTCCTGTACTTTCCGTATGGCAACTGCAAAAGTCTGGTTACCTGAGGAACTGTCCTCAATGGCTTTTTGTTCCGCTGCTGGGAGGATACTAAGCGCTACTGGGATCTAGGAAGAGCAGTTGCTGCTGGATCTGGAGGAGCACTGAGGAAGAGCTGCCTGGCTCAGCAGAGAAAGCTGCCAGCATCTGGGGGGAGGGATCCTGGAGTGCACTGCATTTGAGGAATGGAGCCGGTGGCCAGGCTTGCTGCCCGGGTCCCCTTTGCAAACTCCTTTGTGCCTCACCCCTGGAGTACTGTCCCAATCCTGCCCCAGTCACTTACCTACCCCCCCAGAGCAGGGCTCTCCCTCCCCTGTCCTGCCGCACTCATCCTGCCGTCCCTGAAGCACAGCTCTCCCTTTTCTGTCCTGACCCAATCATGGTCCCCACTCCTGAAGCATAGCTCTGCCCCTCTCAATGCTCCTCCACTCACCGCCTTTAAAGCCCTGATCACCTGATGAGGGCGGGAGGTGGAGAGAACAGTGAGTGTTGTAGGTTGTAGTCTGGGGGGGAGGGGGGCATTAAGACAAGAGGCAGAGCAGGGGCAAAGGCCTTGGGAGGAAAGTGCCATCACTCAGCGTCTGTCTTTCACAAATTGGACAGTTGGCTGCCCTAAATGCAGTGACTGATCATAGGGTGAAATGATACTAGGAGAGTATTTCTCTGCTACTAGGAGAGTATTTCTCTGCTTATGACTGGTTTTAATGTAACAGGTGTGGTCTGTGATCTTAGGGGTTTGTAATCATTCAAGTCAAAAAATAAAAATCTAATTTTTCATCACCAAAAGCTTTCCCCTCTCATGAATTTTGTTGGTGTAAGAGGATGAAATTAAAATCCCCAATCTTCCTGTTCTAGAGGATAGTTATGTTAATCTGTATACAGCAAAAACAACAAGAGAGTCGGATGCATCTGATAAAATGGGTTGCAGCCCACGAAAGCTTATGCCCAAAGAAATGTGTTAGTCTTTAAGGTGCCACAGGACTCTTGTTTTTCCAATCTTCCTGGTTTCTGCTTATTCTCTAACTACCCCACTCTCAGCCAGTCTCAGGCTCCCCTCCTTTACTCCTTCTTGTCCCCTTGACATGTGACTGTGAGCAAGTCACTAAAACGTTGTCAGTTTCCTTGTCTGTAAAGTTGTGATGAGAATATTTAGATTAATGCACTGAGTGGTAGTGGGGATTCATTAGTCAACATCTGTAAAGCACCTGGTAGATGTACCATAAATCACACTATATGTTCTAAATCTGATCATTATTCCTCTTTATTTCTACAAATATAAATGGGGGAAAGAAGAATCACATCTAAAAATTGTGGGCCATAGTCTGGATGTTGTGTTATGAAAGTAAGTGGTTTAATAGGAATCTTACACTGGAATGAGGGGTCTGCTGTGGAATATTTGGCCTTTAAGAAAACTGGATGTTGCTGCTTTGCTTGTGACATCAGGAATGACACAAAGGCAAGCGAAAGAATCAAAGCACCGGACATAACCTCTGGATGCTTGAAGCTTTTGTGTGAGGCCAGGTCTATACTGGCCATGGATTTTGGTGGCAGTCTAAGGGAGATACGGAAGCTATGTAAAATAAATTCTCTCTCTCCCTTTGGCTCCTAATACCTACCTACTGCAGTGTTTCCACTGCACTGAGTTGATGGGAAATGTCCTCCCATCAACTCAATACCACTCTTCTTGAAGGAGTGGTCTTACTGTGTTGATTTCTGGATCAACTTGAGCAGAATCTTCACCGACCGCTCAATCAATCTGGAAGGATCAAATTGATGGTGGTGAATTTGCTACCGTCAATGCAGACTTCGCCTCAGTCATGTGTTTGTGGGACTCTGCTATCTGGACCATGACAACAAGCATCAGTCAAGAGTTGATTATACTCAAAAATAAATTAAAAATTGTACCTTCTCATTTAAAAGCTCTGCTCCCTGGGCATCTCCAGATATACTTAGTTGACTTGGGGGGGAAAATATTATCACTGTAGAACCAATGCTGCCATGAAAATCACCGGATTTTGTTTGATCACATGCACCATTAACAAAATTGTCACCAGAATCTTCATTACTTATGATAATGGAAAGGCAGAAACCATACGACTTGTTTTTCAGATCCCAGTTTGTTTGGCATTTCTAATGTTTTTTATTTCCAACCTCAGATAATTTGACCAATGAATCACTGAGAGAAAAATACATATGACACTCCATGATGCCATTTTATAAAATCCTATTTCTGATTCTAACTAAACTGGAAAAGTATAATATTTTAATAATGTCAATGTTTTAGCAAAGATGAGGGGTAACAGTAGTTAGAAGGATAACATGTGATTCCAAATAGTGTAGTTTCACATTAACTAACATTAACTGTGACAGTAAGAAAGGTTTGTTTACAATCAACATAAAGTTTTAATTATGGCACAAAAATTAAGAAATCTGAATGTACTTTATATGTACTTACATTCCCCCAATGTAGTTTCCAAGAACCTTGCACACTTTATTTCATTCTCACAACTTTTAAATAAGACAGAAGTGTTGTTTATTCCTATTATTAAAATGAGGAAGTGGACACACAGAGATGCCGTAACTTGGCACAGGAAGTCTGTATCATGGTTTGAAACTGAACCAAGATCTACTGAGTTACAGTCCAGTGCCTTATGCATAAAACCATTGTTCTTCTCTATGAAGGTGAGGTACAGCTAAATGTACTGTTTTAAATTCTAAATAGTATGGCTTTTCTTGACTTCAGATTCTCAATGCCAAGTCGTTGTGGTCTGCAGGGAAAAGAAATGAGAAACAGAATCTCCACCCACTTTCAGACTTGTGAGTGGGATTGTAATTTGTTAATATGTAATTAAGCCATATTTCTCTCTCCACAGTAATTTCCTTCTTTCTAGCCAGTGTATGTAAGGCACCATACCAAGATATGCTACTATGTAAATATTGAATAAACTTAATCATTCTAATTAATAATAGACATTGTTCAATTCTGAGTTTGATTGCTGGTGATGTTTTGAGTAGAAGTGATTTTTGAGGTGCATAATTGTTGTCTGATCAAAAGTAATTTTAGTGGACAGAAAGTCCCTGTTAATGTTTTGAGGTGTATAGGGATGGGACCAGTGCATGCGACGTGGGATGGAGGAATTTCTTTGCAAGTGTTATGTATTGTGCCACTAGGGGCTGCTGGATGCATGCATTTCATTCTGTAGTTAGTGCACCAGAGAGGGTGTGTGTATCTGGGGTTGGGGGTTAGGTCAAAGAAAGTAGGAGTGAACAGAAATAATTCACTGCATGGCACAGAATACCCCTCAAAGAAGAGGTGAATTTACTCATGTGATCGCTCCTTTGCTTTAGGTCCTGATGTTTGAATGAACAGTTTTCACACATCTCAGAAGCACTTTTGACTGATTGCTTCTAATTCAATGAGACTGGATTGAAAAGTGGATGCTAGAAGCATTAGTCTGAGCATTTCATTTGATAATGTTTTCTTTCCTTTTCACTGGCAGTACACTGCCTCGTTTATGTTCTTTCTTAATAATTTCAATATTGCTGTTTCTTAGTGGGCCAGTTGTTGAAGTCCATATTTTGTTTGTACTTCGTTGTTTCTCAGTCAAAACTCCTGTGGGAAGTCATCAAGATCTGACCCACTAGAAATCTGGCTTGAATGAGAACTAATACAAACTTAGTGAGAGCTTTAAAATTTGGCCTTTTAACCTTCCATCCTTGAACATTAAATAGATTCTTGCTAAAGTGCTAGGCAGACCAAGATCTTTACTCTGTGAGACATTCTATCAAAAATTCACCATACACAGCTGCAAGGTCAGAGGAAGGGAGCCTCTCAGAATTGTGAGAAGACGTGTTCCCAATCAGTCCCTGGAAATCAGAGCCTTCCTCAGATGAGTTACCTAGCACAGGCTTTTTGAACTGCTGTAGGAAAATGAATCTTTTGCATAAAAGAGGACAACTTTCATACATTTTCTGAAGCAACATATGGAAGAAAATCCTCTCTATATTAAGAGATCTTCCACCTCTCTCATGTTGCAGAACAAAGGCCCAGCCTCAATCTTTCCAGTCTCTCAAGAATAGTTTTTTCTGCCTCACTGACACGACTTGGGTCACAGACAGCAGTGAGAGATTCTGGAGAGTTTTGTGCTCTTCCTTCTCTTTCTCAGACCTTTCTGATTCTGGAACAGCCACTGGATAATGGTAACAATCCTCTTTCAATTAGGAAATGGAACATTTCCATTGGTTTGCTGCTGAAGAGGCATATCTTGGCTAAATTGTGTCTCGCTCCCTAACAATTCCCAAATGTGCCCTGCAGTAATTTACCAACTTCCTTTCACACTCTCTCCTCCTGACAAGTATTTCACACTAGATTTATGACCTTGCAATATTTTTAGTCACACAATAGTGCCGGAGCTATCTTTTTGTACTGAATTTGGGTTTGTAGAATTTGGAGGCTATGCTTGTTTTCTGTTGAGCCATTCTTTTCTTCTACCTGGAAATTCTTGGTACCTCACCGAAGTCAAGGCTTTTGCAGTTCGCTTTCCTCTCCTGACCTGCCTCCATTTGACTTAGTCAGAGAGCCTCAACCTTCCTCTTATCCGTCATAATTACTAGCCTTACGCTTAATCCTGCCCCAGCTTCAGACTCCATGCTGCTACTCATCTGCTCTGTGGGAACCTTCAAGCTCTTTCTCGAATTCCTCTTCCCTTTGAAGGCTGAATCACTAGGAGAGAAAATCTCTCCCCTTTTACACACATCCCAAGCCCACTGAAGTCGGTGAAATGACTGTCACTGACTTCAGTGGGCTTTGGAGCAGGCCCTTAATGAATAGGAATTATTTTCTTCTACTTCTTCCAATGAGGCTCCATCTAATAGTTAGAGGCAAGCCACATTTTTTTTTTTTTTTCAAATTAAATGTCAGCATCACAGGATGATATTCATCATAGATATTCCTCTCTGTTGTGTATTGAATGCAAGCTCACTGGTTGCCATAGTAATATAGTAACACTCTCGAGTTTGTGAAAGGATACAAGACTACCTTACCAACCCTCCAGGATTGTCCTCGAGACTCCAGGAATTAAAGATTAATCTTTAATTAAAGATTGTCATGTGAGGAAACCTCCAGGAAAACATCCAGCCAAACTTGGCAACCTCAACCTTACAGAATAGTAGCAAATTTTGTTTTGCCTCCTTTGAAAACTGTTGACAAGGTCCAAAGGGGTGGCTGTGTTAGTCTAGGTCAGCAAAACAAACAAGGAGTCGTGTGGCACTCTTAAAGACTAACAAATGTATTTATCGCATGAGCTTTTGTGGGAGAAAATCCCACTTTGTCAGATGCTTTGAAGATGGGGAACTCACTGTAAGTGGGATTTTCTCCCACGAAACCTCAATGCAATAAATACATTTGTTAGTCTTTAAAAATGCCACAGGACTCCTTGTTTGCTTTGAAAACTGGTTCATTATGTGCAATAATGTATAGATAGCCCATCCATCTTCATATGCAACCACTTCTTGCAAATATAATTGGGGGCCAGATCCTGGCATAAACTGGCATTACTCATCTACAGGAACTGGAGCAATGTAGATTTACACCAGTTGAGGCTCTGACTCAAGGGGTGCATCTACACTTTGTAAATTAAGTCGACTTAATTTACTCTGCATCTACACTACACTTAAATCGACTTAAGCAAGCTGCTTAAGTCGACTTAAGGAAAATTAAGTCAACTTTTATTAAACCTCCTTTTAATTCGACTTTAGGCTTAAGTCAACTTTCTAAAGACCTATCCCTTTCCGAAGACCTATCCCCTGGCCAGGCCGGAGGCCGGGGTAAGCATTTTCCCCCTGACCTGAGCTGGTTGCCTGAGCTGTCTTCTTTCCCCCCCAACCCTCCCGCATGGAGCTGGCTCAGCCAGCCCCTCTCTCCCCTATTATCCCCTGCCCCTCTCTCACCTGGAAAACATGATGGTCATCTGTAGGCAAATGGGACATTGAAAATGCTGTGCCTAAGATCATGTAAGGTGCAAATCTGGCCCAGGGTGGAGGAGTGTATTTACTTTTGGTTTTGGTTCATATCTGAACATTTCCCTAAGTCCCACTCACATGAACAAATAACCCAGAGCTCATTATTTTCTTTAACCAGACACTAAAGTCTCTGTTTATTTAAAGTTCTGCAAAGATAATTGGAACTCATCCTCAAATATAATACAAATAAAGGCATCCCTCCCTCAATAGTACAGCAGATCTGAGCCAGTTGCTCTCAAACTGAACTCTACTCAACTAAGATATCTTTTTTTTTTTTTTTTTATCCTTGCAGTAATTGTTGTTCTATCATTAAAGGGATAATGGGAGGGGATGCTCTGTTTTACAAGGCAATAATTTGGTTTGCAAGGGAATAAACCATGAGAAGGAAGGCTGAGTAATGCATCTCAATGAGGGAAGTGAACTATTCCTGAGGAAAATGAGGCACTCCGCCCATTATACTAGAAGGGAAATTATAACATTTATAGTATCAATAAAAATAAAGTTTCCCTCTGTCATCCCTAAGTAACATGCACATTGCTGGCTTTAACCTCCACATGTCTTTGTTCATGACTAAAAACCAGAATGTCTCTCCAGCAGTCCCTCCTGATCCCTTCCTCACTCTGTACTCTTTTCCCTGGCTGATTTAGCAAAATGTTATATAAAATAAATCTAACATTTCCCTTCTCTTGTTGTGCCTGTTACTATCTAAAGCTGAGTTCAGCTGTTAGCTTCAGGGTTGAACAGATCAGACCACCCACGTTTTCAGAGAGTGCTCTGAGCCACTCTGGACTGAGGCTGTCTGTTAAATTGGTGTAAAGAGTGGTAGAGTCACTGGGAGAAGCAAGGAAAGGGTTACCCTAAATGGATACAACGTTTTTATAAATCAAGGCTGAACATGAGGGAATCCTGACTGAGTTGAGAGGGTGTGGAGTGAAACTAAATTTTCTGAAGTAAAACAGAGAGCTTTGTTGTTTTGAACATGGATTGGGGGCATGGCCCTTACAGAAATACAACAGTTACTCAAAACACTGGAGCAACTTTATAGTAAGTGGCAGCATTTTGGATATTGCACTAGAATTCTGTAGGGGTTTGTGGCTTTTATTTTTAATCAATAAATTTCCGGTGTAAAAACTAACAACTTCAGGTTTTGGCTTTGTATTTTGTATTCTTCTGCCAATACTTGGGGCCCAATTCTTCACTGCTTTCCACCCCAAGTACTTATGGACATCAGTGCAGGGCGAGTGTAAAATGGTTCCATTCCAGTTCGGTCAAGTTTTCTGCCCACTGTGCCCTGATTTAAATTACTATAAATGATGCAATACAGTGGAGATTCAGGCCCTTGGAATTTATAACAAGAGTTGTGGGGAAAGGCAAGTTGTTGAAGGTATGATGCAAACTTTTATTCAAAATGGCAAACACTTCTTTGAAAAATAACCTGATTGGCTTTTTATGCTCGAAGCTGAAAGTACTGTAGAGCAAGACATGTGGACATTCAGTAACTATGACACATTTTTGACAAAATGTGAACCCCTCGGGGATCTGTCGTAGGTGAACTAAACTGTACTACACTCTGTTACTTCCAGAGGGGTAGCCATGTTAGTCTATTTCAGCAAAACAAATAAGTAGTCCTGTGGCACTTATAAAGACTAACAAATTTATTAGAGCCTACGCTTTTGTAAGTTCTAACTCACTTCCTCAGATGCATGAAGTGAAAATTGCAATATGCTAGGTGTATGTATATACTTGAATGGTGAGGTTATAAGGTAAAGTCAGAGTATACACATGAAAGATAGTTAACAAGGTCAGTTCAGTTCCAACAGTCTAGATGTGGTGCATTAGCAATTCATGAGACGGTGAGAAAGTTTAAAGAGGGAAGATTATCTTTTGTAGTAAGCCAGCCATTCCCAGGCTCTATGCAGACCCAGACTGATAGTGTCCAGGTTGCATATGAATTCCAGCTCTGTAGTTTCACGCTGAAGTCTGTTTTTATGTTGAAGTATGGTAACTTTCATGTCTGTGTTAGATTGTGCCACAGAGCTCTCTTGTTATATCATGCAAAAAACTGTTATAAGAACACTATTATGGTTGCAAAGTCAAACATTCAAAAGTTATGATATATCAGAGGTAAAGTTGCCTTTGCAACCCTAATTCATCCTCCTTGTGCATATGCATTATGATAATCTTTAATTACATGATCACATTTTCTCCACAGGACCCCTGTCCTCCTTGAGTATACAGGCCGGAAAGAGCTCACTTAATGAGCAACTATTCAATAATTTGTTTTCCTGCCATTGTTCAATGGTCCCTTGCTTTATTTGTTGCTCACTATTCAAGCCCTGAGCTAAAGACAGAATTATTAATTTCCTCATGGACTGTTCTATGGTGCCCCTCATTACAGTACATGAGTGCTTCACAGACATTAATTAATCTGTCTTCACAACACCCCCCCCTCAGGTGAGGAATGTGGTATTTTCCCCCCCTTTACTAATAGCGAGACAGAAGCACAGAAAGATGACAGTCAAAAGTATGCATTTAGTTTGGGTGCCCAGTTTGAGACATCTAGGACCTGATTTTTCAGAGTGCTTAGCATTATATAGCACCTTATATACTCAAAGCACAGCTTCTACTGATTTCAGTTACAGCTTTGCGTACTCATCATTTCTGCAAAACAGACTGCAGGGTTTTAAGGCAGGAACTCAGAATATAAATGGGCACTCAGTTAGTGGCCTCCTGTGAAGTTTGATTTAAGTCATTTGCTTAGCATCACATAGGGTGCGTCCACACTAGTAAATTAAGTCAATCTAAGCATGCTTAAGTTGACTTAATTTACTCTGCGTCCACACTGGCATTTCCTTAAGTCAACTTAAGCTGCTGCTTAAGTCGACTTAAGGAAATTCAAAGTCGACTTTATAAAACCTTGTAGAAAGTCGACTTTGAAGCTTAAGTCGACTTAAGCGGTATGAATGCCCTAAGTCGACTTAGTCAACTTGGGGCACGGGGAAAGGGAGCTCCCTTCTGGCCGGGACCACTCAGGTCCCGGCAAGAAGGGACTGCGGGGCTTCCTTCTCGCCAGGACTGCTCTGGTCCCGGCAAGAAGGAAGTCCCGTGATCCCGGCAAGAAGGAAGCCACGCACTTCCTTCTCGCCGGGACCCACGCTCCAGCCGGCAGCTGGAGCATAGTCCTGGAGAGAAGGAAGCCCCATGTTCTGGCTGCTGGCTGCCGAGCAGCTGGAGTGCGGGTCTCGGGGAGAAGGGAGCCCCACGTTCCCGCTCCTTCCTAGCCGGGACCCTGCGGTCCCAACCAGGAGGGAGAGTGGCAGACCTGCGCTCCGGCTGCTAAGCAGCTGGAGCATGGGTCCGGGACTTTCCCTCCTGGTCGGGACCGTGGGGCTCCCTTCTCCCCAAGATCTGCGCTCCAGCTGCCGAGCAGCCAGCAGCTGGAGCGCGGGTCTCCCGCTCTTCCTCCTGGCCAGGACCACTCGGGTCCCGGGGAAGTTCTCCCCGGGACATGAGCGGTCCCGGCTAGAAGGGTTCCCTTCTGCCTGGGACCTGAGAAATCCCGGGCAGAAGGGAGCCAAGTGGTCTGGGGCAGAAGGGAGCTCCACGCTCCCTTCTCGCCCAGACCACTCAGGGGCTTGCTACTCTGGGGAGACAGAGCCCCGTGCGGGGCTGGCTCTCCCTGGACCGAACTAGTCGACTTAGAGAATCTAGTGTAGATTCTCTAACTTGAGTTAGTAAGGCCCGCTTTAAGTCGACTCATTGAAGTCGACCTAAATTCCCCAATGTAGATACAGCCACTGGAACTCTGTGGCAGAGATAGGGATAGAATCCAGTTCTTCTCATTTATTATATATCTTCTGTCACATGCTGCACCCCCACCCCCACCCCCACACCACTATAATGTAATTGTATGGTTTAATGCAAAATATGCCACGCACGGAATTTTTGAGTGCTCATGACATACTTTGCATTATTATTATGGTATCATGTTTCCTGCAGCATCATATATGTATACAGATATGAAACATGTCCCCAAGTGTATTTCACATGGCTCAAGTGAGGGCAGGCAGTCAAAGCTGCGTCTGGCACACCCAGTGAAGATCTGCATCCAAAAACAATCGAGATCAAGTGCTTTGGCTGAAGGAGAAAGAGAAAAGGGGCCAATAGGACCTGTCTGAGACACTTTAAACTGGTTAAGGGTCTTTTTCTGCTTGGATCTTCATCTTGAAACAACTCAGAAAGGACTGTGACCTATTCACATGGCCAGAAGAACCAGGCTGCAAAACCATCAGTAATCAGGCATATGGGTAAGCTAGAAATGGACTACAACAGTGAATTTTAGCTTAGAATGTGTATTTCCTTTTATTTGGTAGTCATAAACTTCTTGACTGATTGATTGTGCATTGATTTTTCCCTATACTTGCTTAAAATCATATTTTAATCAATAAATTGTTTTATCTAAAGCAATGAAGATTTTGGAAAGAGTGAAAGTGTGAGTGCCTAACTTACAGCAAAAGTAATGCATATCAGTTTCTTTAAGTTGATGGATCAGAGTAAATGAACCTGCAATGGTCAGAGAAGGGTTCCAATCCCTGGTGTGATATCGGGGGGCTGGGGGTGCTCCCTAGGAGACTATCCCATGAGTGGCTAGTGAGCACACTTCCACTGCCTGGGACCAATTATATGCAGGAGGCTGGCATGTCCTGACTCAGGAGTGGGAGTGCACCTAGCAAAGCAGGGTAAGTCGGGGCCCAGGAGTGGGTGATCAGAGAGGCACAGTGGCACAACAGACCAGATTGTAGGGGGAAATTGTCACATCTTTCAACTTCTGCAACAAAAATGCGTTGTATAGACAAGTATCTCTGTGTACAAACCTGATGCATCCCCAGATCATGGCAGAAAAAATAGTAGCTTGATTATATAATTAAATGCTGTATCATAAAGCAATTAAAGTTACATGGACAACTATGAAATGTCAGATTTAAATCGTTTTGAGTGTTTGACTTCGGAACCTTAATAATGTGGATTTAACATAGCTTCATTGTCTGTAATTTCCTAAATGTTGGTTTTTTTAAGAAAGCAATGTGAAAAAAACAGAAATGCCATCATGTGGTGACATATTGACACTCATATGGGTCATCAGCCAGGTTGAAATGTTTACAGCCAACCCACAAACCTGTGCCATTTGAGCTAATAGAGTAAGTGATAGCAACAGTCAGTTGTCATCTTCTAGTCGATATGGA
This sequence comes from Pelusios castaneus, assembly GCA_007922175.1. Lineage (NCBI taxonomy): Eukaryota > Metazoa > Chordata > Testudines > Pelomedusidae > Pelusios > Pelusios castaneus. Next base: position 18,636,589 of record ML685797.1, read on the forward strand.
CCAGAACCAGAGGTGTATGGGCCACTTGCTAGTGGCTTGATCAGATATTTGCTGACTCAGAGGAATGGTAAGACTCCAGGATCTTGGGTTCCATTGCAGAGTCTGAAGGAGAATGTGCTCTTGTGTGCACAAAGTCTTCCTAGGTTTGCCCTTTTTAACACAGTCCCTTCTAACCTGTGCCCATCCTAGCCTTGTTTCTACCATATCACTGGCTCCTTGTCTCAGTCTCATTCTTCTCATCTAGTAAGTCCCAGTCTTCTTGGCCAGTAAGTCCTAATCTCACCCCACCATACTCCTCATCCCAGCATTCTCCACTCCCAGTCTGCCTCCAATCCTGTTTCTACTCTCCTTTCCCAGCTATACAGATTCCTCCTTTCTTGCTCCTCCCTGAGCTCCTTAAGAACATAAGAACGGTCATACCGTTTCAGACCAGCCTGGAGTAGGCTTCGTTGCTCCGTGGCAATAGTGCACGTGCCATCTGCTCAGCACTAGGATATGTTGGAGGCTCGAGCACACTCATTACACATGGAGATTTTTTAACTGATAAAAATCTAGGCCTCTACTGAGCATGTGCAAACTGAGATATTTCTAAAGAATTGTCACTTGGCCAGTTTTGGGTGGATTTCTACAGGAACTGCAGAAGGCCCTGACACAAAGGTAACCCCCCTGTCACGTTTCACATCCCTGCTCCAAAATAAGGGGGGTAGTCTGAACTTCTGAACATTGTTAGTGAGTGGGACTGGGGCTGGGGAGGCGTGACTGTGCCATCTGCCTAAGATTGCTCTGGGAGGCCAGTGTCTTTCACACAAGGGAGTTGCCTATCAGTGTGAACTGTGGCTTTGTCCGCCATTTCCCTCCCCCCACATTGGGACATTGATCTTTCACTGAAGTTATTTCTCAGCACCCCCAGTGTCATGTGAGGGAAGGGGGATCACGCTCTCTGCCTCTGGAGACATGGTGGGCAGGACAGCCGCACAGTAACTCCACACACTCTGTAGCAGCAGCTCACCCCATACCTGGCTCTGAATCATGCTGTGCAGCAGTAATGGAGCCTGGTTGGAATCTGAAATTCTGCCTGAGCTCTGCAGCTGCTCACGGCCTGGGTCATGATTTGGGCCATATGGTTTTTATGTATTTTTCACATATCAGCATAATGCAAAGAAAAAAAAAAAAGTCATTTCAGACACAGCAAACACAGATGAAATGGGAAGTTCAAAACCACAGGCCTGTTTGTGTGCTTAGAAATTTTTGAGAACTGTATCTGACTACATAAAAATCAGTCTCACTAAAGTGCAAGGAGAAATATTTAGGGAGTACTAGAAAGAGATGCCTTTTGCTTGAAAGTAGTACTTATAAATGTGGCTTGAACCCTAGCTTTAAGTTCATATCCCAGTGTCTCCTTTATGACTCCTGCTTTGTTACTATCTTTCAACACCACCACACTCACAGGATGCAAAGGGAAGATAGATGAGGGGTAAGAGGAAGGGCAGATGAAATGACCATGATAAAAATACACTCTTAATTTGAGGCACCAGGGCTCCAGAAATGACTGTTGGGCCAGTATGTGTGATTTTTACAGTTATGCAATGGGTTGGGGGGGGGGGTTTCTGGAAGTGCGGGGGTAGGTGCTGGCTGTTTTCTAAGATCTGGTGTGTGTATCTTCTTTACTGTTCAAGAAAGGAGCCCTCCCAATTCTGAAAGCTCTCATTCACTAGGGTAAGCTCCCAAAATTCAGGATTAGGCCGTATGTTTTTATTCTCTGTATACATGTACATGGCACCCATCACTGAGGAAGTCAGCATTTTTATACTGATTGATTAAGAACTTTTAATTCTATAGATAAGGGATGTCTGGATGTAAAGGACATTGTGTTTGCAAATTTACAGTAATGGAATGTTTAAGCTAACAAAAAGTCATATTTTAGTGAGTTTTCCAACATAACCTATGATATTCACTGTATATAGCCAAACAAAATCTACTTAGCACGATTTCATTAAGGCTACTAATCCAGAGCTTTGAGTAAAAATTGAATAAATTTATTTATTCTGCAGATCTTTAAAATGAAAATAACAGGAGATGCTTAGCTAACACAGACTTTAGAAGAACATAAGTCAAAGAAAGGAACAAAAATCCTACCATACAGAAGAGTTGCAAGTAGCACATAAACCAACCAAATTTCCCATTTCTCTATAAATGTCTAGAACTCCCCCATCCTCACCAATAGGCACCTTTCCAGAAGCATTCTGAGAAGATGAATCTTGAAGCATGCCCTGAGAGTCAGCACATTCAGGGCTATTTTGGACTGGAGGAAGTGAATTCCACAAAAAAGGACTTCACAGAGAAACTTCTGCCCCATCTCTGTAGACCTCAACAGCAGCAGCAGACAACGGGGAAAGAGGTGGACAGTAGAATTGGAAAAACCACTAACATTGTATCTGGAATATTTTGTGTCCCTATGTTTTTTGTACATATAATCCATCATACCCTAATTTTTTGCACATGCAAAAACTCAGATGTATATGTGCAAACTACACTGGTGTATATAAATGAGGTGGGTCAGCTGCATAATAGGGCTTTGCTCAAGGAAGCTAAGAGGGAACAGGACAGGCGCAATCCTGATCTGTGAAATAAAGCAAGTTTTGAGGCATTTGTTTGGCTAATCTGCATCTAGATACTGGTAGGCACAGAGGGAGGAATATTGGAGTTGTGCAGTTCCTGCACAAGTTTTCGGATATGTAAATCTCTGTGTATTTAGAAGACCTATTAGCTACACTCAAGAGCCATGACAGAGATTTTCTTCTCACTCATCAAGGTGTAACCTCCCAGTGGGCAGGATTGCAGCTGCTTTTGTCCACCATGTAGCAGATAAGCATCTGTTTAAACCAGTGGTCCCCAAAGTGTGGGGTGTGCATGCCGAGGGGGCATGGGAAAATGTTCAGGGGGGTGCAGCTGGGCCTGGGCCAACCCCCACATGGGGTGGGGCAGGAGCATCACTCAGCCCCATTCTGCCCCCTGCTTGGGTCACCCCTCATCCTTGTATCCCAGTTCCTGACCATGCTCTGGGCCTCTGGCAGTGATCCCACTTTCATCTGCATTCCAGACTCTGGCTGCACTCCTGGCCCCAGCCTCCAGCTCCAGGGAGGAGGGGGGGAGGGCGGGATGGAGGCAGGCAGAACATGGACTGGGTAAGGGGGGCATGATGCCACAGACCAAAAAAGTTTGGCGACCACTATATTATACTATTTGGCACCTACTGCAGGATTGGGCCTATTGATGTAGCCCCAATTTCCTTATTAAATATCATCTGCTTCTTCTTGCCTCCCTGTAGTGTATCCCAATGTGAATTTCTCATGCTATTCCAAAGCTGACCCTTAAAATTAGGTAGCTGCAGTCCTAAAGCAACCATTTTGCATTCAGCTGCTGCTGATTCTCCTTCTCTTCCAGCCCGCTAAATCTGGTTATGATTTCTCTTCCTGGCACCTTTCTTTCTTCTGAGTAGATGGCACTTTCTCATACACTCTGTGATTTAAGGACATTCACTCTTACCTCTTCCCCACCTCCACTGGTCAAAACCGCAGTGGCTCCAAATACCACCATCTGTTCCCCTTTGAGAAAATCCTTTGAGCAGCAGCAATGGCATTGAAGAGGTAAAGAGAAATCACTCCATACCTATTCACCCAAATGAAGGGAGAAATTTAAAGGTGACCTAAGTGACAGCTGAGTCGAACCAGCAAAATAAAACTAAAGTACTTCCAGGTTAGACATGGAATTGCCAGACAGTTTAAGCCAGTGCTTTTTGTGTGTGGGTGGGTGGGGGGGGGGGGGGGGGAAGTTCCAGTACTCAGATCTTGTTAGTAAATCTGAAAAATGCCTCTTCCTACTGGAAGAGTGGACGTCTCAGAAGCAGATGCTCTTGTGTACGTACAAGGCCTAGCAAACAGGCAGACTGCAGAATAAGACACTCATTCTGCTGTCTGCTCCATAGGGGCTGCTCACTGCCCTGGTGCTAAGCGCTATTGACTTTGACATTAGACAAGTTCATAAATGTCCAGCCATGTGCATCAAATTGCAGAATCGGCTTAAAATGATCCTTTTCTCTTAAAGGTGGAACTGAGTGTTAGCTAGAGCCACTGAAGACTGAAAATGCCATAAGCTTCTGCTACTAAGCTGACATGCAGTGACATTTGGTCTGCATAATCACATATTTTACTTTTCAGGGGGAGAAAGAATTACTACTGGTGGCATTTTTGCCTAAGGGGAAAAATCCCCTCCTTCCGTCCTTCCCTGCTGCCTCAATAACTACATAAGGTGATACTGATGTTTGGTATGTGTAAACCTACAACCATTAAAAATAGTTTAAAAGTTAACCTGGGGAAATTGGAGTCTTGGTCCTAGCTAAACCCAGCTGGCCCGAATCTACGCTCCACGACCCATATGCGATCCCAGTGAGAAGAGTGGGATTAAACAGGTTCTTCAGAAGGCAGAATTTAGTTTAGGACTGCTTTGTGGGAACTGATTCTCAAGGTTATTGTGTTTGTCGTTTGCAATCACATAGGGATGGCTCAGTCAATCAGCAACCAAGAATAACTACTCTTTGATTTACACCATGATACCATTTGCAAGAAAGCCTGAAACAAAGACACTCCAGGCCTGATTCTAATTTCAGTTACACTAGTGTAAATCAGGAGAAATCCCACTGACATGAGTGAGTTCTGCCAGTGTAAAACTGGTGTGAGATTCAGACATGAGGAAGCTAGAGATGCCCTAATGTGTACATTAATCCAAAACTTTGAAGATACTCATGGTGCACTTCCAGAAACTACGGATATGAGTTTGTCTTGGCAAAATTAATGAAGTAGTCAGGGTAAAAAATGTACAAAATCAGGGTATGGTCATGACAGGGCTGAAGCTGAAGTTTGACCCCCACCATGAGGGCTGAAGCCAAAGAAGTCCCGGAAATCTGTTAAAGTCATGGCATCCATGGCAAAACCCTAACCTGAACCATGATCATATAATTTAAATCCATATTTTAATGTCCAGCTCTCGGAGCCCCCCTCCCCCAATCTTCAGCAAGGATGCACCTACATCAGTACTAGCAACAATGTAAGCATTGGTAAAGATGGGATTCACACACTTCTAATCAGTTTTCACCATGGCTGAAAAATGGGTATTGTTCACAGCTCCATGTAAAGAACTGCACAGAGTAAGCAATTTGCATCGCAGAAGTTTTAATGGTCCTCCAAAACTCAGAAGCTTTGCTATATATTCTTGAGCACTATTCACTGGCACTTGTCACTGGCGTAACTCTTTATATTTATACAGTCATTTCACTTATAGAGTGCTCCTGTAAAGGGTGGGACCTTTTCTGGTGTAGGACTATCCATGAAAGCCTAATTTTAAATATTGGTGGCTATGTCTACATTTGTTAATTTAAGTCGACTTAACATGTCCACACTATAAAATTAAGTCGACTTAGGGGGGAACTTACAAAGTCGACCTAGAGCATCCACACTGGATGCCTAGGTCAACTTCTAGGGGCTAGGTGGACCTGGGAGAGGTCCATGGTAGTGGTGGGGGCACCCCTTGCCCAGTGCCAGGGGGCTCAGCCTTTGCCCCATTGGGTACAATGGGGCAAAGGGGGACAGGGACCCTGGCAGGGCATAGGGGCAGAGTGGGCAGGGCTCTTCCCTGCCCAGTGTGTGGGGGGCATTCCAGGCTCCCCCTGTGCCACCCCCCCTGGCAGGGAGGGCAGTGGAGGAGTCCTGGAGAGCCCTAAGTCGACTTAGAGTCAACTTAGGGCTACTCCAGGTCTGCACTGGCTTAAGTCGACTTTAGAAAGTCAACTTTAGCCTAAAGTCGACTTTAAACCAGGTTTAGTAAAGTCGACTTAATTTTCCTTAAGTTTACTTAAGGAAAATGTTGTGTAGTCGCAGAGTAAATTAAGTTGACTTAAGCAAGCTTAAGTCGACTTAATTTACAAGTGTAGATGCACCCGGTGAACCTAACCCTACAACGAACTGAGGACCAAATTTTCTAAGATGTTTAAGCACCTAAATTATAACATGCTTAGGCACTGTTGTAAATACCACTCGGCACCTATCTGCATCTGTAAGGGCCTAAACACCTCAGTCCCACTATTCCAGTCCCTGTCTCCATGGAACCACTTTCCTGGATTTCTACTGAGAGAAAACTCTGTCTGGGATCTGCAAATCAGATGGGCTGCAAACACTCTTCCCTCCACTCCCAACTCCTGTGCAGAATCCATACCCACCATTAGTGGGATAGATAGTGTTAGACGGGTGGGACAGATGACCCTGTAGCTGATATGCAGGCATGGGGCTTTTGTCAGATCCTTGAGCTCCATGTAAACCTTTAGGTTTTGTTCGAGCTATAGAACTTCCTGTTTCTTCAATGAAAAGGAGGAAATTCTAGGAAACTATAGTGGAGAATTGCACAGTTTTCTTCCCTCTGGGTCGCCTGTAAAAACTTTTCCCCCTTCCCTCCCTGCGACCCCCTTGAGAAGTGCTGAGCACCTGCTATTCTCATTAACTTCAGGGGGAGCTGCAGATGCTCAACATCTCTCAGGAGGTGACTCATGGACATCAATGAGAGTCAAGGACACAAAGCACCTCACAGCTGGTGCTTAGGCAGATCAGACCTGGGAGAGCTGCATAGAAAATCTGGGACAAACTCTTGGATGCAAGTGCTTGTGTGAAAGAAACCAACTTTGGGCTTTTCTTTAAAAAATATTTCAGGGATGGCAGAATATCACAGAGCCAGTACCATCATCTTATGAAGAAGTTGCTCTTACAGAGTTTGGAAAGGGTATGTGCTTTTTCTCTTCTCCTAACTCCCTTTCCCCTTCTCTCTTTCTCTCTCTCTCTCTCTCACACACACAGGGTGAGTGGAATTTAACCAAAAAAATAATAATAAAAGTCATTCATGGTTCAAGTGCTTAGCCTAAGCTATATTTATCATGAAACAGTGGACATTTTTTGCAAAAAGGCCAAATGTGTCAATTAATCTACACAAGGGCAGGTCTGAATTATACCCTGGCCAGTTACAGTATGCAGGCTTTTATGAGACTTTTTACTCTCTTGTTCAATAAAACAATAAGTGGTTATACAGCAGCCAGAAGAGACAATGATTCATATGCTTCCAAGGGATGCCAAGTACCTTCTCAAGGAAATACACTCATTGATATGTAACGCGAATCTTTTGTCCTTTCTGTGGTATTTCAAGGATTAATAGAATTTCCAAAGACAAGAGATGAATGAGATACAATAGCAAATGCTGCTGATGCCAGATTTGGCCCAAAAGGGACTACATGCAACCCTGTGCTTTATTACAAGTGATTTCTCATGCAGTGGTAAATAAAATCAAATGCCACCTGTTATGTTATCAGTTGAGTAACTCCATACTGATTGTTTGATTCCTATTTTTGGCTGGAACATGCAAAAGGGAGTTGGCTGCAGCTACTAAATTCTGTAGGAATAAAAGCACATGAGTTGACTAGCGTACATTGAACCCAGTGTTGAGAGGGGAAGAGGTGCCTGTGTTTCAGGTTGAAATTAGGAGTGTTCCTAGACAATTGGATTTTAAGTGGTTCTTTGTCTCTAATGGTACTTAGTAAATAAGTAGGAAGGGTGAAGGGGAAGAGCGTTTCAGCCATTTTTCTGCTCCTGCTGGCTATAATATAGGCCATGGAACTTCCCAAAATAATTCCTAGAGCATAGCTTTTAGAAAAACATCTGAGCTTGATTTAATAGTTCAAGTGAGGAAGCATCTCCCAGGACCCTTGGTAAATTGTTCTAATGCTTAATTACTGTCCTGGTTAAAAATCTGCACCTTCATGCCCATCTGAATTTGTCTAGCTTCAGTTTTCAGCCATTGGATCCAGCCAATCTCTGCTCAATTGAAGAACCCGTTATTAAATATTTCTTCCCCACATGGATAACTCTGGTCTGTAATCTAGTCACTCTGTTATCTTCTTTTTGTAAAGCTTGAGCTCTTTGAGCCTATCAGGCCAAGGCAGGTTTTCTAGCCTTTTAATCATTCTCATAGCTCATCTCTGAACCTTCCCCAATTTTTCAACATTCTTCTTGAATTGTGGACATCAGAATTGAACACAGTACTCCAGCAGCTTCAAAGCATCTGACGAAGTGGGATTTTCTCCCATGAAAGCTCATGTGATAAATAAATTTGTTAGTCTTTAAAAGTGCCACTGGACTCCTTGCTAGTATTCCAGCACTGTTGCACTGTTGCCGCAGAGAGAGGTAAAATCACCTCTCTTTTGCTGCTTGAGATTTCCCTGTTTATGCATCCCAAGATTGCATTAGTCATTTTGGCCACAGTGTCACACTGGGAAGTCATGTTCAGCTGATTATCTGCCATGACCCCCAAATCTTTTTCAGCATCATGTCTTTCCAGGCTAGAATCCCCCATCCTGTAAGTATGGCCTATATTCTTTATTCCTAAATGTATATGTTTACATTTAATATTATAACTCCCATTGCTTGCTTGCACCCAGCTTTACGAACAATCAGCATCAGAGTCTTGTCCTTTTCATTATTTACCACTCGCCCATCTGCGTCATCTGCAAACATTATCAGTAGTGATTTTATGTACTCCTCTAAGTCATTGGTAAAAATGTTAAACAGTGTAAGGTCAGGAACAAATTCCTGGTGGGATGCCATTAAAAAAGCATTTTCTTGGTGGTGATTCCACTTTCTAATTACATTTTGAGACCTATCACTTAACCAGTTTTTAATCTATTAAATGTGTCCTGTGTTAATTTTATATCATTCTAGGGTTTTTTTTAATCAAAATGTTGTGCAGTACCAAGTCAAATGCCTTACAGCTCTGTAACTTCACTGAAGCCAATGGAATTGCAAAGGAATACCTAAAGGTTCAGGCAAGTATGTTTTTCCAAGTCAGGGATATTAGCTTCAAAGAATTTAGGAAAATGATAGTATTTTAGAAAGTAAACAAGTGACTTAAGTTTTATAATAGAAATATTTTTAAGAAGGTTAAACACATTAGGAAGGGAAACTGTTAATAACTATTTAGGTACAAATCCTCATGGCCCTTGACCTTGCACGGTGTTCAGAATAGCATTCCAATCTTTAATTTAGCCCTTAGGTTTAAGGTCTGAGTCCCTGACTAACAATTATCCAATTTCATGTAAAATAAAATATTTGTAGTTCTCAGGTATTCATACCAATTCTAATCGCAACAAGCTAAATTAAACTCTCAAATACACTTCCATGACATTCAGTGAAGTCAATATATGAATTTCAGAGCACAATTTATCCCTGGCAGTGATTTCCTCAGTGATGGATGTTACACCGAAAAGCAAACAAGAGTTGCACTGATCTGGTGGTATATTTCTTTTCAATGATACCTAATAAAGTAATGTTACAATTTTTGTTAACACGTGTAGATTCACACAGATAATCTATTCATCACCTCACAATAAAACAGTATTTACTTTAAATTGTGGCCCTGAGTGTTAAGTCTAATTTTGTCTTGGACATATTCAGTGACAGTACTATGAAACCTCAGTGGTTTTCTTGAGCATACTACACCTTTAGCTGACAGACATCACTTTTAAGAACTATTTTCTAATCTTTATTTTGAGTTTTACCCTTTTGAAAGCTCCTTGTTCCTGGAAACTTCTCCAGAAAGCTCTTTGTTTTCCTCCTTTTTGAATAATGTTTCCTTCTAATTTTTTTAACACCTGCACAATCTATCAACACGTTGCATCACCTATTTTCACCTCTTTTCCGAGTTGAACAGTATCTATATAGTTTCTCCCTACCTGGCATACCCTCTAACCTTTCTATCAATTTCTCTTTTGGGCTGCAGCTACTTTATCCCTATACCTTCTGTGGAGAGGGATCCAGAACTAAGCAAAATACTCTCACAGCCAGGATGACTATTTGTGTGACCAAGTGCTCCCCAACATGAGCAAGGATTGCACAACTGAATCCTGGTTGTATAAAGAAGAATTTGGTTTTTCACTGATGTAACTCAGATTTTCTTTCCCCAGGAATGGCATAAGCTTGAGTACACTTCAATAGGGATCAGCTCCAGTGAAAATACTGTCAAGGTTCTCTTTGGCCCAAATCCTGTTCTCCATGTAGTTAATGGTAGTTTTGTCTATATTTTCAGTAGGAGCAGGAGTGGGCCTTCTATCTCCAGATGACTTTGTTTTTTCCCAGACTGTTTCTCTTACCCAAGTGACATGTTCTCATTAAATTATTATGTTGTAAATATAATTAAAAGTTCCCCACTGACATGAGTAACAGTTCTGAGTAGAAAGTGCTCCCACTCTTGTTTATTTGGCTTTACTGTTTGTGTTGTGTTGTATGCTACTCCCTATGATTTGTCTTTGTATTAGTTCTTGACTCATTTATTCTGAACTCTGGAGGGGGAGAGAGGGATTCCATGGGCCAAATGCAGCCCACAAATGTCTGTAATTTCTCTTGTAGTTCTCCTCATATACTTTCTTCTTTAATACAGAGTTGTGACCCACTGAGACTATAGAAGAAGGGGCCAAAATGGTACCTTATATGCCGTGTCTTATGGCCTGCCTCACTGACAACTGCCCCATACTCCATTTTATAAAATTAGAAATGTTTTCCAAATCCATGCACAGGGAAGGACTTAAATTGTGGTTGGTGAGGAGTCTCAGCAATGCTAACGGCACCAGGCAACTGGGAGTTGGCTTTTGTTGCAAGCAATGGCAGAGACAGCTCAGTATTAGGACCAGCAGGAGTTGATCCCCTCCTTGGAAGTGGTAGTTTCTTCCTTTTTAGTCAGCCATGTTTTAAGTGATTTTAGCCCCTGAAAATATTTGCTTTGTTTTTGAACTTCAGGCAGCCACTACTCACTGGGTGAGACCAACCTAACTCTACAGAATTAAAAAAAACCAAAACCACACAATACTCTTTTTGGCAAACTGAAACATTTATCTGACCTCTTAGTTGTGTATCTAGTCACTACATTCTTTGTGGAACAGTCAAGAATGTAGCAGAATGAAGAATGGGAACAGCCTACACTTTATCTGTTGATTACACTGGGAAACAACTGCTTTTATGTTTTGCCTAGGTAACCCCTGGGTTCTTCTCATGCCCAGAATCAGACTCTGAGAAGGAAAGGACTACAAGTAAGATGGCAACTGGGGGCCCTGTGACTCCATGGCATGATGGGATTAGCGTCAGAGGCTGCAAAAGAATCGTGGGCTCAGTGACATCTGGCTTCCACTTTCCTTTGTGAAAAGAGCATATGAAACTCATGGGGGAGGAGGGATGCAAGAAGAACAGAGTCAATTAGGAGTCTCTGGTAGTCTGCCCCAAAGGAGTGGCAGCTGGCTGGACCCGTCAGGGCTCCTTAGATAAAGGGGATGAGAAGTACTCATGCACAGAGAGAGAAGAAAAAGATCAGTAACCTTCCTGAGAAAAGGAGGGAAATGGCCACCCTGGCTGCAGAAAGAGTGGGGAAAAACACACACAAGAGAGCCTCACCCAGGCACACATAATTGCCCAGAGGAGACTCTGTTTGCCATTCTATTCCCAGCCAGGAAAGAAAGGAGCCAAAACCTGCTGCAGGAGAAACCTTTAACTCACCCCAGCTCCCAAGAGCCAAAAGAAAGAGAAGAGAAAGAGAGGAAGGACTTCAAGCAGCCAAGACCAACAGAGGGACTGTATCCCCCTGAGCAGAAGAGAATAAACTGTGAGTTATTTCAGGTGACTTTCCTTTGATACTACGTAATGTAAAATTGGTGTTCAACAGCTATTATTTTTTAACTCAATACCTCCCCATCCCACCCTCATAAAAACGCTGTGTATGTCCCTGAGCTATCAGTAACTAATAACCATCCCACCCCCCTAAAGCTGTTTTAGGCAGCATAATACTTCATCTATGTCAATAAACCACTTTTCCATTTGAATTAGGTACACACCATGTGGATGCCCTTATTCTTGGCTGGAAGAGATTCCAGGTGAAATCAAACAGTTGATTTATGCGGCAACAGACTAAGGCTGTGTCTATACTAGCATTTTTGTCCGGAACCTCATCACTGCCGCCACCACCCATCGCACTTGTTAGATTCACTAGATCTCCATGGGGAGAATGCCGTAGACAGACACAATGGTGTAAACTGGAGCCAAGCCTTTATACCAGTGCGTTGTCTAACCTTGCTCAAAGCAGTTCTAGACAATGTGGTGGTAGAAATGCCCGTGCCCTGTCCATTTGAGGGCTGCATTAATGGTAGTGCTGGAAGGGGATTTCTTAAAACATGCTAGTGTGGACAAGGCTTCTAAAGCTTTCTATTTCTTTGTAACAATGAAAATAATTACACTGGGCTGTATGTTGAAATGTGGTCATCTCCGATCTGTATTAAGGAGCCAAACAAAGTTTAAAAAATTCTGTAAAAGTTGTATATTCAATTTACTTGTTGCGTACCAGCATTAACTGAAGAAAACATGTAAAGATAGAAATAAAAGTGTAGGGCTAGACATCTAGCTGTTGTTACTCAGCTGGAGTCAGTGAACTTTCAAAAGAAGAAAATTTTGCCTATGGTTCATTTGTTTTATGTTTATGTTGTATGGCAGTTAAGGAGCAGCCCAGTGCTTTGTTAGGAAGGATGGAGAGGTTTTTTTGAGCATACTTAGTGGGGCGGTTTCCCTGACATTATTTTCAAGAACCTGATTTTCATATTAGACTAGACAAAGTCAGGACCTGTTTCAGAGGTGATGAAACTTATGGTGTAAATTGATCATTTACATGATAGAAGCATGGGATGTCATTGTAAAAGCTGTCAGCAGGAGTGTGTGAAGTCTGTGGCAGGTTACTTTCCCTTTTACACTTTTGTACTCCACCCTGTTCCTTGATTTTTTCTTCTTCTTCTATAAACCTGCCCTTTAGCCCCTGTGGTGTGTAAATAACACCAGTTTACACTTGTGTGTACACACACTTGCTCACACCCCTTTGCTAACATGTAATTTATATCACCACCATGGAACTCGCACCATCTCTAAACTGGGCCCACAGACAGCTGTGGAGGGGATGCAGAATAGAAGGCCAGACAGGCTATTTAGATGGCCACCAAAGATGAGTGAAATTAAAAAGTTTCCCTGAAGAACGTGGATTTGCTGCCCCAGCTGCAGAGTACAGGAAACCTGTGGAGCTTTTGACGGCCAACATCCCCAGCAACTGTTTATTACCGAACTGAGCCCTTTAATAGCCTATTGTTCACAGCACACCAGTTATTAGGTAAATATGGGCTTCTGTGAATTATAGCACGCACATGTTCAGTGTATACACAAAGACACAAACAGAAATAAGTACACAGATAATGATGCACATATGGTGGAGAAATCAAATCTATCTAATTTCATAAGGAACATCCAGAATATAAAAATGGACATAAAAGAAACAGCCTTTTAAGATGCATCTGATTTTCATAACTGACTCTGAGAGCAAGAGGAAACATGTTAGGGTTTCAAAGCAAGTGTGCTGATCTGAAAGGATTGAAAATAGTTACCTTAGTTCTTTCCTTGCTTAAGGAAGCAGATAAAGTAGTTTAGTGGTTAGGGCACTTGAATTGGAATCAGGGGAACTGGGCTCCATGCTTTGCATGTCTTGCCTGTAAACAAGCCTAGAGCATATCAGTTCTTCAGGGAAGAAACTCTCTCATTACAGCACCGAGCTCAGAGGGGCCATGATCTAGATATTACTGTCAGAAAACACAATAACTTGCTGTAGTGTAAATCAGCAGTAATTCTGTTGAAGCCAATGGGACCACAAAGGTGGAAGTGAGCAGAAAATCAAGCTCAAGATTTTTTTTCTAGTTTAAGGATAAGGGTCGCACCTCTCACTTCCCCTTTATAGCAGTAAAAGGGCTGGAGCACCATAAAGGAGTCTTAAAAGCCCTGTAAATGGTTTAAAGGAGGGATTTTCTGGTTCAGGAACTGTGGAGACAGCTATAAGGCTGCCTCCCATGGACATCTTTGCACGCGTATGGAGCAGACCTGGAGGCCAGAGAGGTGGATTGGAAGTAGAGCTGCAGTACAAAGTGCTTGGGGAGGCAGCCCCTACTTAGACAGGCTCCCAGGGCTGCTCATTTATGTGGGGGCTCACTCCTGCCCAGGATAAGTGGGCGGGACCAGAGGCGGCTTAAAGAAATAGGAACTCCTCCTCCTCTGGTGAGTTCTGTTGCACAGAAGCTTGCTCTTAAGAAACCATGCGCATTATTCATAATATAAATGAGTACATGGGGAAGAAATACCACCGAAAGAAACCCCAAAGAAGATTTAAGTCTATGGCCTAATTCTCCTCTTCTACCATTTTCAGTATTATTCCATGAAAGGCAGTGGAGTTACTTACTCCTGATTTACACTGGTGTAGCAGGAGAATCAGGCCAATATACTGGACAAAGCCATTACATATTTGAAAGAGCCTGTGGATTTATTTTCTGAATATAGACAGCCACCTGCTTTCTTGCATGCAAAATTGCTTTGATGTTATGTTAAGCATTCGCCTTTGAAAGCATATAGATCCTGCTCCTCAGTCCCGTTGGGAAGGCTGAGGCGTTTAGACCCCCCCAGACAGGTCTATATTTTGACAGGAAAGGCTGAGCCTCTGAGCCCTTCACAAAGAAACAAAACAGTCCCTGAACCCTCCTATGTAGGAGAGGCAGGTTGTCTCAGCCCAGCTATTTCTTTCAACCACCCTGCTGTGCGGAGAGGAGTTTAAAATGCAGTTCTACTATGAGAAGTAACTTTGTAAAAAGAAACCTACTTTTCTCAGTAGATGTGTTCCCTGTGTGTATTTTGGAGTCCAATTTGTTGGCTTCAGTCACAAAAATAATTTTTGGACCACTATTTATTCTTGCCAGCATTACTGAACCAAGACAGTTAAGAGGCAAAGAGCTGGATTCTGTTCCTTCTCACACATCATCAACAGAAATGTTAACTAAATTCTAACAGCATTGCTGTGCAACCCTATGGAAGACAATTAGTTACATCTGGGCAACTCCACGGAACACACTAGGGTTGCACAGGTGTAACTTAGGCACAATTTGGTTTGCAGAATCTTTATTGCTGATGATGATGATGTGTGAGAAGGAAATAACCCAGCTTGACCTTCAGATTCCATGGCAAGTTCTCAGGACTGGCAGCTATATAAAAACAAAAAACTGCTCAGCTTTTCACTTGTGAACTAAGCAAAGTTGATCTGAGAATCATTAACATACACAACGCCATTTCTAAGCTACTTTTCAGAGTCGAAGTGCATTTTAAAATATCCTGTAATCCCACACAGGTCTTCAACAAGACTAGAACCTAAGCAAGCTCAGTGCACTTTAAAAATTGGATGCAGCCAGCTACAATGAAGAAAACTATCTGCTATTTGTTGCTTTCAATTCACAGTGCTGATCCACTCTTAAAATTCATTAGGCTCTGTGACCCTGAGAACCCAAACGTATGAGTTGCTGAGTGCTTCCTGGGAGATGTTGGGTGCCCTTGACTCCCTGTAATGGGAGTTGAAGGTGCTCCCATCTCCCAGTATCTGTCCCTGGCATCTTACTCAGGCCTGGTCTACACTGCTGCCGGAAATTGACAGTGTCTTACATTACATTGCAGACATACTTGCGTTGATGTACCACAGTGTCTTCACCGTGCTGCATTAACAGAAGACACCCTCCTGTTGACGCAGCTTTACTCCTTTTGGGGAGGTGGATTACCAGCATTGACCAGAGGCCATCTGGGATTGACTGAGCCAATTACACAACCTACTCAATCGATCCTGTTGCATGAATTGCTGTAAAGCATGCAGTATAGACATATCCTCACTTACAGTGACATAGTCACACATGAGTTTATCTGAATTGCATCCAAACCTTGGGATTTTGGGGGATGGTGTGGAGAAGGCCTAAAGCAAGAATCTTGATCCATTTGTAAGAGAGGCAAAACTGGGAAAATACCAGGGTTTAGACCACAAAAATGAACTATTTAATGTACATTTGCAATCTCTTGGACAAACTCACAGAACTGTTCTCTGGTGTTCAGAGCAAATACTGGAAATGAATTGAAATTGCATTCCTGGCCCAGTGGGGTGTAGAAGGGCAGGACACCATGAAGCCCTTACTCACATGAGTAATCCTGGTGCATCTTTACAGTCTCAGCACTTTCCATCCATTTATATTATACTCTCATTACAGATGAGGGCCTAATACGAGACAGGGTAGACTGCAATTTACCACACTGGAGGATTGACCAGGTATTGATGTTGATGAAAGTTGCTACACAAACACCGTGGAAAGCTTTGATGTCTTTGGAGAGCTATCTCTCAATTTTTGTGCTACATCTTTTTCATTAGGCCTCTGTAAAGAGCATCTGTTCAGGCTCCTTGAAAGGAAATCATGTGACGGTTTAATTTATGAGGGTTATTGTAAGGAGAATCTGAGCTAATCTGATATTAAATGGATGGGGAAAAGTATATGTTGATGCTCCACTATAAGATGCACAGTTGAAATCAGAAAATGTCAGGAAATGCAACTGTTATGGTTCCAGGAGCAACATTAACCTGGCTGGACTGCTCATCCTGTGTATTCTGTAGTTTATATTTAACAATATAAACAATTAATACATTGGGCTGCTTCATTTTGAACCAGAGAAGCAGGGACTGTAACATTGTCTATGGTGCATGTTCACAACACAGTTTTCAAATGGCTGTCACACTCGGGAGAAGAAAGCAATTACTTTCAATCCATGCAAAGGCTTATGTCTCAATCAAGACTATGTCCATGATTTCAAGATCTATTTTTCAGCTATTTTTGCTGTAGGAAAACATTTAGAGTGGGAAGAAATGTGTGTGCTAGGTTTTGTTTGTTTGTTTGTTTGATTTCTCCTGTCCCGTAACTTGAAAAGGGGCCGAAAAGATCATGCTCAAATTTTATAAAAAGAAAAAAGCAATCACCTTCAGGCAGCAACCAAGAATGGACCATTTCAGCCACAGACGTGACTTTTTCAGCAAGTTGTGTGTGTGAAACCAGGAGATTATAATGGAAAAAGTTTATAGGTTTTTAACTATAGCAGTCACTGCTATAATAACTTTATGAAACCATTATACCTGGAAGATCAAAGTGTAAAGCACAGTTGAAAATATATTGTCCTTTAAACAAGCTTCTACGACTTGAACCTGAGCACTAGCATTCGTCTCTGGGAAATGAAAGAAAATAAAATAACACAAAAAATATAATTAAGATAATAAATGAAAGTCTTTTCTTTTCATCATTTCCACAAGTACCTTAAATATCTGCTGGAAATGATTATATCAGCAAAGGCTGGACTATATTAAAATAATGAAGAGTGAAGTTTTCACTGTGTTCCCATTTAATCATCACCTCCCAACTTTACATTTTAATGTCTGACCTTAGGATATCCTCTTCCACTATCACATTAAGAATGTTGAAAGGAAACAGGAAGGTCCACAAGTGACATAGTTTCCTCAGAAGAGCCATGGCTATCAGCCTAATGGATTCTGAATTTTTCAGGCAAAGAACAGCAGCCGCCTAACCCATGGCCAGATTTATCAAATGCTCTCACAATACAACTCTTTCCTCTAATTAGCAGAGTTGGCTTTTAAATGATGGGTGGTACCCTTTTGTACCATGTTAACGAAAAAGGGTTCTCCCACATGGCTGTTCTATAAATAGTCTGGGATGCTGTAACGCCAAAATAAAGACCTTTAAAAAAAAAAAAAAAAAAAAAGTCTGTTAAAAAATAGGAAAGGAAGACCAGCCAAAACATTAGAAACTATATTTGACTCTTTGCATCTCACCTATGGTTCAAAGCCCCAATTTGAAGCTAACTGCTGAAGTCATTAAGCTGACCGTTTATGGCAAGTTTCTGGATGTCATTTGTGTAGCAAGAAGTTGAACATTACCGTACTAGATAGCATGGAAAGAAGAAAAAGGCAGGAGGGGAGACCTAGAATGACTTGACTGCTGCATATGAAAAGTGTAAGATTTCCAGAAGGCTGGGGAAAGAAAACAAAATGGGTGAAAATAGGAGATGAATTATTAAATGGAACCCTTTCATCAAACAGGCTGATGTTAAAATTCACATATTGAAGGTCATGAAAGTTACAATATTCAGGTAAGGTGGAGAATCACCATCCAATATAGGAGCAAACCTAGTGGGAAATCTAGAATATTGCCTTAAAACAGTTCCAAATGTTAGAAATGTATTGTTTCATACAAACCTACTTGCTCAAATATCACATGCCTAAAATCATTTTCATATGTCAGCTCATTTCGACGTAGCTGAGGATACATACTGGAGAAAAATGTGAGGAGAGGCTTCATCTTCAATAGCCGCTATGTTTGGCTATAGATGAAAAGCGGACATAAATTAAGTCTGCATGCACAAAGAACTATGTTGTGACCTATAGATCACACTGTTTGAGCTCTGTAGTCTGTATGTACAACTTTAAATTGACTTTTCTTCAGAGCTATAGGGATGTTTGTATTACATTCATGGGACTCCCTCTGGTGTATAACTTAACACATGAAAATTCTTGTTTTATTCTTCACCAGGGGCTCTCTGTAACCTGATGGATATGGTGGCTGCTTGTGTTTCCATTAAAAATAAAAAGTAATGCTGGGCCCAATTACTCCCTGTTACAGTAAAACCACAAATAGGCTTGAGGGACAGGGCGCCTTGATCACAATAGGAAGCTTGTGTTTGATCATCTACTATTGTTCCAAGGGCAGAAAAGGGCTTTCTGGAGTGAACCCTGGAGCCCACCTACAAATGTGCAGCTGTCGCCTGGACACCCCCTTTAAAGATGGCTCTGCACACAGAGGGAGCTCAATGGAAGAGGTAACACAGCCATAGATGCAAGACCAGAGAAGGGATGATGCACATTTTTCTGTTCGACATTATGGGGGCATCCAGTTCCTGCCCCTTTCCTGTCCAAATGCAGCTCTTGACCCCCCAGAAAGCTCACTGTGGAGTCCTATGAAGGTGGAAGAGCAGATGCCATAAAGATGGATGATCCTCCTACTCCTTTATGGAAAAGGTAAAATCTGCCTGTGGAGGTTCCCCTCCTCATGCAGGTCACGGGTGCTATCTGGTCCATGCCTAATAGCTGATTTTCTCAGTGAGGCAAGGCTTATTTTTGTAAAACATAAGCGTGTAGTGAAAGTTAATGTGGCCTCCAACTAGGTTCAGAAACCCACACATGGGCGTTCTGGGAGTTCTAATTGTATTTTGTTTAACTTGGCCATTTAAAGGGCTGATTATTGTCTAAGTGTATAATATGCTTACTTTACTTATTAACTAAATGTACAAAGTTATATTCATTAAGAATTTTTTTATATTCCTAATGGAATAATGATTGGCTGCATGCCTCATAAACTACTCATTTTCCAGCCTCCACACTGAATGGGGCAGGAGCCCTGTGGATCCACGCTTCATTCATTACACACCATCCAACTTCTGTCGTGCATAGAGCAGAGGATCTCCAGATCTCAAATCCATCCACTGCACAGCCAGGCATTCGTTATGTGCAACGAATGAGGCAAGGGTCCTGTGCGAGGGTGAGGTGGGGGAGGGAAAGTATGTGATCTTGTAAAGAAAGTCTTTTTTTATAACAGACATTGGTGGAACCTAGATAAGGATGCATGGGCAAGCTTACGCTTTAGTATTTCCTGACATTTGTTTGCTTTAATTTGCAATCATACCTGTCTCTCTTGTACGGAATTGCCTAGGTTGTGTGTGGTTTTTTTGAGAGAGAGAGAGAGAGAGAGAGAGAGAAAACAAAGAATTCCATTATTTGCTAGACAACAGTTTAATGTGCCTTTCTGCAGAACATACGCCCTCAGCAATGTAAGGGTTCCTGCAAAAGCAACTTTACATATGTATGGCAGAAGCTATGCTCCTAATTTCAGATATCATAGGAAAAGATGTTGCACGGCTTCATCCTCCTTGATATTTAGGCTTGGAAGGATTAGATTTGAATCTGTAACTGTCAGTAAATAAAATAGGAAATGAGTGAGTCTTGGCTAGTTTGGAGTTGAGACCAGAGCCTGGGACTCAGGGGGTACATCCACACTGGAGCCTTATGTTGACTTAAGGAAGGTTAAGTCGACTTACAGACTCCTGCGTCAACATTGGGCTTTTTATTAAGTCAACTTAAGTGCTTCCTTAAGTCAACTTGGTAACACCACCTCTTAAGGTCACCCTAAGGCTTAAATTGACCTTATTAAGTTGACTTAAGCCAGTATGGACAGGGGATAGCCCTTAAGTCAACCTAATTGGCCTCCAGGCCCCCTCACAGAGTTCCTGGCCACTCCTCCATCAACCTAGCACCTGCCAGTGTGAACGCAGGGCTGTGGACTCTCTAAGTCAACTTAATGAGGTCGACTTTAAGTTAACTTAAAGTCGACCTTGGATAAATTGACTTAACAGCGCCTCCAGTGTAGACATACCCAGGGTGGCTAATGTGCAAGGGAAAGGTCCAGGAGAAATATCCAACCAATGACAGTGAACAAATTAGGGTTGTTTAATTTAAAGAGAAGACACAATCAAGGTACACAGAATAATTAGACTTGGATGGATTCAATTTTGTTTGGTAAATGTCGGTAAACATCAGTTTCAACCTATGCACACAAACTGACATATTTCCATCAATCGTAATCAAAATGTATAGATAAGCAAAGATTTTTTTTAAAAGGGGGGAGGCTGGTTGAGACTTTCTAGAGTCTGATTTGAGGATATTTACTTAGTGTATTTTGACATGTGTTGTTGACCATTTGTGGTTTAACTGTTGTAAAACTTTAACTTTTTGAACCTCAGCATATGCTGTCATTAAATAATGGTCTTTTCATCCTTTTATTGTGTGACGTCCCTGTAATTGCATGCAACTATGAAAATTTAAATGAATAAAAATCTGAAAGAAATGCTTTCAAATAAACATCTGACAAAAACTGAAATCTCCCTTTTGCTTGTATACATTTACAGGCATAGGGCCACTGGAATAGTGGCAAATTGATATAATTTATTATTTTTATCATGGTAGTGCCTTAGACACCAGCCTGAATCAGGGGCCCCCCTGGGCTAGGTAGGCACTGTAAAACCTTATAATAAAACAGAGTGTGCATGTATAACAGATGTTTCAGAATCACTTATTAATCTGACAACTCAAAATTAATTTTCTTGAAACCACTAAAAAGCACATTCAATACCTCAGGATGATGCCTTTGTCAAATCGGAAGTTTTTATTATCTCCTACGTAGGCAGTGTAAGTGTTCTTTTAAAAAAAAAAAAAAAGTGACACATTTTTTCTAATGCTGGAAGAGTTTTATGCTTCATTCTTTCTTTTTGAAAACAGGCTTAACCAATTTCATTCAGACTTTTCAAAGCAATTCATTCCAGAACTGAGAACTAGTCTATCAAATTTTAGCCCCAAAGGTACAGTTTGACAAAGGTATATCTGAAAATTAGCCTTTAGACTGAAAACTCTTGTGTTACCTTATCTAGCAGCATTGCTATATGCTGTGCCTGTAATCAAAATAGCTGCTCTACAGAAGAGCAAATAACTACGTTTTATTTTTAATTACTCTGTAGACATTCTTTCTAATATAAATACAATGCAAATAAACATAATACACATTTTATTTTCAATTATTTGAGATAACCATGAACGGCTTATCCATACTGTTGCTTTATTTTGACCTGCCAAAATTTTGCAATCATCTTTAATTCATTAAAAGGAAAACATTTATTAAATAGTCAGGGTCCCAGGCCCTCGCCCTCTTCTGAAAACGATTCAGGTCAGAACAGAGACCATTGTGACTGATGTTTTCTTAAAATTGTGACAATGTCAACAATTTTGTGATAATTTAGCTATTTTTTAGAGGATGCCGGTGAACAGCTATGGCAAAGACCAGCAGTGTAGTCTAGAGGACAGCACCCATCATCAACAGCATAGGTTTAGTTCTACTGAGGTTAGTGATATTGGGAACCTAGCACAGACAGGATGCTGCTATTTTAGGCATTCTGGGTAAAATTTTCTAAAGTGTTTGTCCCATTTTTTAAAAGTGATTTAGGCACTTAGAGCCAGATTTTTAAATGTATTCAGGCACCTACTGGGATTTTCAAAATGATCTGGGTTCCTAAAACCCAAAGTGGGATTTTCTCCCACGAAAGCTCATGCGATAAATAAATCTGTTAGTCTTTAAAAGTGCCACAGGACTCTGTTGTCTTTCTACTATAGACTAACACGGCTACCCCTTTGGAATTTTAATGAATGTGTAAGTCACTTTTGAAAATTGGACTTGGGCTCCTACATCATTTAAGCACTTTTGAAAATTTTACCTTGTACAGTATCTAACTTTGCTCATAACAGTTTGAATATCATGGCATTCAAAATGGGGATGGCAGCAGATGCTTGATCTCTTGTAGGGCTTAGATGGTAAACTTGTTGGGGCAAGGCTCATCTCTTCTGTATTTGTACAGCTCCTGGCACAATGGGGTCCTGGTCCATAACCAGGGCTCCTAGGTGCTATCACAAATCAGGGCCGGATTAAAGTCCTTGCAGGCCCTAGGCACTTCTGTTTCGTAGGCCCTTTGCTGGTTGCATTTTTATGGGTGTACCGATTTCTATGGGTAGATGGGTGATCAAAATTCTCTCAAAATTCATCTCTGGTGTTAATTTCTTTCACTTTATGGAAAAAAAAAAAGATTGACATTGACATGGCTCTGCCTCTTTGTGAATACACTCTGTCTGTCTGTCTATTCAAGAATTGATCTTTGTTACAGATTTTATCATACAAACAAAAAAAACATAGTCAAAATGTTTCATGGGCCGTTTAGTTTTCATAGACCTTAGGCACAGTTCCTACTGTGCTTATTGGATAATACAGCCCAGATCGCAATGCAAATAATTAAGGATAGTCATCAGGATCACAAAGCTGCTAACACTTTTGAGGCTTGTGATGATGGGAAATAGTTGCAAACATTCCCTAGCATAGACTACCCTTATGTATCTCAGCTTTGCCAGCTATAAAATAATAATACTCTCCTATTTCGCAGGAGTCTGTGGGGATTATTAGTTAATGACAGTTCAGCCCTTTGAAAATGCAAACTGCTATGTAAGTGTTATTACTGAAGGGCTGACATCTGTGCAATACAGAGTGTATTTTGAATTCTAATTTTAAACCAGGGAGAACCAAGAAAGCAAAAGCTGACCATGTGTTAAAATCACTTGAAGTCCTTTCTCTTGTAACTGTTTATCTATATTTTTAAAACTGTTTACATTGTAGTAACAGCTGTGTTTAAAGGGGACATGGCAGAGCAGACTAATTTGTAAAGCTAAACTTGATTCTGAAGGAAAAAAGCTAATGTTTGAAAAAAACACTTCAAAAGAGGACAAAAATGATTAAAATAGACACCATCATTTGTTTAAACTGTGACTTTCTCAAGAAAAACCAGTCCAATGTAAACTGGCCTATCCATGGTCCAAGCAGATGTTCTGTGTAACCCTTATTTCAGGGTGGGGAAAAAAGAGGAAGACAAAACAGGTCATTTCTCAGTGAAAGAGCAAAATTAAGGACCAGATTAACAGTGAAACAGCCATATGCTTTTTAAGGCCCTGAAAAAAGAGGACATGCCAGTTCTTTTGACCTATTTACCCTCAGCAAGGGCTTAACCATGGTTACTGATCCAGTGTTAGCTGCTGTTTGTTTGGATTTACACTGATAACTAACCCATATTCAGCACTGGTTGAGCTAAACTGAAATGGCTCCATTTTATGCCATAGGCATATATTAGAGTTTTTATGCTGTCCATTACCATAATATTGATGCACTTGCCAGGTAAGTTAAAGCTGCACCTTTCTAGGGAACTTCAGGAAGTTGCCTGCTCTTTTTCCCCTTCTTGGGCACAGCAGTTCTTCCTGGGGAATATATAACATTTTAAGTCATCGTTTCGCCATTTTGAGGGGGAAATGCTTTGTCAAACGAGAAGGTCTTGCATCTTGCCCTACCAGAGATCAAATTACATTATCATGACTGCTTCTGATAGGTAATTGTAATGTCCTTTAGCAGGGAATCAGAGAATCATAAAACTGGAAGGGACCATGAGAGGTCATCAAGTCCAGTCCCCTGCACTGATGGCAGGACCAAGTGCCCTCTAAAGTTCTAAAACCATCCCTGACAGCTGTTCATCTAACCTGTTCTTAAAAATTTCCAATGATGGAGATTCTACAACCTCCCTAGGCAATTTATACCAGTGGTTAATCACCCTGACAGTTAGGAACTTTTTCCTAATGTCCAACCTAAACCTCCCTTGCTGTAATTTAAGCCCATTGCTTCTTGTCCTATCATCAGTAGTTAAGGAAAATAATTTTTCTCTCTCCTCCTTGTTACAAACTTTTAGGTATTTGAAAACTGTTATCATGCCCCCTCTCAAGCTCCTTTTTTTCCAGACTAAACAAACCCAGTTCTTTCAATCTTCCTTCGTAAGTCAAGTATTCCAGACCTTTAATCATTTCTGTTGCTCTTCTCTGGACTTTCTCCAATTTGTCCACATCTTTCCTAAAATGAGGTGTCCAGAACTGGACACAATACTACACTTGCAGCCTACTCAGTGTGGAGTAGAGCGGAAAAATTACTTCTTGTTGTGTTTTGCTTGTTAATATATCCGAGAAAGATGCTTGCTTTTTTTTTTTCTTTTTTTTCCCAACAGTGTTACATTGTTGACGCATATTTAGCTTGTGAGCCACTATGAAACACAGTTCCCTTTCTGCAATACTCCCCCCAGGCAGTCATTTCCCATTTTATGTGTATGCAAATGATTGTTTTTTCCTTTGTCCTTATTGAATTTCATCCTATTTACCTTTAGATCATTTCACCAGTTTGTCTAAACAATTTGGACTTGCAACCCCTCCCAGCTTGGTATCATTTGGAAATTTTTGAAGTGTACGTTTTATGCCATTATCTAAATAATTGATGAGAATATTGAACAGAACTGGACCAAGAACTGATCCCTGCAGTATTCTGCTTGTTATGCCCTTCCAGCATGACTGTGAACCATTGATAACTACTCTCTGGGAGCAGTTATCCAACCGATTATGCACATATCTTGTAGTAGCTCCATGTAGGCTATATCTCCCTAGTTTGTTAATAAGAAAATTGATGTGAAACCGTATCAAAAGCCTTTCTAAAGTCTAGGTATACCACATCTACCACTTCCCCTCTATCCACAAGGCTTATTACCCCATCATAGAAAGCTATCAGGTTGGTTTGATGCAGTTTGTTCTTGACAAATCCATGCTATCACTTAACACCTTATTATCTTCTAGATGTTTGCAAATTGATTCCTTAATTAGTTGCTCTATTCTCTTTCCTGGTACAGAAGTTAAGCTGATGGGTCTGTAATTCTCTAGGTTGTTCCCATTTTTATAGATGATCACTATATTTGCCCTTTTCCAGTCCTCCTGAATCTCTCTCGTCTTCCATGACTTTTCAAAGATAATAGCTAATGGCTCAGGTATCTCCTGAATCAGCTCCTTGTGTATTCTAGGGTACATACAATCAGGCCCTGGTGACTTGAAGACATCTGTCTGGTCTAACTAATTTTTAACTTCCAAAGGGTTAGCCATGTCAGTCTAGGTCAGCAAAACAAACAAGGAGTCTGGTGGCACAAATTTATTTGTCGCATGAGCTTTCATGGGAGAAAATCCCACTTTGTCAGACACTTGAAGATGGGGAACTTACAGAATGGGAGGAAAATAAATACAGGGAAGTGTAAGTCCTAGGATCAGGTCAGACTGTTACAGCAAAACAAAGCAGTTGTTTAGATTCAAACAGTGGAGAACAGCATATAGAGGGAGGTGAGGTCAAATCACCAGTTTTTTCCTTATTACAGCTGGGGCGAGGAGGGAGAAGGAGCCACGGCGTTGCTCTGGCCCTGGTGCGAATTGCTGCTGGGCCTGGGAGAGGGAGGGAGAGAGGCAGCGGCAGCTCACGGTGGGGCCAGAGGACTGCCACAGCTCCTTCTCCCTCCCAGCTCCAGCTGAAGCTGGGAGGGAAGGGGAGTTGAGCCCAGCTCTACCGCTTTTTCTGGGATGGGGTGTTGGCCACACTCCCTCCAAGCCCCACCCCTCCACTCCACCTCTTGCCTGTGACCTCCTTTGAGTGGTCATAGGTGACATGTGGCCCTTGGGCCAAAAATGTTGCCCACCCATGCATTACAGGCTACCCCTTGCACCTGAACTGAGTGCATTTTGCTGAGATACAGACAAGGAAATCAGTTAAAATATTCAGATGGAATCCAACTTGGGCACTGGGAACAAAATAGAAGATTTAGTATGTAACATTTAGAGTCTTTTAAAAGTGTCTGTCTTCTAGAAGGTCATCTTCAGCACCTTCTTCTTGTTCTCTGATAACAAGAAGTGAAAAAGCTCAGTGAAAGGTGTACTTTGAGGCAAGTGCCTTGTATTAGTTATTTCCTCATTTGCTATTCCAGCATAATTGATAGATGCTGTTTCAGTTTTCCCCATATCTGAATGTGCCTGCTCGCTGGGATGGCAAGACATTGTTTCCCAGTGCACACTGCGACTTCACAGCCACCCAAAACTGAAAAGAAGTAAAACAAAAAAGGAGTCTTAGGGGACTTTTAAAGACTAATAAATTTATTTATCGCATAAGCTTTTGTGTCATGATACACTTCGTTAGATATTTGAAATGGAAGCTGCAGTACGATAGGTTTTTATACATGCACAGAAGAGTGCATCACAAGATCAATTTAATCAGTTCCAGGGGGGTAGTCTGTTAGTGTATTTCAGCAAATCAAACAAGCTGTTTTGAGTTGACCAGTGTGGTTGTAGGCTTTAAACAACAATAGATGAGAAGATGAGAATGTTAGATGAAGGGAAATCACCTTTTCTAATGAGTTAGCCATTCTAAGTCCCTATTCAAAACCCGGTTGATGGTGTCAAGTTTGCATATGAATTCCAGCTCAGCAGTTTCATGCTGAAGTCTGTTTTTGAAGTTTTTCGACTGAAGTATGGTAAATGTCTCATCTGCTACAGAATGTCCCGGGGGGTTGAAGTGTTCCCCTACTGGTTTTTGAATGTTACCTTTCTTGATGTCAGATTTGTGTCCATTTATTCTTTTCCATAGAGACAGTCCAGTTTGGCCAATGTATATGGCAGAGGGGCATTGTTGGCACATGATGGCATATGTGCAGGTGAATGAGCCCCTAATGGAATGGCTGACTTGGGTGGGTCTTATGACAGTATCACTTAAGTAGATACGCAGGCGGAGTTAGTAATAGGGTTTGTTGCAAGGATAGGTAGGGCAATACCAGTAGAAGTGCCATCCCTGTTATCTCTCTCTTTCTCCCTTCCTTGAAGCTTGTCCAGTAATCTACATCTGTGTAAACTGGGAGTACAGTGCTATTTCACAGAGTATGTACATCAGTTAAAGATACTGTCACTGAATCTACAAATCACCTTTTCATTTATGTACATCAAAACAGTTTGACAAAGGCCTTGTCACTGCATGTAACAACTAATGAAATCTAATAAAAACCCCACTGAAACAAACAAACAAAAAAGGTGGGGGTTTTCTGTAAGATAACACACCAGAAATTCTTGCCATAAGGAAAATTATTTATGGAAGGACTAGTTAAATTTAAAGATTTATTTCTGGAAGCGCAGAGAGCAGGGCTTTTAACTTCAGTCTTTATACAGAATTCAAGGGGAAATGCTTTTAAAACAGCAGTCAAAATTATTTGTTTCTGTAACATTAAAAACTAGCTGATTTTGCTCTCCCTTTTCCTCCCCACGTCAAAACAGATTTAATGTTACTGTATAACTTTCCTAGATGCTAAAGAGGAGTCTGAACTTGTATTACTTGTGTGTTCGTCACTTGGACTTTTTAAGAGTGAAAATAGTCTTTCCAGCATGAGAAGTGATCTCATTTGACTTTAGATTTGAGCTCAAATAGAAAACAGAGTATTTGACATTGTGGCATGTTACTTAATATAGTGTGTCCTGTTTTCCAGGTGCATACATCTGGTCCTTAATGACCATTTTATCAGGGCTGCATAATTTCATTTTGGTGTTCTCACCACAAATATTTGATTGCAATGAGATCGGACCATGAGATATGTGTCATCCTTGCTGTTAAACAGAAAGGAACTTAGATTTACAATTCTTGTCTTCAAGGCATCATATGTTCTGTTTGGGATTATACTTTTGTTATGGCGAAACAGTGCTGACAAGATTTTGTGCGATGATGATCAAATGTCTTGTGAATAGTCTGGTAGTTGCAATAGGAAACTAGGAGTCAAGACTGCCTGGCTTTGTTCCTACTTCACAAACTGACTTGCTGTGTGACCCTGGGCAGATTGTTTAGGATGAAATTTTCAAAGGGATTTAGGCACCTAACTCCCAATAAAAGTCAACCTAAATCTTTTGCCTTAACCTTTCTGTGTCTCCAGCTGTTCACCTGAAAATGGGCATAAAGTTTGTAAAGCTCATTCAGATCTTCCAGCAAAAATCATTTATGGAAGGACACCATGTTGTTGTTTGTTGTTAAATTTAACAGCTACCAGACACCACATACAAAATATCATTTGCAATAAGGACTACGGTGGTGTCAAAGCTAAAGGAATTTGTATAGAACTGGGAACCAGGAATTCCTGAGCTCTAATCTCAGTTCTAACATGTATTCACTGTGTGTCCTTGGACGTGTCCCTTTACCTCTGTGGATCAAATTCTGTTCTCCCTTATCATGCAAATCCTCCATGACATAAATGGAAGGTTATGGGTATTATTAAATAGAATTTAGCACTATAAATGAAACCCATCTCAGATATTCTCAAATTAATGGATTATACTGGGATGAATTTGGCTCTCTGCATATCATTTTCACTATCTGTAAAATAACTATGCTAAACTACATGATAGGGTTGTGAGTGTTAATTTTTTACAACTTTATAGAGCACTACACTGGTATAAATGTTAAGTATTATTTATTGAGATAGCTTTGGACATA
Source organism: Pelusios castaneus (assembly GCA_007922175.1). Lineage (NCBI taxonomy): Eukaryota > Metazoa > Chordata > Testudines > Pelomedusidae > Pelusios > Pelusios castaneus. The sequence continues at coordinate 18,665,666 of ML685797.1, forward strand.
CAGTTAGAAAGGTCTGACATTTGTATCTTCTTTAGGGACTCTGATTTTAGTTATCTGTTGAATATATTTACTGCATACTATTAGTTAGCCCCCAAAGAAACTAAAAAGATTTACGGATTTTCTATTAATTTGATAATCTCTTGAGTCTGAATAATGGCACTTTTCAGAAAAGGGAAATTCCATCCCATGGGAAATTGTTTTAATGTGAAAATAGAATAAAAAGTGAAAATATTGCAAATTTTCACAGAAAAACGTTCAGAAAAATTTCCCTTTGGAAATATCAAAACAAAAAAAAAAATCATTTTGGAATGTCCATTCAGATTTAGGCAATTTGTTTTGAATTCTCCACCTTTCTGACTACTTTGATATTATGGAATTTTCATTGAAAAAATTAAAATTTTTTCTCAAAATTGATGTTTTTCCATAGAAAATTCAGATTGTGATTAAACTCAAAGGTTTGTTGTGAAAATTTTCAGTTGAAAAATTTCAGCCAGTTCTGTTGATTGAGTTGTTTTACCTTGTAAAATGAATAGTGGCCCAGGTTTCATTAAAAACAATGGAGATAAACCAGTTTATGCCAGTTAAGGATTTGGCCTAGTAGTTCAAGTTATTTTTTAATATACAGTCATGTTGGTGCGGCATGGATAGATGTCAGTGTGTATGCAACAGGAGAGGGGAGCATGTTTTTGCAGCTAAATCATTCAGCCTCATAGACATAAGCAAAGAGAAAAGGAGTAAAGGAAATGAAGGGTAGGAATAAATGGTCAGCTTTCAGAATGCAGAGAGGTAAACACTCTTGTCTCCCAGGGGTCTATACTCGCTTTAATACTGTTCAACATATTCATAAATGATCTGTAAAGAGGGGGAAAATGAGGCAGCAAAACTTGCAGATGATACAAAACTAATCAAGATAGTTAAGTCAGAAGCAGACTGTAAAGAGTTACAAAGCAATTTCTCTCTCAAAACTGGAGGACTGGGGAACAAAATGGCAGATCAAATTCAGTGTTGGTAAATGCAAAGTCATGCACATTGGAAAACATAATCCCAACAGGTGCGTCTACACTTGTAAATTGTCGACTTAATTTACTCTGCGTCTACACTACACTTTCCTTAAATCAAGAAGCTGCTTAAATCAACTTAAGGAAAATTAAGTTGACTTTGTTAAACCTCGTTTAAAGTCGACTTTAGCTTAAGTCAACTTTCTAAAGTCGACTTAAGCCAGTGTAGACATGGAGTAGCCCTAAGTCAACTCTAAGTCAACTTAGGGCTCTCAAGGACTCCCCCACAGCCCTCCCTGCCAGGGGGGTGGCACAGGGAGAGCCTGGCATGCCCCCCCACAGAGCCCACCCTGCCCCTATGCCCTGCCAGGGTCCCTGTCCCCCTTTGCCCCATTGTACCCAGGTACAATGGGGCAAAGGCTGAGCCCCCTGGCACTTGGCAAGGGGTGCCACCCCTGCCACTGTGGACCTGTCCAAGGTACCCCTAGCCCCTACAAGTTGACCTAGGCGTCCAGTGTGGACGCTCTAGGTCGACTTTGTCGGGTCCCCCCAAAGTCGACTTAAAATTTAGGTGTGGACATGTTAAGTTGACTTAACAAAGTTGATCTAGCTTAAGTCGACCTAAATTTACAAGTGTTGACATAGCCAACTATACATATGAAATGATGGGGTCTAAGTTAGCTGTCACCACTCAAGAAAGATCTTGTAGTCATTGTGGTTAGTTCTCTGAAAACATCCACTCAATGTGCAATGGCAGTCAAAAAAGTGAACAGAATGTTGGAAATCATTAGGAAAGAGAGAAATAAGACAGGAAATATATTGTCTCTTTATAAATCCACATCTTGAATACTGCGTGCACGACTAGTTGCCCCATCTTCAAAAAGATGTATTAGAATTGGAAAAGGTACAGAGAAGGGCAACTAAAATGATTTGGGGTATGCAAAATCTTCCATATGAGGACACATTAATAAGATTGGAGCTTTTCAGCTTGGAAAATAGAGGACCAAACGGGGAGGTGGGGGTGGGGGGGGAGAATAAGACAGACATCTATAAAATCATGAGTGGTGAAAATAAAAAGGAAGTATTATTTACTCCTCATAACACAAAAATTAGGGGTAATCAAATGAAATTAATAGGCAGCAAGTTGGGGGGGGGGGTTGTTTTTGTTTTTTTAAGGAAGTATTTCTTCACACAATGCACAGTCAATTTGTGGAGCTCATTGCCAGAGGATGTTGTGAAGGCCAAGACTATAACTGTGAACAAAAAAACTAGATAAGTTCATGGAGGTTAGGTCCATCAAAGGCTATCAGCCAGGATAGGCAGGGATTGCTGTTTGCCAGAGGCTGGGAATAGCTGATGGTTTGGGTCACCCGATGATTACTGGTTCTGTTCAATCCTTCTGAAGCCCCTGGCATTGGCCACTATCAGAAGACAGGATACTGGGTTAGATGGATTTGACCCAGTTTGGTTGTTCTTATGAGGAAAATTTTAAGGTGAATAGCAAAGCAGAAATGAAAATGTAATGAGGTTTACTTCACAGTCAGTAAATTTCCCTTTATTGTTACTAGCCTTGGTCATGAAGGGTGCTTAAGGATGCTTAAGTCGACCTGCATACACACTGGGCACCTGTTAAGTCTACTTAAGAGCTTCCTTAAGTTGACTTAATAACACCACCTCTGAAGATCGACTTAAGGCTTAAGTCGACTTTACTAAGTTGATTTAAAGCCAGTGTAGACGGGTATGTCTACACTACAGGCTCAGTTAAGTCAACTTAACGGAGTCAACTTAACAAGTGTAGACATAGCCTGAAGAGTCAGAGGAAATCATCCCATTCCAAATGTTTGTTACTAAATATAATTGGCTGGCTGCGTCTTCCAGATGTGAATGAATTCAGTTAATATATTTGTCTGATTAACATATTATGGCCCCACTCAAGGCCAAATTATCAAAGGGGCTTTAGGGGCATAAGCCTCAGGTCCTGGCCAAAAAGGGGCCCTGGGCTCCAGCCCCTAAACCCTCTCTGTTAATCTGGAGATCCCCACCCCATGCTCCTGCCCTACTGGCGCTGTGGAGAGGAGGGGGTGGGCCATGAAGCTGGGCGGGGAAGGGGGAGCTCTGTGCCCCACCCCACCCTGGGCTAGTTGGTCTGCCCCCAGGGGTGGGATGGGCCAGAGCCTGCTAGCTCCGCCAGGGGGGCAGGGCCAGATGGTGTGGCCTGCGCTCCGGGCCAGTGTGCAGCTCTCCAGGTCCCATGGCCCTGGGTGGGCTGTATGGGAGTTGTCGTGCCATGCTCCAGCTGCCACCACCCCCCCCCCCCGGCAGATTGGCTGGAGTGGGACTGGGCAGGAGTGCCCCCAGGACCCCCACCCCCAGTGATGGGGGGATGAGGACCAGGCTCCTGTGGTGGGGGGCCCAGGCTGGGGGCCCTGTGGTGGAGGCAGGGGACCCTGCAGCGAGAGATAGTCCAGGGCCCTAGGGCCGATTAATTCGGCCTTGGCCCCACTCTTTGGCTCTGGCATAGGAACACTCAGCAGCACTCAGCCACCTTTCTACTCCCCGATCCTAGTTCCATTCTGACCTAGACAATCCTTTTGGTGCAAGTTAGAGCAATGTAGAGGCTACTCTAATTTATACCAGCTGTCACCCGGATGCAGGAATGCCTCAGGCACATCCCCCTATCTCACAACTATGACCTTTTCCTAGCCCCAGGAATGCAATGGTGGTAAAGCAACCACTTAACAGCTCTGTGCAATCCAGCTACACTGGGACAATGCCTCTACTGGGTTGGTTAATCCTCCTGTGATCCGCTGTGCCAGAATTAGGGAAGCTGGAAATCTGGCCCTCTGTCTCTAGGCTTTTTAATATTCTCTTTTTTTCGTATTCCTTCTTTCCTGCCTAGCAACTTTACAAGGCCAACTCCAGTGAACTCATGACCAAAGAGAAATATAAGTAGGATCACTCACACGCCCTTGTTAGTGTATTGCTTGTCTCATATGCAGTTAAATAGTTCACTCCTTTGGCTTTGAAGAAGACTCAGCTAAAGTATTATGAGGGAGGTGACGGGTGGGTAATTTATTAGCACTGCAGCTGTGAGGCAAAGAGGCTGAGAGAAGAGTTGTGAGTATAAAGAAAGAAGGGGGAGATGTGGTCTACTTTCCAGATAAGATTAATTCAGAATTCTACAAATCTCTTGATACAGTGAGCTCAACTCCTTTTGCAGAAGATTTTATTAGGAGAGAAACATAAAGGCATTAATTCTCCTGGAACAGTTTATCTGTTGTATTTGCTTATTTGCAAAGCTCTGGGCATCCCAGGAATATTTTATATCTGGCACCTACAAATAAAAAACCTTATTGTGGCTACAAGTTATGGGAAAGCAGCATTAGGGTATATTTTAGTGAAAATAAAAGAATGGGCAAAGTAGGAATGAGCAAATCTCATAAAATTCAAGGTATTGCAAACTTCCCAATGTATGGTGTGTGTGTGCTGCTTTGAGCTTGCAAACCATTTCTCCCCATAATTTTAAACTATAGTTTTAAGGGTGATTTACTTCACACACACATTATTCTGTCTAAAGGGAAATTTAAATTACAAATATACTGAACGTTAGGTTATAACTGCTATTCAATATTTATATTGTACGAGCACCTTGAGGCCTTAATTAGGACTGTGGTCCTAGTGTTCTAGGTAACTGTGGGTTCTCTGTACACTCTGGCTTTGTCTACACTACAGAGTTTTGTTGATGCAACGCCGACGATTGTAAACCATTCTAATTGCATCACTTGTGCATGTTCACACAACACTCCTTCTGTTGGCAGGGCACACCCAGCGTTGGTGTTCTGCCATTGACAATGAGAACAGCGCAGTGTGAGTAGTTATCCCACTGTGCAATTCACCACCTTCTGCAGCTAGGAGTTGTGGGAAGGCAAAGTGGAGCACAGTGCATCATGGGTGCAAGCTCAACCCCCCATGATGCAGTTTTTTTCTGTCCCATCATTCCAAAGAGTTCCAGCTGTGTTTCCTGCCATTTTTCAATGGCCCCTATTTACTGTGTGTCCACCATCTCTGCCAGAAAGGATGGATCTTGCATTGCTCTCCACTGTCATGGTCAGTGTTATGAACACAATGTGGCTGATCATGCAGAATCTCATGAGTTCCGAATTTGAACAGGAATCCATGGTGCAAGAAACAAGAAGAGATTACTTTTGACATTCACACAGAACAGCTTGCCACAGCCGACTGTCGGCACTGGGCTTGGGAAACAAGCACTAAGTGATTGGATCACACTGTTATGCACATTTGGAGTGGTGAGCAATGACCGCAGAACTGTAGACTGCACATATCCACCTTTCTGGAACTGTGTAAGGAGCTCACCCCTGCACTGCGCTGGAAGGACTTCAGAATGAGGGCTTTCCTCCCTCTGGAAAAGTGTGATTGCTTTGTGGAAGCTGGGAACTCCAGACTGCTACCGGGTCAGTCATGAATCAGTTGGAGTTGGAAATTCCACCTTTCGCCTGCCCCATCTCATCCTCCAACTCCACTTCCTCATCCACCATTTTGTCTTTAGAGTTCAGTCCAGTGGCTGCTGACTCCAGCCCCCCTGAAGTATCCATAAGGCTCTTGGAGATGGGGTTGCTGCTCAGGATAGCCTCCGGCTCCTTTATAGCAGCAGCAGGTCTTTGGTAGAGCCAATGTTTGACTCCCTAGCCTTCTGGTACACCTGCCTCATCTCCCTTTATCTTTGCATAGCAATGATGTGTGCCCCATTTGTGGCCCTTATCCAACATGCCATGAGAAAACTGACCATAGGTTCTGAAGGTCCTATGGTTGGAGTGGAGCTGGGGCTGCACAGCCTCCTCTTCCCACAGACCCATTAGATCCAGCAACTCTGGCATGCTCCAAGTTGGACAGTGTTTGGTGCAGGGGGCAGCCATTGTCAGCTGGGCAGATGTGAAATGAGGTCTCTACACTAAGCAAACAGGAAGTAGAATTTCCACAAAAATAATCCAGCTCTTTTAAAGCTTATGTATGCGTATGTATCTGGATGCAGGGCAATAGAGTTTGAACTGCTGACCAGAGTGGTTAGGATGGATATTGTGGGACACCTCTTGGAGACTCTTTATGGTGACAGAGCCAAATGTAGTATCTACACTGACACTTTGTTGATCAAACTTTGCCACAGAAAAACTCTGCATCTTTTGTCGGCAAAGCAGTAGGGTACTGTCAGTGGGAGGAGAGTTGTGATGCGTAGTCCTCACTGTTTTGTTGACAAAAGCCAACTTTTATTAATAAAACTGTGTAGTGTATGCAAGATTTGTATGTGTGTGCATACATACACAGTATAGAGGAAACCTAGCACATCGTAAGTGTCTACCCACATACACATATAGACAGACAGGTGAGATACATTTAGTCTCCCACTCTGTATTTAAGTCTGTGAACACAAACTGATATTTAGAAATATTCTCTCACCCTCTCTGCTCCTTTTTTCACCTTCAGTCTTTCTTAAATAGCATATGAACCCACTCAGGTATGAATCAAACTTTCAAGCCTGAGGTTGGGGGCCATTTGAAATTAGGCAAAATGGATTAATTGAAACTCTGTTGAGATTCCACTGTGATAGCCTGTTGGGGTGGCAGTTTTATAATGTAGGCACTTATTCACTAGTAAGTGGACTGAGACCAAATATGATTTCTGAGCATTTGTATCCGGATGAGATTTTAATCAGTGACCTAAGAATAACAGGTCCCATATCCTTTTACCATTCCGCTGAGCATACCTCTTAACCTTCAAATCTGCCAGTGTATGACCCCAGCAATTAAATACATGACCACAATCTGAAACACCTGTACGTTGCTGCATGGGGCACCATAACTTAATTGATTATGTTTTAAATATAACACTTGTTTAAAGGACATTTTCTCTTCGTATACATTGAACAAATAATTTTTAAAAGAAGACTAAGAGCAAAAAGTCTATTGCATGCAGTCATAAAGTCCTCCACCAATGTAGCCATTCATAAGGTACAAATCCTGGATCTTCAGATCTCCAGCACAGACATTTACTATTTGAACAATAGGAGTAATTGGTATATAGACCACTGGAGGGGTAGTTGGCACACACTTTGCCAGTAGATTGCAGATCTATTAATCGACAGCAGCAAAATATTGGACTTCAGTAACCCATAGTTAGAAATATGATGTGCTAGTTAAGAGGTAGGATAACCAAATGACATATACTTGGCACATTCAGTCTGAGCCTACAAGAAAGTAAAAACAGCCAGATTGTGTCACATCAATGGTCCATCTAGCCCAATAGTCTGCCTTTCGACAGTGACCAAAGCCAGGTGCTTCAGGGGAAATGCACAGAACAGGTAAACACCAAGTGATTCATTTCCTGTTGCCCATTCCCAGCTTTGGCAAACTAAGACTAGGGACACTTCAGAACATGGTTTTGCATCCCTGTCCATCCTGGCTTATAGTCACTGATGGACCAATCCTCCATGAATTTATCTAGCTCTTTTTTTTAACCTTGTTATAGTTTTGGCCTTTACAACATCCTCTGGCAGGCAGTTTCACAGGTTGACTGTGCATTCTGAGAAGAAATATTTCCTTTTCTTTGTTTTAAACTTGCTGCCTATTAATTTCATTTGGTGACCTAGTTCTAGGGTTAGGATAAGGAGAAAATAACATTTCCTTTTTTACTTTCTCCACGCCGGTCATGATTTTATAGACCTTTATCATATCTTTCCTTAATTGTTTCTTTTCCAAGCTGAAAAGTCTGTCTTATTAATTTCTCCTTATGTAGTAGCCTATGTTCCCCCTAAGCTGCACAGGTGCGTGGCCACGCAGCACTGAGGGACCCCTGCGCAGCCCGGCAGCCCCCACTGCCCCCTCCAGACCCCCAGGGTTGCGGCTTTGCAGCGGCAGACCCAGCTGGCACCCAGCCTCTGGGCTGGCCCTCCCCGCCCCCTGGGCGGAGCAGGCAGGCTCAGGGCTGGGGCAGGTGCACGGGCGGGCCTGCCTGCCTGCCCCACGTGGCCGGGGCAGTGGGGTGGCCACGGCCAGGGCGGGCTCCCGGGCTCCCACCCGTCGGCCGCCTTGACTTCCCTGCTAGGGTTGGCTCCGCTCCGCTGACGGCCTCCCAGCAGGGGCTGGGATAGACCTCCGGGGTGGGGGTCTGCTCCGCCCTGCCCGGCCGGCGACCTCCTGGGCCCCCGGTTGGGTTCCCCCCGCCAAGCGGCTTCGGCTTCTTTCTTTCTTTCTTTCTTTCTTAAAAAAACTTTTAAAAAATTAATTTGAAATAAAAACCTTTCTAAAAATTAAATTTCAATTCAAAATTCATTCAAATTCAATTAATTAAACCCAATTAATTAATTCTATTTACAATCACTTTAACTTCAATTAATGCCTATAATTTCTGCCGTGTGAGTTTAAACAAACATTTTATTCAGAAAAAGTTTTGCACGCAGCTTGAAAATTTTGCACACAAGCCAGCAGACCTTAGAGGGAACATTGGTAGGAGCTGTTCCATACCCCAAATCATCTTAGTTGCCCTTTTCTGTACCTTTTCCAGTTCTAATATATCTTTTTGGAGATGGGGCAAACAAATCGGCACACAATAGTCAAAATGCGAGCATATCATGGATTTATAAAGAGGCAATAAGATATTTTCCATCTTATTAACTATTCCTTTCCTAATGATTCCCAACATTCTGTTAGTTTTTTTGACTACTGCTTCACATTGAATAGCTGTTTTCACAGAACTATCCATGACAACTGCAAGAGGTAATTTAGACCCCATCATTTTATATGTATAGTTGGGCTTATGTTTTCCAACATACATTACTTTGCATTTATTGACGTTGAATTTCATCTGCCATTTTGTTGCCTAGTCCTCCAGTTTTGTAAGATCCCTTCGTAAGTCTTTGCAGTAGTAGTTTTGAGTAGTTTTGTATCTTGAGTTGTTTTGTATCATCAGCAAATTTTACCATCTCACTGTTTTACCTCTTTTTCCAAATCATACGTCTTCACTGGTTTGTTTTTTTTTAAAAGGATGTTTTTATAGCCAGATAGCTATTACTAGTGGGAGGTATAGTGTTGATCATGCCTAGTTCCAAAGGGGTAGCCGTGTTAGTCTAGTTCAGCAAAACAAACAAGGAGTCCTGCAGCACTTTTTAAAACTGACAAATTTATTTATCGCATGAGCTTTTGTGGAAGAAAATCCCACGTCGTCAGACGCTTTCAAAGTGGGATTTTCTCCCATAAAAGCTCATGCAATAAATAAATTTGTTAGTCTTTAAAAGTGCCTCAGGACTCCTTGTTTGATCATGCTTAGTTACATCACAGTAAAAAGTACCTGTGCCTTGTCTTCACAAGAATTTTATAGTAGATAATCAGCATTCGCTATGTCTTGGTAACAAAAATAATCTTTTTGGCCGTGAAAATATAGTAAAAAAGACAGGGTGGCTAAGAGGATTAGACTTGGCACGCTGAGAGGTTTATTCCCAACTCTTTCAGAAGTGACCTTTTGCAGCCTATTATCTTATTAGTAAAGTGGTAGGCTAAGACGTATTGCCTCTAGGATCAAAATGTAGGGCCTTGGTCAATAATGAGGGCTGTGAAGTTAATGGAAAAACATAAACAGCCCTTGAAGCTGAGATTTGAACGCGTGGTCTTTTTTGCCCCACCAGTGCACGTTCCCCAGACTGCAGGGTATTTTCTCAGGGAAGCATGTCTCTTACCCTCTCTCTTTGTTTGTGGAATGCTGCCTGCCTATGCAGTGCAGTGAAACAGGAAGATGTATTCAACCAAAGTGTGCAACATCCCACAAAATCCAGTGTGCTTAAGAGGGCTGCTTCTAAGCCATCCAAATCCTGCCTTATGATTATTTTCACCAGAGGTTGGTTTGAACTGCTTTTGAGTTTCTTACAGCTAAAATAAAAGTACTAAGCCTTTTTTTCAGGAAAAGTATTTTTATTGAATCCTTTTGCTTGTTAATGTTAAGACACTAATAGCATTGTAAAAGAAGTCTCCGTATATCAGTCAGTCAAGTAGTCTAAACATCTGCATTGGAAGCTTTCCAATATTTCCCAGTCAATGACCACAGACCTTATTTGGAAGGCAATCATCACTTGGTGGAAGTAAGATGTAATAGTGTTTTCGTGACAGTTTGTTGCCCAGAATTCTCCCAGGGGGAGATGGCCATTTTGGTATTCTTTGTTTGTTGTACTACTGTAAGCAGTGAAGTTAAACCTGAATTTAACAGAGAACACATGACAAAAGACAGGATTTTTTTTTTTTTAAATAATCTCACAAGGTCATGTCTGGGTCACAAATCACACTCCTAGAAGTTTTCTGCTACCCTTAAGAAATTGATTTCCATTTAATGTATAAATTATTGCATCAGACTATTTCACATACACATTTTACATTGGAACTTTAGGACATGTTTAGGCTTCCTGGAAAGTACATTTTGAGGATACAGTTGTATTGTTTCGGACATGGACTATAAGAGAAGTGTCTCTATTAAGTCATCCATCCATTGTAAAGTATAATTATGATAACTGCAATGGCTGATATATTTCTCAAATATTTTAAAATATGGAATGCAAACATTTATTGTTCTCTTATGATCACAATTTACATTTTGAAAAATTACATAACAGTAATCATGTTACTTGCTTTAATATATTGTTTTATATAGTTACTTTATATGTTTAGGAGAATAGTGGAAATGTGTTAATTTTGTTACATTGATGTTTCATAGAATAATTTTCATTTCTCATATGAACAGAGGCTCACTGTAGCTCGGGGTTGCTATGTGATTTATTCCAGTGAACTGAAACCATTTCACTTATTTATTCTACTTTCTTGTACATAAAATTTTGCAATATCCAAAAGTATTATGAATGTATTTTTATAGTGTGAGAAATATTACCTGGTTTTGACATAGTCTATTTTAAACACAATTAAAGTGATTTCCCTTCTTTTTCAAATCAGAAATCATTATTAAAACAATGGTTAATGTGTGTGTGTGTGTGTGTGTGTGTGTGTGTGTGTGTGTGTGTGTGTGTGTGT
>ML685797.1:18676752-18690091 GCA_007922175.1 Pelusios castaneus
TGTGTGTGTGTGTGTGTGTGTGTGTGTGTGTGTGTGTGTGTGTGTGTATACACACAAGAAGGGAGTTTAGTGGTTAGAGCACAAGGGAGATTCAGAAAAGCTAGGATTTATCCTTGTGATCACTGTGAAAGGCTTTAATTTATGTGCCTCAGTTTTATTATCTGTAAAGTGGGGATAATAACATTTATCTCTTTAACAGATGTACTGTGATGTACTGTGACACTAAACCAATTAATGTTTGAAAAATGCATTAAGAACCTCAGAAGGTAAAACAGAAATTTGAAGTATTATTTTCTAAAAATCTGCTATGGCTACTTATTTAATGTACTTTAGTTGAACACACAATTTTAATATGTGTTATATTATTTAATATTTGCAGAGTACTCAAAGTGTAAAGTGTGTGTATACAAATTAAATAATTTGTATTTATTAAGTCTCCTGTTACATAAATATTGGATGTAATAATATGTACAACTTTCACTAGCTGTATATAATGTGCCTGGTGATATGAGGTACATTAAAATGAGTGAGATCTAGAGTAAATCCATAAAATGTCTACAAGATATTTTCACACTAATGCTTTCATATTGGGAAATTATGGGAATATATCTATTATGGCACCCATTATTTTAATAAATACTCTGATCCATATATTTAAAACTAGAAATGTGCCTCTGTCTCATTCTTCCCAGCCTGAGGAAGAAATAGGTTTAGTTATATATGCAAGAGAGAATGTCTGCAGACATTAGTGAGGGAAAGTAAAAAACTTGAGTTTTGAATGTAGTTCTGAATGTGTTTAGGCCTGTAGTCATTCTTATCGCTGTCCGGAATGAATTCCATTGTCTAAGACTCTAGGTCTAATTTCTATGAAAATTCTCTCTCCTATGCACACAAACTTCTCTCCGTCTTCTACTCAGACATATTGACCTAAATTCTTTACAGCAGAGAAATACACCGAATTATGTGAGGGTCAAAAAATGTATATGAATGCAGTATGTGTCCCTTGGTTCTGTACAGCATGAAATTTAAATCCTCAAAGGGGTTCCACAATTACTCTCTTTTAAGTATATGTTTTTTACAAAATGGCCCTGCACCAAAACTTTGTATCTACTGTAACCAAGCTATCTGAAATACCGTCAGGCTCACTTCATCCCATATGGACTAAAGATATAGAAACCTCCCTGTTTCCCACTGGCTGGTAACACATATTGGTTCCAATATTTCTCTATCCTCACTAGACCTTCTGTCTAGACTTATACAACAGAAAATCCTTTTGTGAACTTACTGGACACCAGTCTGTATGGCTGCTGCACAATGAAATGTTCACTGCTGTAGCTGTAATCAATATCTTGACACTCCATTGCATATGTTTAGTACTGTCCCAAAGTCTCTGATTTCACCACACCCCAATGAATGTGGCTGCTGCTAGTAACATTAATACGCAATAAAATTATTTTACAGAAATGAAATTTTTCTTCCTTCTAGTCCTGAAGAATTTGTGAATAGGGCTTTGTAGACTTGCAGTATTTAAATGAGCCCTACAGACAAATCAGTAATGAATGTTAAATACTTTTAAAGGCATGGTCAAAAGATGCATGGCTCCTGAAAAAGTCAATCATGGAAACTGACAGCTAAATAAAATGTTTGGTTAAATACATATTAATATATACACTACTGTATAATTCTTTGTACTACATCAGAGGTCAGACAATAAAAAAAACCTCACAAATTAAAACTGTTCTAATTTCTTCTGTTTAAACAACAAGTAGAGAAGTATGTACTCAGTCCTTAGACAAAAATGCTCCCTGAAATCAGTGGTCTGATTTCTGCCTTCAGTTACACCAGGGCCACTATACTGACATTTCTGAGGATGCATAGTTGTCACCAGGAGCAGGATTTGATCCAGACCAAATTCGTGCCTGAGGAAGAACTTCAATATTTGAGCACTATTAAATATTTTCTCTGTCTATAAAATTTATTTTCTCTTTCTCGTTTGCCATTTGGTTGTTTTCTTTCTTTCTTAACATCTTTTTTTTTAAATCCATCATAAAATTATTACTGAATCTTAGTAAATCTTAAAACTGAGCATAGATCCTGGGGAAAGGTCCATAATAAATAATAATGGTAATGAATTAGGGACAGAGTGTGAGGGATCTTAATATAGCTGCCTAAGATAGTGAAAACCTGCCACCTATTCAGCCACTGAGCATGGGTGTAGAACAGGAGTTGTCTGCCCAATTCTCCCTCCTTCCCTCCAATGAGGAAAAGTTTTCATCCCTCCAACATGTTGTCAGTAAACTGCACTATAAATTACCTCCTCCCTCAGAAGTAAGGGAAGAGCAAGAAAGAAACTGAAACACGGAATCTCGGTTCCTTCCAGGACTCCTCTTGGAGCAGCATAGCTACCCATTATTCTCCACTTAATCTAGCCCTTTACATATTCAAAGGACTGTGCAACCATTCATCTATACAGCTCTCCTGGTGGTGGAGAGAGGTAGGCATGATTATCCCCATTTCACAGATGGCAGAGAAGTAAAAGGAGTTGCTCAAGACCTCGCAGCAGCAAGTCAGAGGCAGAGATAGAATTACGACTCAAGATTCCTGTCTCTCACACTCTGCTCCCCCTTCCAGCCCATTTGTTTGGAACCTCATCAAACTCATCTTGAAGTTCACAAATCAGCCTTCTCACTAGCCTTGTCTGGGATTTGGATTGTTAACAAAACCTGAAACTCAGGCAAGCTTTTTGTTGCATTGAGGAAATGTCAGTTTTCCACTTATTCAGTCCACCCTGAATCATAATGGCACAACACAGCAGGCCAGAAAACTATAGGTTTTACTGAGTACTGTTATAGTTTACAAGTGAAGGGTTAGAGTGGGGGTGAGAGAGGTGGGGAATGGGCTTTCTGACATTTTATGGAAGTTACCACTTCCTCTCAAAATCCAGTTTACTTGCCAGACTCTGCCCTTGTTTCCACCAAACAATCCTGTTGTCTTTAGTGATGTTTCTGAGAATTTGGTCCTCTGTTTCATTAAGAGAGTCTTCAAGCAGAGTTAGGGTTACTCATAAAACCTAGCTTCCTTCCATAATCTGCACATAGAAATGGAGCGTTGCAAGTTTAATATAAGCCAAATGAAAGCAATATAAAGTCTCTCATGAAACTTGTTAATTTCAAATAAAAAAGGACAAAGGAATCAAAGAATGGTGGATTTTCTGTCACATCTATGTTCTATTGCCCTACTGGAAGCAATCTATAAATCAGCAATGAAAGTGTAGGAATCAGCTACCCATTTGCTGCCTCTGTTGAGGTGCTCTACTAAGCCGCTTATGTTAACTTGGGTGTAACCGCGTACAGTGGAGATTCTGCAAACCCTTACACACATGAGTAGTCTTTACTCACTCACTCACTCAGGGCTGGTATACACTTAGAAGTCAAAGCACCATATCGATGCCGCCCTAAACCCGGTGTAAATGCAGCTGGTGCAACAGCAGAATGCTCCCTTCAACCTAACTGCTGTCACTCAGGGGATGGCATTCCTACAGAAATGGAAAAGCCCCCTCTGTCACAGAAGACTCTACACTAGGGGCTGGCAACCTTTGCCCACCCCTGTGCCGGTCCCTCCTCCTTGACCCTCAGCTGGTGCTGACAGCCCATTCATGGAAAGAAGCCACCTGGAGGGGCTCCTCTCAGCAGCGTGCAGGGGACCCCTATCCCCCGTTACCTGGAGTGACTCCTTTTAGCAGCGGGACACCACAGAGAGGAGCTGCTCTGGGCAGCTTCTTTACACGGTATGCCTGGGCCATGGACATGGCAGGGACCTCCGCACTGCAGCCGCCCCCGAAAGAAGCCACTTGGAGTGTCTTTTGCTGGTGGGAGTGGCAATTTCTGTGGCGCCACAGAGGATGCCAAGTGCCGCTCCCAATGGGCTTGTGTGCCACTGCTGGCACGCGTGCCGGGGGTTGCCTACCCCTGATCTACACTATGGAGTTATCTTGGCTGTAGCTACGCCACCATAGCCCCTGTAGCAAGGGAATGGCCTTAGGATTTCTCCTGCTCCTGCTGCTGTCAGTGGGACATTGACTTAAATGGGAGCAGAATCCTGGCCTTCCTAGGGCCAGATCATGACCCTTGCTATAGTCCTGCATAGGGATACAAGAGGACAAAAGAAACCCCCTTGTTTCCCTGCACAGCTTACTGGTGTTGCACAGCTGAGGGAGAGAAGCTTCCATCAAATTGCTACTCCCTTCCCACCCCCACTGGAGTAGAGATCCCACAGAGGTGTAAGTAAATTGCACCAGGAAAAGGGCTGCCACAGTCTTTTCTCCCATAGAGTGAACCAGGGACTGAAGTGGGATCTGATCATCCAACAAAAAAACAGAGTTCTGTGGCACTTTTAAAGACTAACAGATTCATTTATCGCATGAGCTTTCGTGGGAGAAAATCCCATTTCATCTGACGAAGTGGTATTTTTTCCTATGAAAGCTCATGGGATAAATAAATCTATTAGTCTTTAAAAGTGCCACAGGACTGTTTGTTTTTCTGCAATAGACTAACCTGGCTACCCCTTTGGAACTATGATCCAACCATACCCTTAGTAAGTCAATGGAATATTTTGCATGAGTAACAGTTAGCAGAATCAGGTCTTACGACAGGACAAAAATGTATTAGACTATATATTAATGCTACCTAACAAAATTAACTACCACTGGAAAAAAGTCAAACAAACCTCTGAAGATGTCTAAATATCTTTTAACAGTTTTTATTCCGGTATGAAGCATATTGTTTTGACCATTCATCTTGAAGTGGATTCATTATTCATGACAAATGCTGTGAATGATTAGTAAATCCCATTCTAGGTTTCCTGATCAAGTTCCTTGGTCTTCAACCCATTATGAGCACAGTAGCTACGAGATGATATTTACCATCCGTCCATTGTATAGCCAAAAGGGCTTTGGAAATGCCATTCCACAATGTGACCCAGTAAGTTAGAAAGTTTTATTTGTATATGCTTTGTTGGTAATCTCATTCTTTTGTGCTCTTTTCTTTAAATTATTGTTTTTCCCCAAACTCTTTCCAGATGAATCTGTAGCAGTTAGCTAAATCAATCATTTTGCTGTGGAAAAAAAAAATGGAGGCAGGGGGAGAGGGGTGGTAGAGAAGAAACCTTTAAAAAAAAATGGAAAAGCACAGCATATAAGACTACAACCACAGAGTCTTAAGAATTGCCTGATTTGATTTCAGAGCCATTAATATCTGACGAAGTGGGATTTTCTTCCACGAAAGCTCATGCGATAAATAAATTTGTGCCACAGGACTCCTTGTTTGTTCACAAATTAATGATCCCTCAAACACAGAGGTCATGATTTGCCAGTCTCCCTCATCTTTATTAATCACATTTTCCTACTTCTATAAACTGATTTTTTGTTTTCTGTAATGGATAGGGACATTGAGGGTTGGCCAAATCCTTACAACTGTGCTAAAAGTTTCTTTTGACCAGCAAACCAGATAACTTCTTTATTAGATAACGAACTATCTAAAAGGAAACCACTCTGGGAGATAAGATGGCAATCAACTGTGAAAATCCTCACTGTATAGGGCACCCTGGGGTTTGTTAAATATCTGCAGATCTGCGTGTTGTAAGTGACAATGTTTATTCTTGCAAGTACATTCCAAGATAGCTTCAATTCCTTGGGGTTTAATCTCAGCCCTTTTTGTTTCTCTGATTAGTTGAAAACTGTAGCAGGACACCCAGACTCTTTGAAGAATTAAGGGGCTCATTCCAGGGTGAGACCCAATGAATTTGTGAATGAATGAAAAGTTAATTGAAGAAAAGATTAGAGCATATTTCAGTCAGTTAATTTAAGCAAAGCTGATTAGCAAGTAACTAGAAACATTAGTGTGTTGTTAAAGTAGATTTCCTTCTCACATCAGTATCTTAACTTTTGTATCTATGGAGTCCAGTGGCACTTTTAAAGACTAACAGATTTATTTATCGCATGAGCTTTCGTGGGAGAAAATCCCACTTCGTCAGATGCTTTGAAGATGGGAAAGTTACAGAATGGGAGGAAATTAAATGCAGGGGAGTGTATGACATAGGATCAGGTCAGGCTGTAACAGCAAATCAAAATAGGTGTTAGGATTCAAACACTGGGGAACAGCACATAGAGGAGGGTGAGGTCAAATCACTTGTTGTAATGAGAGAAAAATCCATAGTCCCTGTTTAACCCCAAGACAACTGAGTCAAATTTGCATATAAGTTCGAGTTCTGCAGTTTCTCTTTGAAGCTGTGATTTGTTATTCATCTGTTTCAACACAGCTATTAACAAGTCGTTAAGGGAGTGAGCAGGGAGATTGACGTGTTCCCCTATTGGTTTTGTAGTGTTGCAATTTCTGATGTCAGATTTGTGTCCATTTATTCTTTGGCGCAGAGACTGTCCTGTTTGTCCAATATATAAGGCAGAGGGGCATTTCCGGCACATGATGGCATAAATCACATTGGTGGATGAGCAGGTGAACGAGCCCTTGATGGCGTAGGTGGCTTGATGAGGCCCTGTGATGGTGTCATCAGTGTAGATATGAGGGCAAAGTTGGCAGCATGGTCTGTTGCAGGGATATGTTCCTGCTTTAGTGTTTCTGTTGTATGATCTGTACTTGCTGGTAAGTATCCTTTTAAGGTTAGGGGGCTGTCTGAAAGCAAGGAGAGGTCTGTCTCCTAAGGCTTGAGAGAGTGAGGGATCATCTTGTAAAATAGGCTGTAGATCTTTGATGATGTGTTGAAGA
Organism: Pelusios castaneus; assembly: GCA_007922175.1. NCBI lineage: Eukaryota > Metazoa > Chordata > Testudines > Pelomedusidae > Pelusios > Pelusios castaneus. The sequence goes on from ML685797.1 coordinate 18,683,532, forward strand.
GGTCTGGCTTGGGGGGTGTAGGTGGTGACCAGTGGCGTTCTGTTGTTGTTTTTCATGGGTTTCTCCTGCAGTAGTTGACTTCTGGGTACCCGTCTGGCTCTGTCAATTTGTTTCTTCACTTCTGCGGGTGGGTACTGCAGTTTTAAGAATGCCTGGTAGAGATCCTGAAGGTGTCTGTCTCTGTCTAAAGGGTCAGAACAAATGCGGTTATATCTTAGGGCTTGACTGTACACAATGGATCGTGTGGTGTACACTTTACTATCTAATCTTCTAGCAAGCAGAGTTACAGTAGTGTCAAGTAATTACCAACAGATTTAGCTGTGTTGGATAATACCTTCAGAATAATAAGAGAAGCTGCCCAGTAAATGTTTTGTTCTTTTTTACTTTACCCACATTAGAGAATGAAGTATTTGTTTATTTATTTATTTCACTATTGAGCATCAGGGGGAAATAATTAGAAGACTGTATAAGGATTTAGGAACTCCAAAGTAGACCAAAAGACTGAGTTGTGCTTTGAATTCTGTTTTTTCTCCAACTGGAAATGCATTTTGCATATAAGGCACGTTTGTGCTAGGATGCAAAAATGAATAACAGGTTAGCAAAAGTCTGGGAACATACTCAATTTAAAATGTTTCAAATTAAATTACAAAAATTAAATGAAAAAATACAATTTACAAGCAAATGAAGATGTAAGAAATTAAAAAGCATTATTTCTGTTTTTGTGGATGTTGAAGAGAAAACATTGTTTTCCTAGAGTCATATTGCTCAAAGTAAAAGCCCTAAAGCAACCGTTTTTTTAATGGGTGAGGGGGGAGCCATAACAAACAACTGGAGAGATGGACTAGAACATTTCTCTTTTTTTAAATAATGCTTTGTACTTATATAGCACTTTCCATGCACAAGCACTTTACAAACATTAATTAATTTTGCTTTGTTACACCCTCCAAGGCAGGTATAATCGCTATTTTGTAGATGAGAAAACTTGGGTCCAAGGAGGTTAAGCGATTTGCCAAAGGTAATGCGGGAAGTCTGTGGTGGAATCAAGAATGAAATACAAGTTCCAAAGAATGGAGTATCCTAGGGTGCATCTACACTTACAAATTAAGTCGATTTAAGAAGGCTTAAGAATTAAACTACTCCGCATCCACACTGGGTTTTCCTTAAGTCGACATAAGGAACAGTTAAATCGACTTAATAACACCTCGATTTAGGTCAACTTAACACTTAACACTAAGCCAGTGTGGATGGCGATTAGTGCCTAAATCCACTTTATTAAGTTGACTTAAAGTGTTAAGTCAACTTAATAAGGTCGAAAAGGCGCTATGTCTTAATAAAGTCAACTTAACTTTTCTAATGTAGACATAGCCCTTGTGAACAGGGCCCTAGACTAGGACTCAGGACCCCAGGTCTTAGCTGTGCTACTGCTTTGCTGGTTGGCCTTCGGCAAATCACTTCCCTTCATTGTACCTCATTATCCCCACCTGCAAAGTTGAGGTAGTGATACTGATCCTCCTTTGTAAAGTGCTTTGAGATTTATGGGGGGAAAGTGCTATGTAAAAGCTTCCTTGCTATTTATTATTAAATCTCAGTCATGTGCTATAGCCATGTGCTCTACCTATCTTAGTTATTCAAACACAGATCCATAACTTGGGTTTTTAGTTTTAAGTTAAAACTGATAACATCTAATAAAAAAACTTCATTAAAGCAAAGAAATAAGGACATGCATTTTTAAAAATACTTCGCAAATATCTGAAGTGCACAATTGTTGAAGTGATGTAAATTGTTATGGTGGGGCTCGAAAGATTAAGTGGCATGCTGGAATCCTCTCCTCAATGAGAAACATTTTTTTAAAGTGCCGATTGCAAACAGTTTTTATACTTGGGGAAAAACAAACCATAATTTGCCTCAAAATTAGCACAATAATAATAATAAATAAATAAACAAATCCCCTACAGATATGAATCCTAATACATCGCTACATATAAAGGTGAAAAATACAAACCCATAGGCTTATCTACACATAACAGGATTTCACGAAAATCCGACTTAATTAAGCTACCTAAATATAAAACCATGATAAACTGAATTATGTCCACATAGGTATTTGCAGGTTTATCTAAATTGATTCAAAACCCAATTTTAACTAAACTAGTTCAACCCTGTGTGTAAACAGTGCCTGAGTAGCAAGTTGACTAGCCAGAATGAAAATGTCACTGGCATGAGGGATATAGAAACTAACAATCTCAGCCTTCCTCAATGTGCTACTATAGACAATATTTTTAAGTGCTAAAATAGGAAGTGTTGTACCCTTCTGGAGCTGGCTGAATTGACCTTGTGACCCACACTCGTCTCTATGTATACATACAGACAACATACTGCAGTTTCCATTTCATGAAAATAGGTTTCTTTGGCCACACGTGGCCTAAGAAAATATATCATGTTTTAAAATGTATTAGCAGGCGGCGGTCAATTGTAGGCATTCAGATCTGGTTCACCATGACTAGCTAACATGTTTTTAGTCTTTTCTTGCCTCTATACAAGGTACAAAGGTTTGTTTAAAACAGCATCAGTTAAAACTTGTTAGCTAACAGTTTTGAAACATGACTTACTTTCTTATATATACTTTCTCCACGGGCAGGTCTACATTACACACTTACTTCAGCGTAACTACCTTGCTCCGGGGGATGAAAAATCCACACCCTTGAGGGACGTAGTTATATTGCCCTTAATCCCTGTGTAGCCAGCTTCTAGAATCCCTGTGTAGCCAGCTTCTAGAATCCCTGTGTAGCCAGCTTCTAGAATCCCTGTGTAGCCAGCTTCTAGAATCCCTGTGTAGCCAGCTTCTAGAATCCCTGTGTAGACAGCTTCTAGAATCCCTGTGTAGCCAGCTTCTAGAATCCCTGTGTAGACAGCTTCTAGAATCCCTGTGTAGCCAGCTTCTAGAATCCCTGTGTAGCCAGCTTCTAGAATCCCTGTGTAGCCAGCTTCTAGAATCCCTGTGTAGCCAGCTTCTAGTAAGCCAGTGGGAGAGCTCCCGTCGACTTAAGAGGATCTTCATCGGAACCACTATAGTGGGTATAGCTGCATCAGTGTTAGTCTGCAGTGTAGACCTGCCTCAAGGTCGTAGTCCTGCAAAGACTTACACATGAGCCTAGTTTAAGAACGGAGAGCTGTCCCACTCCCACTGACAAGCTTCCATGAGCTTTGGAACAGGCACTTATTCTCTGTAGTAACAGCATCCTCACTGCTGCTCCTCCTGCCTTTTGTGCTTTCCTTTAATAGAGATAGTTGTAGGAGGCTTTATTATGGTATCCTCTATCTTTTCTCTTACTCCTCTCCTTTTATATGGTTAATCCCAGAGCCGGATTAAGAGGACTCGGGACCCCCACTCTGCCTGGGCCCCCGACCCCCTCACTGTCGGTTGCCCCCCCTCCAGGGGCCCCAGCCCCTCAGTCTGGCCAATCACCCTCCAAGGGGTGATGGGGCCAACTGGTGTGTGGTGTGGCTTCTGGTGAGGTCCTCCAGGGCCACAGGCCCTGAAAGGCCGCACCAGAGGCCGTACGCAGTACATCATCGAGAGTGATCAGTCGCATTGGCCTGCCCCGCCCCCAGGGGCAGACCTGGCAGCCCAGGGGGTGGGGTGGAAGCGCAGAGCCTGTGGCCCAAGGCGGCCCCCCCGCACTGGAAGGCAGCTGGGCACAGACCTCATATGCCCTTGAGGCAATCTGCCCCTGCTTAATCTCTTTGTTAACAGCTTCTTTTGTTGAATTTTTTGCTATTGGTCTATACAAGAGGGGAAATGTATTTATTTATTATAACTTAAAATAATTAAAATTAAAAAATTGAAAAGAGCTCTTTTTGCTGAATTGGTAAGACTTTTTTTTTCTGATTTTCCTCCCACCACTTGAAATTCTCTACATCTGTACCCTTGTAAACTACCAGTGTAGCAATTAGCTTATCCTGGCCCCATCCCACATTGGGGACAGCAGCTTATTTTGGGCCCAATCCTACATTACTCGCACTCCGAAAGAAGGTAATGGGAGCCTGGAGTAATCAAAAAAAGCACAATCAAGCCCCATGTGTGTAAGATGCAAACAGACCAAGTGAGGCAGCAAGCAAAATTTAAACTTTGACCTTTTCCCTCTCTCTCTGCTGTGATACCCAACAGGCAGTTTCCAAACCAAAGCTGTTGAAAACAGCTTCTAGCTCTCCCCCGTCTCTCTCTCTCTCTCTCTCTCTCTCTCTCTCTCTCTCTCTCTCTTTTTAAAGTCACTGTGAAATTGTACCAGATGAAAAGTGAACCTTTTTTGATCTTTTGTAAAAGCAGCAAATAGTCAATGTTACCAATTTCACTTTAGGTGTGAAAAATGCTTAAGGCTCTGTTCAAAACTATAAAAAGGCTAGTCGGTGAATACAGCCTTCCCACCCAAAAATAATGAACCATATCTTACATTAAATCTTCTGACACTGAAAAACATTCAGGGTGTTTTCATTTTTAAAAATTGTGTCATAATGTGAAAGATTTCCTATGGAGAACACACTTTTTTCCTAAGGATAACCTTATCATCTTTTAATTATAGTGCCAGTACCCACAATGGAAACATGCCCTTAACAAAATCAAATTTTACATACCTGAATGATGAGTTGATTAACTGTTGGAATTTGCAAACAGTTTAAAAGTCAGTAGAATAGAGATTTTAAATCTCACAATAAATTGAGGAAAACTACCACCATTCTGACTTGATATTAGTTAGCCTGAAAGTGACTGTTATTTTAACTTCTCTTAAAGGTAAAGATGTTATCAATACAATACTCCCATTAACTAAAAGGTACATTTAAATGAAGGAGACAATTAATTTACACAATGCAGTTTATTTACTTGGCAATAGTGATTACTTAAATATCAGCCCTGTCCAAAGAAAACTTACATAAAGAGACATAAATGACTAATAAAACCATCAGTATCAAAATATCACTTTTAGTCACATTTTGGCTGTGTTTTTATAATAAAACTGTCAGCTGAATGACAATTATTTTTTCTGTTGTTATAAGAATTAATTTCCTTCACCTTTCAGTTAGTTATTTAATTGGCAATTGATATACTCTTTTAAATTTTTTTTCTAATTTTAGAAGTAATAATAGTCACAATTATTGTTGTATTTTTTTTTTTTAAAAAAACAAACCTTGTAAATTTCTGACTGGCAGCCTGCACCATCACTAGCTTTTCAGGATGGCCTTGAAGTCAGTGGTTTCTTAATCTGAAAGGTGATTTCTAAAACCAGCAATCATTTTCAAATATAAACAATACTTTTTTGTGGTGAGTTTCTTTTTCCTTCTTCTTCTTCTAAATCAAATCCAACCCAAACGGTATGTTGAATGGAATGTGCTTTAACAAAGGCAGGCAATGTTTCAAGTCAAATAAATAATGTTTGTACAAAGTGTAATAATTTGCAAAAGACTTTCTTTCTTGTTTAGGATCCTGTATTGGTCAAAGATGGCTCCCAAGATAAAGCTGGGGAGTTCTGGCTATTTTGTGACTGATTAGTTCCTACAGATTTAGCACTAACGCTCTCTTCTTCCCACCCTTCCAAAAACACCCAACCATCACCCTTACCCACAAGGGTGGTTTGTAGGCTACTCTTTCTTCTCAGTTGCTTCTCTTCTTTATTCTGCCTCCTTGATGCGGGTGAGCACCAGATTGCTTGCCTCCTGCTCCCTCCTCCTAGATCTCATGACATCCCCCAATTTCCTCTGACTCCTTGACAGGAAGTCAAGAATGGAAATCAAGAGCTTCAAAGTAGCCAGTCCTCCTGTCACTTCCCACCCATGTATCTGTAATGGCCCCACATGTGGCCGGTAAGCTCTTTAGCCTTTTCAGAAACGGAAGCACAAGTGGTTGGGCAAAGGGGATAGAACAGCGCCATCAACTGAGGCACAAGGAACAATCGGGGTTTGGGTTGCTTTTGGTAAGATGGGACAAGGAAGGAATTTTTACTCCACACACATGGGGAGGTACTGGTGGGTAACAGATAATCTCAGCTCTTATGGATCTCCTCCTTTGCGCCCCTCAGAATAATTCAAAAGAAAATAACCCATCCCTAGCAGGGTTTTCCCAAGTCTCCCATGCAGTCTTTGGGAGCAGGTTGGATTGCTGAAATATTTGAGCTCAGAAGAAGATAGAACATTCATCGAAAGCTTCCCTGATGGGCTGTACAATAGGAAGCTGCTTCTAGAAAGTTATGCTGAGTGGCTAGATTAAGTAGCTTTTCTAAGGCCTTGTACACACTACAAAGTTATTGCGCGGTAAGGCTCCTTACCGCGTGATAACAATCAAAGCGTCCACACACTAAAGCTTCTTGTTGTGCGGCAACAGCCCTCTTGCCGCGCAACATGTAAACCACCTAAACAAGGGTGGTAAGGCTTACCACGGAACAGTTGTTCCGTGGTACAGCTTGTGTGGACACTTTTTGCACTGTTGACAGCCTCCGGAAATGTCCCAGAGTGCCAAACCGGGCCACTCTGGGACATTGGAGCTGTCAAATATGTCAATTTCACTGCTC
>ML685797.1:18690191-18781445 GCA_007922175.1 Pelusios castaneus
CTGAGCTGGGGGGCTGGCTCGAACCCTTGCCGGTTCGGGCCAGCCCCCAGCTCAGCCTCGGGGCTTCGGATGACAGCGGGGGCTGGCAACGCAGCCCCCGCTGCCACCGGAAGCCCTGCAGCTGGGCTAGGGGGCTGGCTGTGGGCAGTGCATGGTGGGACAGGTGCCCACCATGCACTACTCTTCTTTCGCAAAGGAGCATTCACCCGGTGAATACTCCTTTGCGAAAGAAGCAGCAATGTGTACATGAGAAAGCGCTATATTTATAGCGCTTTCCTTGTCCCACAATAAAAGTTATTGCGGGACAAGTCTGTAGTGTGTACATGGCCTAATACAGACTGTCTTTGTGAACATGGTTGATCTGCTCTTGATTGCTTGACTGGCTAGGAATTTTTGACTGCAAGCAGTATGATGTTGTCAGGGGAAGAAATTACAAACACAACGACTGTTCTGGACACCAGGGGAATTCTGGACACCAGGAGAATACTAATACATACCCACCCCAACCAGTTACGTATATGCACATGGTACAATAGTTCAGATTGTGACCGAATTTCCATTATAAAACTCTTTTCTCAGGGAGTTTATAATTCAGCCATATAAAAATTCACTTCTAGATGGGGCTTGGCATATAATATCACAGTCAGGGAAGAGGAGGGGAGGGTCACAGAAAAATTGAATAAAAAAAATATATTTGGTGTTTAATTTATAACCTTGAAAACCAAAACAGAGGCCAGTAGTGTAGTAACATACTAATTTTGTGCTCCTAAATTTCCAGTCTAAAATCCTGAAGGTCATTAGTTTGTCATAATATTCTGAATGTCATCTGAGAATCTTAAATTATGTTACAAATGTTAATCATTCCACTGTTGCTGAAAGACATGAAATGATTACTCCCATTTTATAGTTGAGTCACAGAGACTAAGTGATTTATTAGAACTTAATCCAGAAATCCACTGAACAAAACCCAGGGATCTGACCAATAAGAACATAGGTATTTCTGCACTAAAGTAAATTCATTTGAGTGCCTCTGTCCCAGGCAATAGCCCAAAAGAATGTGATTTAGAGCAAGACAAAAAAGCTTTCATAATTCACCTACTTCGCATTAATAGTGAGGTGATATGGAAGAGAACTGTTAGGAGTGGGAGGAATTCTTCCAAATTATTGTGGCTACAAAAGCTGTTCTGTTCACACAGATGCAACATTGCCAATGAAAAGCATATGAAAGTTATCAGTAATCATGAGACTTTTAAAAAAATAAAATGTAGTGTTTACGTGCTTTCTGGTTTTTTTAACCAGAAATATCACCCAGCTGATATTTTCAAGCTTTCTTGCACAATTATGAAGGAGTTGGAAACACTTTTTTTTTCCTCCAAAAGCTGAATCTTGCAAAATCACATGAGGTTGGGCTTCAAGAAAAACATCAACTAGCACAAAATTTATGATAAAATCCCAAGAGCTAGCAACACAACAATGACCTAATTTTTTATTTCACACACAGTAAACTCTGTATTGCCAGCCTTAAGCATTCAAAAATCAGAAGCCAGATTCAAAAAATCATGTGATTGCCCCAAAATCCTGAGATTTTTTTTTTAAAAAAAGTTTCTTGTTTTTATCTCTTACTTGTGAATTCCCACCCCCCGTACATGTGTGTGTGATAATTACAATGCTGTCAACTCTCACAAATGTATAGTGAGTAACGAAAGAAATTTTGATCCCCTGCTCATGCTAAAAGAAAGACCCACCTGAAAAAAAATCACACAAATTTGTATAATGTGCTGCCTAATGGGGCAGAGTTAACATCTCTCAAAATGCAAAAATTCCAATTAATGTTGAGCTCTCCCTGCCCCACATCTGCCCATTCCCCAAACCATATATTAATTTATATACCCTGCAGGCATCTTTTGCTATCCTCCGAAGCATCTGGTTTATGATGTGGGGGAGGGGGGGCTTGTGCTTCTTTATGACATGTAAAGAAACCTTCCAGTCACATTTTTTAACATTAAACTTTCAGGAGCTGTCTAGCCTGGAAATCACTATGATGACTTGAGAACAAGGGAAACAGTTAAGTATCTGAGAACCATGGCAGAGCTGCTAATTCTAAGAGTTCTGGCCCCAGAAGTCGGCAAGGTTAAGGAACCTGTGAAAATAAACTGCCCCCCTTTGAAGAAAACTCTGATTTGCTGTTCTTTTCTTGCCTGCCTCCTGGGAAAAGGCAACCAATTAGAGCTGCTCCATATGTTGAAGGACTAATTCAATAGCAAATGAAGCAGAAGCCAGCTTAGCTGAGCTCATTTCCCCCCTTCCTTCTCTTAAATGGTCAGGTGCTCAGCTGTCTTGCAGCTCCTATTGGGTGGCTTCTACTGCTGCTTCCTCCCAGGAGGAGAATAGGAGAAAGTAGAACAGCTGGGAGAAAATGAAATGGAGAGTCTCAGAAAAGTGAGCAGCAACACCACCACCTGAAGTATGTTTTGTGGGTACATAATTAGTTTGGGGGGTTGTGTGGAGGGACTAGATTAATTAATTGATCTTGTGTAAGAAGCAACAAATGAATTCAATGGGGTGAGGTGTGTCAGACAGATTAATTCAGGGTATATGGAGGAAGTCTATGTGTTTAGGGAAGCAGTGGAGCAATTTATTGAGGGAATGTTTCTGTTTGGGGGCTAGAGAAAGTAACTGGAAGGTAGTACTGGGAATTGGTGATGGTGCCTGGTTTTCAACTCCCCTCCCTTGGTGTGGAAGGCAGTTTAGGGAGTCAATAATGAATAGATTTTGTGATGCAGATTCTTTGCTTGGGATCGGAGGAGCCCCTTGATCATCAAGTAGAAGCTGATGCTTCATGAGATGGGGGCTCTGCAAAAATTTGGAGGCATAAAGTATGGGCTGGGGGATGGGCAGATGTGGGGCAGGAGGGTACATTATTATCCTATCCTCTGAAGCATCTGATTCTGGAGACTGCTGAAGATAGGATACTGGCCTGGGTGAATGTCTGGCTTTTCTTCAGTCTTATTACAGCAAAGTACAATTTTCCATTATTGTTTGTAAAGTGTTTTGAAGATGTGAAGTGTTGTACAGTACGTAAGTATTAAGTGTAGGTCTGTACTCTGGGTTTACACTGAGATAACTGTTAACCCTACTGACTATTGCCTTGTTTCTTGTGTTATGGGAAGGGGTGGAAAGAAGCTCCTTACTCCCTTTTGTACCCCACTTATAATTCCTTAGTCCCATCTCCCTCTAAATGGCCCAAAATCTGTTGTTTAAAGCACTGCTGCAAATTAATTAACTAACCAAGTAATTCAATAATTTTGTCACAAGCCAATTAAAAGAAATGCAAGACTAAAAGAAAACTAAGACTGAAATTCCAACCTTAACATTCCCCATTTTCTCTAAGCATTAAACATCCATTCTGTAACGTAACCACACATTCAAATCAAAGTAGCTAGGCATAGTAAGGTAATTACAATGTATACTAAGCAGGGATGTTCATTAAAGGACATACATTAGTGATGTTCGTTAATAAGGCTGGAGTGACAGCAAGTGTAAGGCATTTTTATCTTAAGCCGCAATGTTGCATATCTTGAATTTTGCTGAGAAGTTTTATAGTATTAATCTGCTTTGTATTTAATCATATCTGTATATGTTATCATTGTACTAGGTGGAAGCCCATGTAATTGTCTGGGTGTAGTTTGCAAAGTGTTTTTTTTTGTTTGCTTTTATATAAAAATGACTGGAAACTTAAAAATTGGATAGTAACAGACCTCAAATATCAACAATGATGGAACCTGGTGATATTCTGATCTAAACCAAAAGAGCTCTCTACCACACTTATAGCTGTTTCCGTCAATTCACATCAACTCAACAGGCATCCTAAGCTTCGGAATGACACACAAGTGACCATCTTGGAATCTTATTGTGTAGATTATATATAGGGAAATGAATGTATATGGGCATGGATAGAATAAACATTGTGTTCATGGATCAAAGACAATCAGTTTAGCTCACGAAGCAAAACTGAGGCAACTAGAGTTATATAATTCAATATAACTATTTATTTTTTTGTACAGTAAAAACGAAAGTCCTGTGGCACCTTAAAGACTAACAAGTTTCCTCAGACGTAAGCTTTCGTGGGCTGCAACCCACTTGGAAATCTGTAGTCTTTACGGTGCCACAGGACTCTCGTTGTTTTTGCTGCATACAGACTAACACGGTTACCCCTCTGGAACTTTCTGTACAGTGTTTTTTGTACAAACGCTGTCCCACAATACTTTATAGAATGACATGATGCCACTGATGTTCAATAATAAACGAAAGCAGCAGAAGAGGAAAAATTGTCAGCTATAGGTAAGGAAGAATAGAATTTTTTTTCAGATGACTTTTGAAAAAAAGACAAAGCCTAACCGGGCCTCTTAGCACCCAGGGCAAGCGAGCATATTTATGCCCCTGTCATTTTTAATAATTTTTTTTGTCCACAAGTGGTGGGGGCCTGCAGAGTTATTTGCTTCCCTGAGATGTTTTGCTTGTACCACCCAGCCCTCCCCTCCCCCAATCTGACAGGCTGGGTGGTGTGTTGAAAGGAGTCAGGAAATGGAAGCTGTGCTCCCTTTCTGATCCTGCTGTGCAGGGCATTCTCAGTTTCCACCCCACTTTTCCACTTCTGTAGCTTTGCACCCTGGTTGACTACCCCACATGCCTCGCTCTGGTTAAAAGCGGATACAAGTGGGAAGGCTGTTTCAGATGGTTAAGAGCTAGAGAGAAACCAGCTCTTGTACCAACAGTTGTCTGAATAGAAGGGGCCAGGTGTGCAAAGGGAACAGAGAGTGTAGTTAGAAGACAAGGTCTCTGATGCATTCTGAAGCACGTTCATGTAAGGCAATTTTGCACCCTACCTTGAAATGAATGAGGAATCAGTATGGTTTTTTGAGGAAGAAGGTGATGTAATTATACTTTGTACTTGTTATAGATCAATGTCAATCAGTGAAAATAATTTGTTTATCATACTCTGATTACTGTAGTTAGAACTGACTTTTCTCTTTTATGTAATCTTGTTTTAATGTGGATTTGTTCACTGATCCTGCTCCAGATCATTTGCAAATCTCTCATTAACTTAAATGGAAGCCAGGACAGAGCCCCATACGACGAAATGTTATTGTAGTAAAAACTTCTGTTTTGCTTTCTGCAGTGAGGGAAGAGAAGACCACTAACTGCTTCTAATGATTCATAAAACTTTTATCAGGTGCAGTGAAGTAAACAAGAGGAATAATGTTCCCCTTTACTATTGAAATCCCAACTTTAATTCATAATAGATCAAAAAAAGACTATGCTAAAAGAAAGTTAAGGTTGCAAAGTCAACACTCAAAAGTTAGGAAGTCCTAAGAATTAAGGCTGCCAATGTGTTCCTCACTTTCTACATGTCTCATTTGAGGCACTTCGGCTTTGACTGCAGAAGTATTGAGCACTCACAGCTGCAAGAGTCAGAAATTTCACTAATATTTGTGAAGTATTAAGACGCTATGGCTATGTACACACGATCAGATTAAAGCGCAACATGGCAATCACGCCATAAAAAACACGTGACCTTTATTGCGGGATAGCACGTACACACGTCGCTCCTTGTAACGCAACAGAATTCTTTGCAATATTGTGGTGTAGTGCAATGAATTCTGGGCACCTATCCCACAGTTCAGTTTTCCCTCAATCTGCGCTTGGAATCATGGGAGGAAGGAAAGGAACGCAAAGCGCCATGGGTAAAATCTCAGTTTCCCGTGGTGCACTGTGTTCCCCTTGCGTCTTCCTCATTGCCAATAGCAACTCGCGCCTATTTTCAACAGTGCAGTGATGCACTACTTGCGAGCAATCACAACAGCGACAGCATGGATCCTGCTCTGATCTCCACTGTCGCCTTCAGCATTCTAAATACATCTCGGCTGGTTGCTCAGTACGCAATGAGCTCCGAGTCAGACGAGGACACTGAGGAGCAGGGGCTGATCGATGCCATGCAGAGCAACAGCACCGCGTTGCTCAGCTCCTTCACCGATCATCTGCACATGGTGCAACGCCGTTTCTGGTCGCGAGAGACGAGCACCGAGTGGTGGGATCGCATTGTTATGCAGCTGTGGGATGACGAGCAGTGGGTACAAAACTTTCGAATGCGGAAAGCAACCTTTCTGGAACTGTGTTCAGAGTTGGCCCCTGCCCTGCGACGTAAAGACACCAACATGAGGTCAGCCCTAACCATGGAGAACTGTGTTGCAATTGCTGTCTGGAAGATGGCGACTCCTGACTGCTACCGGTCAGTTGCAAACCAGTTTGGAGTCGGGAGGTCCACTGTCGGATTAGCCCTCTCACCAGTCTGCCGAGCCATCAATCGCGTTCTGCTACGGAGAACGGTGAAGTTGGGCAATGTTCATGAAATTGTGGACGGCTTTGCTGCCATGGGATTCCCTAACTGCGGGGGAGCCATCGACGGCACACACATCCCTATTTTGGCTCCAGACCATCTCGCGACTGAGTATATCAACAGGAAGGGCTACTTCTCCATGGTGCTGCAAGCACTCGTGGATCACAAGGGGCGTTTTACGGACATCAATGCTGGGTGGTCGGGAAAGGTGCATGATGCCCGCATTTTCAGGAACACTGGTCTGTACCAGAAGCTGCAAGGGGGTACCTTCTTCCCAGATCAAAAAATTACTGTGGGGGATGTGGAGATGCCCATAGTCATCCTCGGAGACCCAGCATACCCACTGATGCCATCAGTTCGTCCCTGTGTTTCTGCCTCCTCTGTTGGGATTCCTCTCTCCAGGCTCGATTCTCCTTCGTGGATTCCTGTGCTGTTTTTAGCAGGTCCTGAAACATATCCTCCCTGTTTCTTCGAGCACGCCGCTGAATGTTTCTCATGCGGTCAGCTGGGGTAGACACCGGCCTTGTGAAGGTTGAATCTAAAAAAAATAATAATAATAAAGCTGTTGTTAACACATAGCCTAGATAACCAATGTAACCTTCAAGTAGCACATTCCACTGGAAGGTGCAGGGCAGTCAACATCCTATGCTTCACTGAAGCGGACAAGGTACGTCCTAATAGAAAGCTTACTGGGGGCTAACATTCTGCACAGGGCACACAGATGGAACCCGATATCTCTCTCCTCAGAGTGCCCCTGCCAGCTAGAATACATATCCTACATGCCACCGGTTGCAAGCCAGGACCGTATGCTGCTGCACTGTATGCTGCCATGGTTCCCAGGGCTGTGCTCTGCAGCTGGCGAGGCAGAGTATCCGTCTTTGGGAGCGCAGACACAAACACTCTCCCATCTAACCTGCTTGTGTTGATGCACTTCTAATGAATGCAGAGTAAAGAGCATGCCCAGCGGGGACCGAGACAGCAAGCACCCCCACCCCGGACAATGATATTTTAGCAGGAGCCATAGCTGCACGAAAGAGAAACTTAACGGAACCCCCCTCTGCCGCCTCAGAGGATATGCTGCAATTCATGTCTTGGGTGGACGTCTCAGCAGGGGTGCAGAAGAGCTCCTGGCCACACGCTGTTGCGCTTTCCTCCAGGTCATCCTCCATCTCCTCCTCCTCATCGATCACATCCTCATCCTGCTCGGGTCTGGCATTCACTGGATGAGGGGGGGCCGATGTGTCCACGGAACTCTTTGCAGTGGTTGTGGGGTCCCCACTGAGGATGGCTTCTATCTCCTTATAGTACCTGCATGTAGCAGGCGCTGATCCCGAATGGCGGTTTGCCTCCTTTGCTCGGTGATAGGTTATTCTTAGCTCCTTCACCTTTGATCTGCACTGCACAGTGACTCTATCATAACCTCTCTCTGACCTGGCCCGAGAAATTATGCCAAATTTATCATAATTTTGCCTGCTGCCGCGTAGCTGCGCCTGTACAGCGGACTCTCCCCAGATGCTGATCAGGTCCAGCACCTCTGCCGTGCTCCAAAGGGGTGCGCGTCTTCCACGATGGGCCGCCATTGCTACTGATGATCGGAGCTGCACTCCACTCCATGAGGAAGAGAACAGGAAGTGAAACAGACAAGAAATTCGAAAATCCCGGGAATCTGATCAGGTGGGGACTGTTTCGTCACGGCCTCAGAGCGGGTGGGGGGAAGACCAGAAAGGACGACTTTGGAATGCTGGGACACTTCTGGAGGCCAATCATTGCGCGGTAAGCGTACACACGACTGGAAAGGTGCAACATCTGTTCTGCGTTAACTGCTACCACCCTCGTCGAGGTGGTTTTTGTATTGCGCTACAACAAGGCAGTTAACGCGCAACAGCCCTATTGCACGTGTGTACGCTGTTGTTGGTATCGCACGGTAATGATTGTTAATGCGCGATAAAGTGATCGTGTGTACAAGGCCTAAGTTGAGAGCACTCTAGAAGGCTGTGGGGAAATTAATAATTATTCATTCCATGCAGGGTTTGAATAATGTGTAGTTAATTCATGGGGCTACTCGCTGAAGGATGAGGATAAAAGATTACTGAATAGCCACAGGTTCAAGGCAACCATGGAAAAAAAATGCATAATAATGCATATGCAAAATGGAGGCAAATTAAGGCTGAATTGGCAACTTAATTCTTACAATTTCTAACTTTTGAGTGCTTGACTTTGCAACTGTATTGTACTGGGGGTTTTTTGTTTGTTTGTTTTTGTTTTGTTTTGTTTTTAAAGTAAGACTTGAATTATATTTTACTTACAATTGAATCACTGTAAGGAAAAAATAAGAGTCCCAGTCCAAAACAGTGTGACAACAAATATTTGTGTGAGTGTGTTTAGATACAGATGTTATTCCTTACATAGTATCCTCCTTATACATATCTACATTACATGAACATACAGCTCTGTCCATATGCAAATATGTAACTATATCTACCCAAACACAGAGAATTGTTTTATAGTCATTTTAATTGTCTACTCTGGAGCCACTACCATTATTTTTACTAATATTTGAAGAGAAATTTTCAAATTAAATTTGGATTAACATTTACATTTTAAAAAAAAACAAACAAAAAGGCTTTTATAAAACCTAAGAATAGAAGTATTTCCTCATTTAAAAAAATACATGGGCAATTGTTTTACACAAATAAACATTCCTTTCCTGTATGAAATCTAAACACTGCAGCTTTAAGAACCTGAAAGTGAAACTGAATATAAACAATATTGAAACTGATTTTCATTGCAAGCAGAGAAAAAATGCAATAAGTAAATAAGGAAAGTAAGGAGCATATTTTTTTTAAAAAACCTTCCACGTTTTATAACCAAGCTGTCATTAATAACATTTGTGTGTGTTTTAACAAAAAACAAACCACACACACACACCTTGGACTAAATTCATGTGGAGTTCCACTGATTTATGCTGGCAAAAAATACAAAGCATGATTTCTGAGCTGTGTCCCTGTAACAGTGTACTTACAGTTCATTTCCATGTGATTTGAATAGCGTGAAAGATGTACTTGATAGCATACGTTACAAACTTTAATCCTTACAATACACTATGAGCCAGGCATTACTCTAATTTTGCAGAGGGGAAATATCTATTTGGTTTTTTTAGGAGGAATGTATGGATTTAACTCCCTAATAAAAATTAAAAAAGCAGAAAACACAACTGCTTTCCCTAATATGTATATATAACCAATGCTAGCAAGTCCAAGTACTAAAAAACTATGAAACTCCCTCAAATCATAATTGTCTTAAAGACAAGATTTGGAATTTGGACTATGTTTATTTGACTTGGTGATTCATGCAGATCACGTTTTTCATGCTTTTCTCTCTAACCATAAAGGCTAGAAACTTTCTTGTTTTAAAAAGAAATCAAGGCTGATTTTCTCATGTAATTCCCTGACTTCCAGAGCTGGGGCTTTAAGGACCCATCAAATAAGGAGAATTTGGTAATGCTGTTCTTCCTCAGGTTGAACATCCAGTTCATGGAGACACAGTCATCTTAAAAATCATATTTCTAGTTGGATATTGTTTACCAAATAGCACCTAATATGGCTGTGTTAGCTATCAGAATTATTTTTCTCTACTTTTTCAGTTTGCTTAATTGATGCATTTGGCAATAATGTGGGCATCATCTTGCAAGGTGCTGAGCACTATCACCCTGCTCCACCAAAGCATTTAAAACCATGCATAGTTAATCTTGGCCCATTTAAAGGGATGGTAGCATGGAGTGAGGATTTCAGCCTTTGTGTTGAATGGGACAATTCAGAGGTTTAAGTGCTTTGCTGGAGTGTTCTGAAGAGTCTTCAGCACCTCTCTGAACTGAGCTCTTTGGCTACGTCTACCCTGGTTAAGTCGACTTAGAACGTCCATACTGGAAACTTAATTCGACTGCCTGTGTCCACACTGGCAGGTCCTAGGTCAATGGAGGAGAGCCGTGGCTGGGGAGATCAGGCGGGGAAGAAGGGAAAGCCGTGGCTGGGGAGATCAGGCAGGGGAGAAGGGAAAGCCATGGCTGGGGAGATCAGGCAGGGGAGAAGGGAAAGCGGCGGCTGGGGAGATCAGGCAGGGGAGAAGGGAGAGCCGCGGCTAGATCTCCCGTCTGATCTCCCAGCCACGGCTCTCCCATCTCCCCTGCCTGATGTCCGAGCTGCAGGCTCTCCCTTCTCCCCAGCCCACCCTCCGGCCTGGAGGCCACTTAGGTCAACTTAGGATGTCCACATTGGCTTAAGTCAACCTTCAGAGGTGGTGTTATTGAGTTGACTTAAGAAAGCACTTAAGTGTGCAGCGTGGATGCGGTGTCTTGTAGGTTGATTAAATGTCAAGTCAGCCTAAGGTGCAAGTGTAGATGTATCCTTTGTGCCTAGTCAGTTGCACTGATTTCCTCTATGTAGCTACAGAGCAACATCCTGCCACTTGTTCTGTACAGGCCACCTCCCCCTCTCCCCCCTCATTAAAGTGAATGTGGCTCCTTGTGGGCTCAGGGGTCCCCACCACTATAGAAGTTGTCATGCTTGGGGTCCTTTGCCTATTTCCTGCTGCTGCCTGAAAGATCTGCCCAAACTGAGAACATTTCTAAGTGACATTATTCTTTCAAAAACTAAATATTGCTTGGGGGTGGACCCAGGGCCAGCGGCACTGCCTGAAAATACTTTATTAGCTTCTATGTAGAGTCGGCTAGAGCCGGGACGCCCATCAGGTCAGCGAGGCAGTGGACAGAGCTCCCCACGTGGGGCTGGGCACTTTGGCTCTTTTAACGATGTCGAGCCTCGGGTTTCAGCCGCTCGCCTGGAGCGGCGGGGAGCCGGAAGAAGCCCGGTAAGGAGCGCCGTGGGGCTGCACAGAGGGCTGGCCCTGGCCGATACCCATTCCTGGGCAGTGAGTGGCAGGCAGAGGCGGCCCCCGCCGGGCGGGGGAGGAGCAGGGCCGGGGGCTGCCGCGGTGCAGGAGTCATCGATCTCGTGCGGGAGCCGGGTGTTGCTAACACTTCCTGCTGCCGTTTGCGGCCAGGGCTATTGAGTGTGTCCCTCCTCTGCGCTCGCTGCCCTGACGCCGGCCAGTCTGGGGGGGAGGAGCCGGCCCCGGGAGGAGGAGCGGGCGTATGTGTTTTGTACACAACAAAGCACTGCGAGGCGGGGATTCCCCACCTCCCCTAGCTGCTGCGTAGGCCGAGGGCCTCTGCTCGCCGTTTCATGAATGGAGGGATGCCGGGGCAGGAAGGCGCGGATCGCTTTCCTTGGCCCGGGGAGTAGTTCCCTGATCCCGCCAGCACAGCTCAACCTCCCGCCCACTGTAACGGCAGCAAATGCGGAGCCCAGAGCTGAGGGCGGCCTGCGGCGTAGCCACACGGTCACAGCTACAGAGCAGAGGCACCGGCCGGCAGAGGAGCCTGGGCCATACACCCGCCGGCGCCGCTGCTTCTGCTGGCCCCCGGGTGCGCAGCGCGCGATGCCCCACAGCGCGCGGGCGGCATCCCCTAGCGCGAACCAGGGAGGGCGGGGCTCTCCGCGCGCTGAGTCTCGGTCCGGCAGCGCGTGCTGCGGGCAGGATCCCAGCTCTGCAGTCACGCTGGGGGAGGGCGGGGCGAGGCGGCGGGCGGGTCTTCCTCGCGGGGGTCCCAGCTCTGCCTCCCTGCCGCCGTTTGGGCAGCTGGGTGCGGAGCCCCTGCGGGGGCAGGGTCCGTGAAACACTGATTGACACCCGCGCTGCAGTGCCCCACGGCGCCGATTTCCCGCCACCAGGGGAGTGGAAATCATTGGGCCACATGAGCGTCCGCCCCCCCCCCCCGCCTGTCCGCTCCGCAGCCCGGGCAGCTGCCGTCATCTCAGCGTGCGAATGAATGAGCCTGTGTACTAGCAGCTGCGTTACACACACGCACCCCCCACGTGTGGTGTGCGGCGGCAGGGCTCACCCAGCCGAGATAAGCGGTGCCGCTGACCTGGGTTTATCACCGGTGCACTTCAAACGTCCCTGCCTTTTTGAAAACCGCGGCCGCCGCTTTGACCTTTTCCGAGCTTTCCCTCGGCCGCTGCCGCGGCCTCGTGGAAAGATCGAGCCAGCAAACGTCCCCCTCCCGCCTCCCGGGGTTGGGGGTGGGGCGTGTGTCTTTTTGAATGGGAGCATGGAGGAGGAGCCCGCGGTGATCCCTTGCTGCTGCTGCCCTGATCGTGGGAAAGTGGCTGCACGAAAAGCAGCAGATTCTTTGTCCGTTGTTCTTCTGTAATCGATCTCACTTCGAGTCGAGGGGTGGGAAACTTCAAAGGCGGATCGAGCTGTGGAGGTCGGAGCAGGACCGCAATCAACTCTGCACTGCACCCACTGCCTGCTCCTCTTCCTCCTCCAGGAGAAGGGGGCGTCGGGGGGGAGAGAGAATCCTCCAATCTCTAAAGTCCCCAATCAATAAATAACATACAGACTTTGTGAAGGGAGCTGAGGGGTTGAATGCAATCAAATCAAACGCATAGACTTACAGGCTGCACTGTTTCTGCCTTGACTAAATAGCTGCTTTCTGTCCTGTACTGGGGGGGAGGGGGCTGGGTGTGCTCTGGGGCAACTTTAAACTTGCCCAGTTCACAATGGGAGATTATAGAACAACAATTACTGCTTGGCACTGCCTAGGGGGTAGTACTTTTAAAACACAGCGCAATCTATTGTGCTATGTAGTTTTAGTTGCAGAGTAGGGAAAAGCACAAATGGTGCCAAGAGACAATCCATAACCAACCCATAGACCACTGCCATTTAGAGCCAGTTGCAGCATGGACTTTGACCACATCTGCCAACATGAAAGCTCTATATAAGAAGAGAGATCTGAAGAGGAAAATGGAAACACTTTTAACACTTTTAACTCCACATTGGGCTAGGACAGCCTTTGGATGGGATAGAGTAGAAAAGTGAGTAAATATTTTGTTTAAAGTCTCAGGACTCTCCCTAAATATGGGCAGTTATCAAGGATAGCTTGCTGGTTGGAGAATAACTTCTGTGCTACGGTGACAAGTTCTAGATGTGTTAGTCAATTTCATCAAAACAAGGAGTTCTGTGGCACTTTTACAGACTAACAAATTTATTTATCTCATGAGCTTTCATGGGCACAATCCCATTTCATCAGATGAATGAAATGAAAAATATAGCATGTAGGTTGTAAATTTATAGATACAGAGAAGGGTGGTCACAAGGTTAATTCAAAACAGATCTAGAGAGAGAATGCTAGCCTATCTTTTTAAAGTAAATAAGTTGTTTGGACTCAAACTGTGGAATAGGAAGGCAGGAACTGAGAAGGATGATTTAAGGGAAATTGCCTTCTGTAATGACCCAGTAGTGCTACAGTGGGCAGTACAAAATGAACTCTGTCTCACCCTCTGTCCACAACAGGTATCCTGAAGTTTAAACATTCTGATTGTGTTTATTATAGTATTGAGAAAGAATTGAGTTGGTTGAAGTTAAACCTAACCCAGTGGTTCCCAACTTTTTTGGCTTGAGGGCCACATATCATGTTTATAACCCTGAAGGGCCACCAGTCTCACTCAGCAGACACAGCCGCCCCAACCCTGCAGCCAGGTGGAAGGAGTTCAGCAAGGACGCTGCCTAGTGCCTCCTCACTGATCTCCCATCTCCCTGACTGCAGCAGAGAAACTGCATGTGTGCTACACCTGGGTCCCTAGGCAGTGGCTCCGCATTGCAGCCAGAGAGACAGAAGATCAGTGCTTCTCTCCCTCTCGCTCTAGCAGGGACCCAAGCATCTATGGACCTACCTGGAATGCATTGCCATGCTCTCAGCTACAGATGGGTCGGGGAGTCCTGATCTCCCATCCTCTTGACTGCAGCAGGGAGCCTGCACTGGTCTTTTAGCCCTGTGGGAGTGTGCTTTGCCTGGGTTGTTAGACAGCAGCTCCCTTTTGCATCAAGCAGGAGGGAAGCCGTGGGCCCCTTTGAAAGCACCTAAGGGCTACTTTTGGCCCCTGGGCCACAGGTTGGGAACCACTGTCCTAAACAATCAATGATTTTGTTCTATGATTTCCGGTGATAGCCATTTAAATAGCCATGTAAGGCCAGGCTGTCAGCCTAGACCAAGGGTGTGATCCAAAGCCCAATGAAGTCAATGAGAGACTTCAGGGGTTTTTGGATTAGACCCTCGGTCCTCATTGTGCCTCTCCAGCTGCGCAGAAAGGATTTAAAGCTGCTATAAAGAGTCAAACTGGGAAATCCCTTGTCACAAGAAAAAACATAAAAAGTGTGTACATGAAAAGAGTGAGTACATGACTGGAGTGTGCCAGTGGTTTCTTTTGATCCCCAGGGAACTATTCCAGCTATTATAAAATTGAAATGGCCACAAGGCCTAATCTTACCCAGCATGGGAACCTTTAGGATAGAGAAAAGGTGGAAGGAGTACTTCGTCATTTTGCCTTCTCCCACTGGTTTACTTGTGAGCTGGAGGCACCTGAGGATTAAGCCCTGTGTTCATTTTCCACATTTTAGTTTTTCCTTTTTAAAGTTGTACTGTACAGAACAGCATTTCCAATCTCCATCCTCACCATACACAGTTGTTTAATAAACACCCTCTTCTCTTCCGACAGGATGTGCATCCTTAGAGCTTGTGCAGTCAGACTTCAGTATATCCAGTGCAGCATTAAAAGGGGTTAAGCAATCATACATCAGTGGAGCTTGTAGCAATGTCCATAGCTATGGTTACCCTAGAGTTTCCACCCAAAAGGGCCTTTATCCAGTTGCTTATCAAGTTTTCAAATTTACTTTTTGGACTGCAATTTTCCACATGTAATGTCAGTTTAAGGATTTCGGGCGGAGCGAGGGAGGGGATTTAGCAAAAACAGTTAAGCTGTGTTTTAATAGACATTTTAAAACTCCCTCCCCCCCATCAGTGTTTGGCTATTATTTACAAACAAGAGCAACTATTTTCTGAACAGTTCTTTTACTGGTTTGGGGGTAGGAATCTGGTATCTGACCGAGACTTTACATCAGAGCTGAGCCTTCTAGTAGCCTGGCGAAAATGTTAGTATTTAACCAAATAGTGTTTCATAATTGGAGAGAGTAATTGCACACTGATTTTAACAAGCAAAGATGAGTAATTTTTAATAACTATAGCCCATCATTCAGTAAATAGCCTGCACATGTTAAAGAAGTGAAATTCCTCAGTCAGTGTGCAGGTGCAGGTGGAATTCACTCATGAGTGTGTGTATAGGGAGGCTGAGCTCTGAAAAAGATAGTTAGATTCAGTGGGATTAGCCAGATGATCTGGTGTTACAGAAGTCCTTCCTGCTTTGTGTACTTTGAGAAATATGTTTTGAAAATGCATTTAAAAATTTTTAAATCAGCCCTTCTGAGATAAAGCTGCCAATCCCACCTGTAGATAACAACAGAGGGGTAAATCATGATTTTCCAGCGCCCACCACTGTATCTCTCTGGATTATCAGGCTCAATGGCCTCACTTCCCTCCCCACAGGGAACAAAATCTGCAGCCTCCTGCTATCAAGATTTGTTCAAGTCTGAAGCTTGGACTCCAGTGTTTCTCTCTTTTATCAAGTTCCAAAGGAGCAGCCATGTTAGTCTAGCCCCTAAAACAAACAAGGAATCCTGCCGCACTTTTAAAGACTAACAAATTTATTTATCACATGAGATTTCATGGGAGAAAATCCCACTTCCTCAGATGTTTGAAGATGCGGAACTTATAGAATGGGAGAAAAATAAATGTGAGGAAGTGTAAGTCATAGGATCTGATCAGACTGTAAAAGCAAATCAAAGCAGTTGTTAGGATTCAAACAGTGGAGTACAGCAATTAGCAGGGAGGTGGGTGGGGAACAAGGTAAGCAAAATTACCTGTTATAATGGGAAAAGAACCTATAATCTTTATTCAGTCCTGAGTTCAGGGAGTCAAATTTGCATATGAATTCCAATTTTGCAGTTTCTCTGAAGCTTAAATTTGTTATCCATTTATTTGAGCACAGCTATTAACAAATCATCAACAGAGTGAGCAGAGAGATTGAAGTGTTCCCCTATTGGTTTTTGAAGGTTGTGATTTCTTATGTCAGATTTGTGTCCATTTATTCTTTTGCACAGACTGTCCTCTTTGTCCAATGTATAAGGTGGGGGGTGGGGTGCATTTCTGGCACATGATGGCATAAATCACATTGCTGGATGAGCAGGTAAATGAGCCCTTGATGGAGTTGCTCGCTTGATTAGGTCCTATGATAGTGTCTTTTGTTCAGATATGTGAGCGAAGTTGGCAACATGGTTTGTTGCAGGGGTATGTGGCTGCTTTAATGTTCTGTTGTTAGGACTGTAGTTGCTGGTGAGTATTTGTTTAAAGGTGGGGGGGGGGAGGGAGTGCTGTCTGTAAGCTAGGAAAGGTTTGCTGCCCAAGGCCTGAGAGAGTGAGGGATCGTCTTGTAGAATAGGCTGTAGGTCCTTGATGATGTGCTGTAGAGGTTTGACTAGGGGGTTGTAGGTGATACAACATTCTGTTGTTTTCTTTCTTGGGCTTCTCCTGTGGTAGTTGACTTCTGGGTACGCATCTGGCTCTATCAATCTGTTTCTGCACTGCTCCAGGTGGGTATTGTAGTTTTAAGAATGCTTGATAGAGATCCTGAAGGTGTCTGTCTCTGTCTGAGGGATCAGAGCAAATGCGGTTATATCTTAGGGCTTGGCTGTAGGTAGACAATGGATCAAGTGGTGTGTCTTGTGTGGAAGCTCAAGGGATGAAGGTAACTATAGTGGTCTGTAGGTTTATAGTGTAGGGTGGTTTTTATGTGTCCATCACTAAGTTGTACAGTAGTGTCCAGAAGGTGCAGACTCCTTGTTTGTTTTGCCTTTTGTGGTATTGCTGACCCTTTCTTTATAGTTCTAGGTATGTGGCTCTTATACAGTACTATGTGAGCACTTATGAATATTTATGGATTTACCTTGATAGCACCACTAAGAATTAGTGAAGTATTAATGCTCTTTTTTTCAGATGGGAAACTGAGGCACCCAGAGACTAATTGACTTGTCTAACATCTCACAGGGCACCTGTGGTGGAGCTGGGAATTGAACTCTGACCTCTTGGTCCTGTCCCCTAACCACATCATCTGCCTCTGGCCTGTCACCACAGCTCACCATGTTTTTATCCTTTGCCTCTTTTTGTCTCTGTTGTGGCTTCTTTTTCCTTCTAATCTCCTTTGAATACTCCACCATTTTCTTCCACCTTCCCATTTCATTGCCAAATGACCCCTCTAAAAGCAAAGAAGCAGATCCGCAGGTTTGCCAAGCTGTGCCTGGTGCAGGCCCCAGGTTTACATGAGGAAAATCACTTTAAACTCTCTTATCTCCCCTGGTTCTGTCTGACTGGGTGCCAATGTGGCCTTCTGGCATAACATGGAGGAGGCTAAGGAGAGCTCTAATTATACTAGGTAGAATGGTTGGTCCCCCAGGGGTCTACTATCTGCTAGTTGGTCATTGCTCTCCAACTCACCCAGGAATACCATAACGTTTTCAAGCATCTGATGAAGTGAGATCTCTCCCATGAAAGTCATGTGATAAATAAATTTGTTAGTTTTTAAAAGTGCCCCAAGACTCCTTGTTTGTTTTGCTAACATTGTCTGTATACCACATGGGGATTCCCTACATCAGGGGGGTATCCAACTGACCTAATAGATACAAAATGGATGGAGACCGTGGCTAGACTCTGATTCTAAGGATTTCTAATATAAATAAACCGATTATGTTTAAAATAGTTGTGGAACTAATATGATACGTGCCTGCAATCATACTGATCACTTTTCTTGTATGCTGTATCTTTTTCCCCTTATGCTTCCTCTGTGTTTTTGTCTTAATTAGGTATAAGTGCTTCAAGGCAATGACTGCAGCTGCAGTCAAAAAATAAAATAAGAGGTAAGGTTGTGTAAAGAATGGGACAGAGAATAATGCAGAAAGTGTTATGATGTCCACGGAGGGTAGGACAAATTATAGGCTTAGTTTGCAGGAGGATTTAGAGTGGATATTAGGAAAAGCTTTCTAACTTTCGGGATCGTTAAGCACTGGAACAGATTATGTAGGGTGGCTGTGGAATCTTGTCGCTGTAGGTTTTTCAGAACAGGGTAAACAAACCCCTGCCTGGGATCATCTAAATATAGTTGGTCCTCCCTCAGAATGGGGGGCATGGCAGCCCTACATTTCTATGATTGTATGGTAATACCATTTCATAAATCAATTATCTTGTGTGCAGTATTGCTTATCCCATCTCCAAAAAAGGATATTGCAAAATTAGAGGGTGTTCAGAGATGGGTGACAAGACTGATTAGGAACATAGGGAGACTTTCATATGAAGAGAGATTGGAATTGTTTCCTTTAGAAAGAAAATGAATAAAAAGGGATAGGGCCAAAAAAAAAAAAAATAGAATTAGGGACGGTACAGAATAGTTCAGCTGGGACTATTTCATAAATCAAGAAGGAGGGGACATTCAGTGAAGCTCAAAGGTGGTAAATTCCAAATTGGTCCTAGGAGATTCTTTTTGCACCAGAGGTAATCAGACTGCAGAACTTATTGCCTCAGCAATGTCCTCTGAGAAACACCTTTAACAAGATTCATGGACAGATTTGGATGGTTCTCTGGATAATAAGAATAATAATTAATAATTAAAAATAAAATGTTTTGGAAGAGAGAGAAAACCATTTGCTTCCCAGTTTAAGTCAACCTCTAACCATTAAGGGGTAGAGCAATGGTTTCCAACCTGGGGAGGTGTGCCACAGATTACATGGGGCTTCAGTAATATTGAGGTAATTTAGCCCTCTGAGTTCTGCACCGAGCAGAGGGACATCTGTGGGATGGTGCTGCAGTGGCAGCATTCCCCTTCTGCACAGAAAGGGGGAGATCTATGTGCCAAGGAAACTCTCTGTGTATGCCTTTGTTCAACCCAAAGGTTAGATTCTCATGAGAAATAAAACAAACAATGAGTCCTGTGGCACTTTTAAAGACTAACAAATTTATTTATCGCATGAGCTTTTGTGGGAGAAAAGCTTCAAAGCGTCTGACGAAGTGGGATTTTCTCCCACAAAAGCTCATAGGATAAATATATTTGTTAGTCTTTAAAAGTGCCACAGGACTCCTTGTTTGTTTTGCTCAACTAGACTAACCCGGCGACCCTTTTGGAATCTGTCAACATGAGAAATGAAGGTGCTTTTGCCAACTGGGACAAATACAGTATAGATAAATTCCAGAGGGGGAGCCATGTTGGTGTATTTCAGCAAAACAAACAAGGAGTCGTGTGGCACTTTTACATGGCCCTTCATGAGAGAGAACACAGCATGGAAATTGTGTATTTAGAATTTGAGAGGGAAATTGTCACATTGACTAGGAGGAGACATGCATCTTGCTGGGGTGAAAGCCAGGTCAGACCCTGAGGACCTAACTCTCCTTCAGTCTCAAGAACAAAACAAACAAGGAGTCCTGTGGTACTTTTTAAAGACTAACACATTTATTTATTGCATGAGCTTTCATGGGAGAAAATCCCACTTCATCAGAAGCTTTGAAGACAGGGAGCTTGCAAAATGGGAGGAAAATAAATTCAGGGAAGTGTAAGTCATAGGATCACGGCTACCCCTTTGGAATTTGACCTCATAGGATCAGGTCAGGTTGTAACAGCAAATCAGAGCCATTGTTAAGATTCAAACACTGGGGAACAGCACATAGAGGAAGGTGAGGTCAAATCACCTGTTGTAATGAGAAAAAATCCGTAGTCCTTGTTTAACCCTGAAGAAACAGAATCAAATTTACATATAAATTCCAATTCTGCAGTTTCTCTTTGAAGCCTTGATTTGTTATTCATTTGTTTGAGCACAGCTCTTTACAACTTGCCAATGGCGTGAGCAGGGAGATTGAAGTATTTCCCCTATTGATTTTTGAATGTTGTGATTTCTGATGTCAGACTTGTCAGTTTATTCTTTTGCACAGAGACTGTCCTGTTTGTTTAATATATAAGGTGAAGGGGCATTTTTGACACATGGTGGCATGTCTTCCTTGCATGGGTGCACTCCACCATGTCTGGTCAATGTTGCGTTGAATTACTCTTCATCTCCCAAGTTCAGAGTACTTTCTTCCTGTCATGAGAAAGAATCTACTTTCATGATGGATGCTCTGCTCTGGTTGTTGAGCTGTAGGCAGCACCAATGGATGAGCTCACAGACTCCTTGTAGGTCCATTAGAATTAGATGACATTCAGTTTACTTCAGTGAGGCTTTATTAGCCTCACAAAGTACTTTAGCACATACACCTGTGAAAAAATTCACCTAAATTACACCTACAAAAACTGCCTTTTCTCACAGGGCAATTTGTGAAAAAGACTGATAGGACTCATGTGTCATGCTATACTAGCAACATGGGTCAGCTGAACTAACTGCTATTGTTCAGCCACCCAAGAGCACTAATTGAGTCTCAGCTTTTAATTTTCATGTATATGTGTGTGTGTGTACACCTTTTTTGCAGATGACATAATTAAATCTATGATGGCATTTTCACTAAACACCAAATAAAGCATTTCTTCCAGGCTTTGGGGAAGCCCCAGAATAGTTGATAATGTTTTATGACCTATGCCAAAATACCCAGGTACAGTATTTCAAGTTTATAGGACTTTGCACTTCTATAACATATCCCCTAAAAGCTTAGGACACTTAATGGACATTAATGAATTTATACTCAGACCATCTTGGGAGGTAGGAAAATATCCCAGTTTTAAAGATGTGGAAACTGAGGCATAGACATGTCCAGGGTTCCATAGCATATATATGGCAGATTAGGAAGAAAACCCAAATCACCTGAGTTCCAGACCTGCAGTCTGACCACAAGGTCAGAACTAGGGAGTGATTGAAATATATGAATTAAACGTTTTCTTGTTGGAAAACAGAGCCTCGTTGTAAATGAAATTTTCTGTGGAAAAGATCAATTTTGACAGAAATCTATCAGGAAAATTGAAACAAAATATTTTATTTCAGGCTTACAGTTTTTCCATCTGACTGAGCTTGGTGCATTATGGGAGATGTAGTCTACTTGGGGAGCTGGCTCCATGGGGGACACTGCGATTAGGAGGGATCTGGAACACCAACTCTCATGAGGCACCAAAATGGTGCAGAAAATTACAGAGCGTAATTCTGACTTGAAATAAAATTCATCATTTCAGTCTGACAAACTGAAATGAAATATTTTGCTCTGAGAATGCAGAACCATTTAATTCAGATAAAAAATATTGGTGGGGGGAGGGGAGGGAAAGCATTTTGATGTTTTCAAATGAATTTTAAAAAATCTTTTCATGCAGTAAAATGTTTGAATTTTTGTCCTGATTTGAGGCAAAAACAAATGTAAAAATATTGGAATTCCCTGCTGGATGGAAATTCCATTGTTCAATTAGCTATAATGAGAACTAAATTATTGCCATAAATTTAGCAGTTTTACAAAATGGATGGGGCCAAATTTACCTTTTAAAGTCAGCAGAGGCAGCTGCTTACAATGGAACTGAATTTGTCCTACAGGGCCACTGGCGGGTAGGAACCACTGGAGCATACTGGTGGCCCTGAGTTTCTTTAAATATAACATAGTTTATAAATAACATTCTTTTGTCTGGAGAGACATACTTCAATATAAGAATTGTTTCATTCTGTCTGTTAGACACTATTTGAAACAAGTACCCACACAATAGACTATGGTCCTGATTGTCAGGTCCTGCTACTGCTCTTTATAATACTCCAACAACACAAAGTGGCCATGAATCCGGCTATGTGGGAGTGCCCCCAGCATAGGGGTATCCTTCAGTGGCATAGAATTAGCGTAGAGGATCTTTGCTACTCGTACTTGGAACTCCTGGTTTAAGGTATGTGATGTGAGAGGGATGAGATCCCGACCAGAAAATCTTTATGCTCCAGTTGTTCCTACCCGCTAGAACAGCTCCTTGGGGTCTCTGCAACTGCCAGGAGCCAGACTGCCCATCGGAATCAGGGAACTGCAGAGGTGGTATAAAGCTGCATCTGCCCACTCCTCCTTAGGCCCTGCACCAAGCACAACTGACTGGTCTGGAGAAGCAAAGCCACTAGTGCTTTTACAACATGTCTTCATAAAATCAATAGTCTCTCAAGAACAAATATGGTTGACTCCTTCTGCCTATCACAATGGACTACTTAGAATGGACCGATTATGTGAATATGAACAAAAAAACCCAACAAACCCAAATATTTGGCAGAGCAGGGCATGTTGGTGATCTAAGAAGCTTTCACAAATGTAAAGTTCTCGGAGTTTAGAGCAGACTTAGGTCACAGGAGAGAGAAAGGTCCTTCTCCTGCAGCTCTTTCTTATTCCTATGAATAACCTTTAAATATGCATGTCAGTGAGAATACTCATGTGAATAAAGACAGGCAGGATCGAGCCCAGAGCCATGTAAAATTAGCACCATTTGCCTGGACTCTGCTCAAGGCTCAAATTAGGAGTGTCGTAAATAAGGGTTTGCATGCTTTGACAGTTGTGTGTGAAACTTTGCACGACATCTGTCCGCAATTGTTCGTGACTCAAGCCAGTGCGATTAATCCTTGACTTTCATGTGCACCAAATTCACCCACAGCATTTTTTAAATATGAAAGTATTGTACACATGCAGTGCCATTTTACAAAAATAAAACTCCCCCATTGTTAACACAAAAGCAAGTTCCTAAGAAACTAATCATCTCTATGGACAGAATTTCATTTTATAAAACAAATAGTTTTCAACTGTAAAATAGCTCCCCAAACAAACAGTAATTAGTTGCAATTCTTCCTGCTTTTAAAATGGCCAGACCAATATTCTTGAAAGTGGTTGGAGATGAATCTGGACTTACTTGTTTGGAAGCCTGACATGCAGCATGTTGGGCAGGAGCAAATCTGCCAGCAAAGCTAAGCATCTTGAAGGGTGGGGGAAAGGGAACTCTAGCTTTTACGGGAAATGTTGGCACACTGGGAGGTATTCTATAGTGTTACCCAACCCCATTTTGATATAACTGTGCATTCTCTTCTCCTGAGTATAAATGCCTGCTCACCCTCCTTCACTGCAGCAGTGTAGACCTTTACAAACACTCCTTCCTTCCCCAAGTACAAATTACTGTCCTGAAGCTTATCTACCCATCTTTCCTACCTACCCCAGTGCAATTTTTCTCTCCACACTTCCAAATTCACTTTGTTTCCTCTGGAGTATATCACTTCCCCCCAACTCCCTTTTTAGCAAATCACCTTTCTTTCTAATGTAGCTCTCACTGAGCCATCCCTTTAGGCTATGTCTACACTAGAAAAGTTAAGTCAACTTTGTTAAGTCGACTTAATAAAGTCGACTTTAAGTCAACTCAATAAGATCGACTTTAAGTCGACCTTATTAAGTCAATTTGACTTAACTTTTCTACTGTAGACATAGCCCCTTGTCAACCTTATTAAGTCGACATAACGCTTTAAGTCGACTTAATAAGATCGATTTAGGTGCTAATCCCTGTCCACGCTGGCTTTAAGTCGACTTAAGGAGTCAACTTAAGGCTTAAGTCGACCTAAAACGAGGTGTTATTAAGTCAACTTAAGCTTTCCTTAAGTCAATTTAAGGAATTCTTTAAGTCAACTTAAGAGAAGACCAGTGTGGCCATAGCTTTGTTTAGGTCGACTTAAGCCCCCTTAAGTTGATCCAATTTGCCAGCGTAGACGCACCCTTAGTTCCTCCCATGTAGGTGCTGCTCCAGAACCCCTCCTCCTTATTTAGACTCCTCACCCCGCAACCTTTCTTCCCACACAATGCAGATTTCACTATCCACACACAACTACTTTCCTTTCTGGCTCATCCAATGCAGATACTTAGGGTGAGGTCTGGGATCCCTTACTACTGCGTGCGTGTGCGTGTGTGTAAATTCTCATTCAGCCAATAACACAGACTGATCATTAAAGCACAAATGTGCCTGTTTACTAGAAGTCCATTTCAATACTATATTCTGGACATGTGACTATTCGTCACAGGTGTCACTAGTTTATGTTACTGCAGCATACACCTGTTCCTTCCATTCTTCATGCTGTGCCGTCTCAGTAGTAACTCTAGTCCCCTTCCCAGGCCTCTTGCAGAATGGCATTCCAGCTAAAACCACAGATGGTACAATTTAGCATTGTTCCACAACCTTTGTGCCGCTGAACACTGTCGCTAGTTTGCTTTTTTCTCCCATTCTAGCAACTGTCCCTGTAGAAATCTGCCTGTTCTCTCTCACTGCTGAACAAATGTAAGACAAGATTTCAAAGGAAGAGGGCAGGGGTAGAAATGGAGAAAATGTGACTTAGTAGTGGTTTGGAGCCATCTGAATATGATAAGAGTTGCAGGCAGAGGAGAAAGGACAGGCATGAAGTGATGAGTAGGAATTTGGAAGATAAGAATGGGGAAGAAATGGCAGTAAGAAATAATGTTTGGAAATGTGTGTTCCAAGCAAAGCTCTGTGGTGGTTATTTTTCTAAAACTCCCTATTTACTTATTGATCAGTGAAGCTAACAACAATTCTTGTGTTTGTCAAAAGACAGGCACTGTTATACATGCAGAAATGTCTTCCTATAATCCAGGAACCAATTTTCACTCAGTGTGATGTCATTCATCCTTTTTTGTTTCTGGGACCTGAAAGTTGAGAGTGAGATCTTGACCCCCGCAAAATAAATAGAAAAACTTAGCACTTTTCACAAGAGCCATTTTTGAATGTAGAGTCATATAAATATTCATGAATATCTTAAGAGACCTGTACAGTATAAGCTACTAACCTAACAGTGGCTAACACATATTTATAACAATAGCCCCATAGGGCATTAAAGTATTTTCAAAGCAATTTCAATGTATTTCAGAGGGAGAAAAACAGTGTTAAACAAAATATCCTTTTTTAGCCTTCTGTCTAATTCTTGGGTAGAAACTGTATGCATTTATTGAACATACCATGCTTTTCCATAGCACATCTGTACATGTTCAGATCATCTAATCTTGCAAACATGCCATTGCACCAACAAGGATTTGTATGAAGCCACTAAATTAGTGAATTTATAAACAAGTTAATTACTGGTGGCTTTTGCAGAACCATTTAATTGTATGGATTCCAGAACTGTGATGTATTTTCTTCCATTATATGAATTTACTGTAACCACTGTACTCAAGTGGAAGAGAGCTTTTGAAAACCAATTTTGTTCTGTTGGCTTGGCTGCAGTGATCATTAATTGAAACAAATATTTCTGTTTGTCTGCTGCTGTCAGTCCTAAAATTACTATAGCAAAATGGTCTACATTCAAATTGTGTCAATTATTAAATTAGGCATAGTTCTCTAAAATGAGATTAAGGATGGATAACTCTGGAGCATATGGAAATATGTCACTGTGGGTGTGTCTACACTTATAAATTAAG
The DNA here is from genome assembly GCA_007922175.1 of Pelusios castaneus. NCBI lineage: Eukaryota > Metazoa > Chordata > Testudines > Pelomedusidae > Pelusios > Pelusios castaneus. Next base: position 18,716,030 of record ML685797.1, read on the forward strand.
TCGACTTAAGGAGGCTTAAGTTGACTTAAAATACTCCGCATCTACACTGGGCTTTCCTTAAGTCAACTTAAGCTGCTCCTTAAGTCGAATTAAGGAAAAGTTAGTTCAAATTAATAACATCTAGTTTTAATTCGAACTAGCGCTTAAGTCCACTTAAAGTTGACATTAAGTTGACTTCATAAAGTCAACCTAACTTTTCAAGTGTAGACATAGCCTGTCTGACTGCTGTCATTTTTTTGCCAGCAGCTATGGTAATTGCAAGGATCAAAGATAGATAAGGGCTACATTTTAAGCATCCCCTAATTTGGGAAATCTTCATTTTGGGGCACACATTTTAGACATCTGAGATATCTCTAATGGGCATCCAACAGTAATGGACATTTGAAATCTTAGCCCATGATGCTTCATATGTGGAGTACATGGGAGGTTGTAACTGTGATGAAAACATTTCCTTGAATTTCTTCTCATGCTTCACATTCTAGAGGGACATTGATATCTTTTCCTTAAGAACTTTTGTGAGTTGTTTAGGACTCGCTTCTTATTAATTTTTCAGTAAGAGCCTCATCCTGAAAGATGCTGAGCATCTTTACCTTCTATTAATGTCCTTACGATTAGAGGGTCCCCAGCATCTTCAGAATCAGGTCCTGTGTCAGAAAATATTCTGATTGGCCAACCAATATTCCTATAGTTATCGTACCCTTCTCTGTTCTGATCTTCACTGGTGCCAATGGCTTCTCTAATGAGGTCCCATGGTTTTTGTTTTCATTTTGGGGTTAGGGGCTGGTTGTATGTGTGACTACAAAGGGTCTTAGTTGTAGATATTTAAAGAAATTTGATCTTTGAAACTTGTATCGTCGCTGCAGTTCAAAGACTTGGGGATTTCAAAATTGCTTCAAGGGACACAAGTATTTCCTTTGACCATCCCCTCCTTACATATTAGTGGAAATCCAAAGGGAATTCAGTTATGTGATGGAGGTTGTCTGGCCTTCAGAAGATCCTACTTTATAGGTTAAAAAAAAGAAAATCTTCCAAGTGGAAAGGATTTGCCAAGATGCAGAGCTTTGTAATATTTTGTCTCTTTATTCAGATCACAGAAGGGAACTGATGACTGAGGAATTGATGGGAATGGCATTAGCTCTATTTGTGGAGATGCAGTCCCTGAGGGATCTTTCACCCCCCATGTTGAATACTTTACATGAACTCCCTGGGAACATTTCAGAAAGTTGGGAAGGGGCAGCCCACATTCATTTCTCTTCTGCTGTAATATCTTGTATTTTTATTTTTGGCTCTTTCCCACCCCAAATGGATCTTGAGACAGACTTGTTATGTGAGGGGAAAAAATGAGATTGGTGTTTTAATGCAGATAAAATGCAAAAGGAATGAAAATCTAGGGAATACATTCATCTTAATTTCTGTTTGGTTCTGTAACGGGAGAGAGAGGCAATGTCCTCTGTCCAATTTTGTTTAACTCTATTAAATAATATTTTATCACTGAAATAACAATTTTTTATCCACCCTTGAATGAAACACAGCTACCAATAACTTGAAACCTTGATTACTCCAGGAGAAAAGAAGAGGATTTTCTGGTGTGGCTGATATTTTTCAGTGATTTATTTATTTATATTTTTTGGCGGTGGGGGGTAGGGTGGAGTAGGGGAGAAGGGTAGAGACTTGTGAAAGGTTCTAGTTTGGCAAGAATTAGCAACTGAACTTTTGCTCCATGCCACATGACCAATGTGCTTCCACCCTGCTACTCTGTCTCCCTGCTAAGATTGCCAACAAAGATACCAACGGTGATGGTATTTTTAGCGATCTGTTAGGAAGAGAACAAAGATTATTAGCTCATAAGCTACCAAATAGCTCATCAGATCATAACTGATTTAGATCAAAACCAACCTTCTGTGGATCTGATACAGTTATCTAGAGCAGTGGTTTTCAAACCTTTTTTCTCAGGACCAGTAGGAAAAAGTCATTTATGCCTGTCATCCAACAGTTACATCTTTGAGAATGCATTTCAGTCTTTTGGCAGCAGCAGCAGGGGGTACCGCAATCCAATACCTGAGGGTCTGCGATCCAGTACTAGGTCCTGACCCTAAGTTTGAAAACCACTGATCTAGAGCAGTGGTTCTCAGCCACTGTCAGGACACATTACTGTGTTGCCACACAGTGGTAAGTGTGTCATGGAGAGCTGGGGAGGTGGCTGGATTTGGCTTTGGAGGGGTGGAGGGATTGGGCTGGTGTGTCCTCTAGGGTTGCGATATGCCATCAAGTGTGTCGCGACCTGCAAAAGGTTGAGAACCATTGATCTAGAGTTGAAAGCCACCATATGCCATGAACAAGCCTTTGGACTATTCTAGCCCTGACAAAATGGTCTTGCAGCACAGATAAAGATTTCCAATATCATAAATTTACTGCAAAAAATAGGACACTGAATACAATTTTCTGAAGCATGTTTTTCAGTTTTCCATGGATCTTGCTCATTGCAATGGGTGCTGTAGAAAATCTTAAAATGAATAAATAGACACATAGATGTACTTGTTTTCTCCTTCTTCCTTCTCCCTGTCAAAATGTCTATTTAGGGTGGCCTTGTTTTAACTGATGAAGAAGCTACATCAGACATGGAATAATGTAACCTCTTTAACCTCTATGAACATACTGTAGCTGAAGCAAAAACATATGGCAGCAAAAGGAAAAGTCATTGATGGGTCACAATCCTCGCCTCTCTGCTATTAGAAAAAGCATTTACTGAAAGCTCCCTTCTAGATGCGGGGAGTCAGGAGATATGAACATTTTCATGCCCCGGGAAGCTTCTGGGTCCACAGACACATTCTGTTAATCAAACGTTCTTTCTGCGTAGGGAATTAGGCCCCATCTATCATGCTGCCCCTCTTGCTTATAACCACTGGGAGCCATGCTCTCCTTAGTTTCCTTGACTGCATTTCCAGCGCGTGTTCTTCCAAGCAAGGTACAGTCATGGAGCAGATGTTAATGCTTCTCTAACTAACCTTAAAAGGGAAATCCATGCAATCCCGAAGGAGCCATTTGGTGTAGGATGGCTGCTCCATTGCTGCATCCCCTCTTGTTCCCCAAATACGATTGAGCCCTTCTACAATGGGCAAGAGGAACAGTGCTGTGGAGTCAACACTCCATTTCCCCCTCTTTGGGGAAAATTTAACTCCGTTACCAGATCCCCATGTCTTGTGAGAGTTTTGCAGCTGCCAAAATAGCCCAGTATTCACGCATTTGCTATAAAACAGTGCTAAAGAATCTGCGTTTTTTGTTTTTTTTAAACGTGTTTTTCTAGCCCATATGGGTGCTGAGATAACCTTGAAGAAGTGACAAAAACAAACAAGCAATGCAATGGTGCCCATGTGAATCTGCAAACAGCCTAAAACGCTAGTTTTAAAAAGCGTGAACTGCCTTAGTCATTCCTGGCCCCATGGGGTCTATCATTCTGAACCAAGTCACCTTCATCATTTCACTGCAGAAAGCCATCTCCCATGTTGTTTTCTGTCTCCCTATCCTGCTGCCAGGTGCCAGTTGCCCTGCAGCTTTCCCCCAGCAGGGAAGTTAATTGGCTTGCTATGCATGCTCCCTGCACTGTTCTATGGAGCAAGCCCCAGGAATTGGGGGAACAAGAGCTGAAGTCCAGCTTGCAGAACTCAAAGGACAAGCAAGACAGGTAGGCAGCCTGGAGAACAGTGTAGAAGCTGAGGCCTGAATTGTGAAACTTGGAGAACATGATGGAAAAACCTAGAATTGTTGAATAAATTATCATGGCCGCAGAATTCAGGAGTCACGCTTGCCATTGGTCACAAGGTGCTGTAATTTACCAGGAGCCCTGCCTTTTAATTTTGGTTCCTTCTCTCTTCTCAGCTAAGAGCAGGTGGGCCGTAAGTTTTCTCCATGCTGGCGTCTGACGAAGTGGGACTTTGCCCATGAAAGCTCATGCGATAAATAAATGTGTTACTTTAAAATTGCCACAGGAGTCCTTGTTTGTTTTTGCTATTTTGTGTTTGCATATCTTTTAACACACACAGCTTCAGGCATTTGAATTACTCAAGCTTTCCAGGAGAGTTCTAGTAAAACATTTATTAAAGGGGTTCTCAAACTGTGGGTCTGGACTCCTCAAGGCTGTTCATTGTGGGAAGGTTGTGAACTCTCAGTCCCTGACATGACTAACAGCCAAAGCCCTTCAGAGCTGGGTGGTTGGAGAGCAGTGGCTGCTGGGCGGGTGCTCTGAAGGCAGTGTAGCCCCAGCAGTAGTGCAGAAGGAGGGGTGGTATGGCATGGGGGGTCGTCACTTTTTGGGGGAGGCCATAACAGCCTGAAATATTTTCAAAGGAGGTCATATGTCTAGTCAAATAGGTGACTAGCTTTCAGGAGTGGTCATTCTATTTCAGCAATGACTCCTCATTCTGCTTTCCGTCATCTGTATTTTAATGTTATTTTTGACACAGTCAGCATTTTACAAGACCATCGTACTATAAGGAATTCAGAGCAATTAAAACTATCACAGTTTGATGATCATTAATGGCAAAACACGTCTGTTGCTACAGCTCTCTCTCTCTCTCTCTCTCTCTCTCTCTCTCATATTTTTCAGCTGCCTCTGTGGGATTCTGGTGAGGTTTTTTTATGTGACATCAGTTAAATCAGTCTACTACCACTATCAGGGTTGGTGCCACTGGATACAAAATAACAAGCATTGGCTAAAGTTAACGGCCTGGCTGTCAGTGTGTGAAGTACTGTACTTTAAAAAAACCAACCAAACAAAAACCAGAACAGGGACATCCTAAACCACAGGCTCTGCTGCTTTCCCTGTTTTGTTTGCTTGGCTCTTTCTCTAAAATATAGTACTTTCCAATTCCAAAATATTTAAGCTCCCAAGCTTGAGTGATCCTAATGTGCAATGCTGTATTTAGAAGTAATAATCTCAATTGAGGCTTAAAATATAGCATTGCAACGTGAAAATGTCAAGTGCACCATTGAATAAAAGTTGTGCCAATGGAAGTTTCCTTAAATTGTAACGTATGGAAAGAACAGCCTTATCGAGGGTGAGCAGATGTCCGATTTTATAGGTATAGTCTTGATATTTGGGGCTCCCTCTCATATATCTATTACTGCCTCTGTCCTGATTTTTCACACTTGCTATCAGATCACCTTTTTCTCAGCTCACCCCATCTATTGATTCTGAATGTCACAAAAGTGGCTTTCCTATAAAAAGGGAGCATTTTGATCTATCAAAGATGGAAAAGTTTAATTTTAATATTTGGAAATTTTGTATTTCTAGAAAGCACTTTTTCTAACTCTGTGAACTAAGCTGACATAGAATTTTATAAAGCCTACATATTATTATATATGAAGGGGACTTTTTATAGTATCTTCCATTATGTAAGGACATCAAAACTTTTTACAAACAGTAATGAACAAGTTCTCTTGAGTAGTAAGTAAAGATTCCCCCCTCATTTTACAGGTGAGAAAAGTGTGCCCCAGCTTCTGACACCCTTACTCGTGGAACAGCACATTCTTACATGAGTAGTTCCATGGTTTTAGTGGCATCACTTGTGTAGTAAAATCCTACTCAGTGTAAGTAAGGCCAGGTTTACACTACAGACCTATGCTGATCCACTCCCCTAGCAACATAGTTATACGGACCTAACCCCCACTCTCCTGTGTAGACAGTGCTATGTCAATGGGATAGCATCTCAGAGAGGTGGATCAACTACGTCAGGGGTGTTTGGCATGCGTGCCGATCCTGAGCGGCATGTGGCACTGCTCAGCTCCTGCCTGGGGCCACAGGAGACATGTGCCATGGCTCCAGGCCCTGCTGGCTGCGCTTCCTCGCTGGGGAGCGCAGCCAGTAGGGAAAAAGAAGCCGTGGTGCAAGGCTCCTGTCCCCTGCCAGCCCTGCCCTCCCTCCCCTGCTGGGGAGCTTGGTCAGCAGGGCAAAGAAGCCACAATGCGCGGGGCTCCTGTCCCCTGCTGGACCTGCCCCCCCCGCTCGGGAGCGCGATCAGAAGGGGACAGGAGCTCCACACGTGGAGATGGGGCAATCAGGGAGGGGGTCCCTGGTCCCGCCCCTGGAACCTTTTGGCTCCTCCCTCAGCACCTGGGGAGGGTGCCAAGGGTGGGGCTGGCATGGGAGCCAGCAAAGTTTGCCAACCCCTGAACTACACCAATGAGAGAAGCTCTTCACATGGTAGCGTCTTCACTTAACTACTACAGGAGTGTTTTCAGTGTAAACTTGCAGTAAGCGTAGCACAATAGAGCCCTGAGATATTACAACTGATTGTGCTTCAGCCCAATGTCACCATGCAGATGATATGGGGAAATAAAGATTCTCTTCACCCTCCCAAATTGCAGCTCTGGCTTTGAGAAGCAAAGTAGCAGATAGATCATCCATACACCTCCCCAGTTGTGGTGGAGGCATGTGCAGGAGGCAAGGAATTGTCAGAGTCTTGGCTGCTTCTATCTTACACACCAGCTGACAGAGCTACCAGGTGTATGCAGGGCAGTATGCAATTCAGAAAAGAGGTGTAGTAATTGGAGCATGAGGGGGCACTCTCTACTCAAGCACTCAATCTAGCCTTAAGTGATTTGACCAGGGCCAGATAGAGGCTACGGTAGACTCATGATAGAACCCTGGTCTCGTGACTCGTAGGTCTGTATCTTGACCATAAGGCTATGCCTTTTCATTGATTCCGTGGGGCTATGGGCAGGTTTCAGGGGAGTAGAATATGGCCAGATATTAATAGACCTGTTAACATGGAACATCTGGGTCAGAAATGGAACTGGTTAGTGAGGATCCTCTTCTGTAAATAACATTTCCCTTTGATCTTTTACACAGTGGCCAATTGTGTCATTGATCAGCATGTAAGAGTTCCATTGACTTGAGTGGGAGCACCATAGAATACTTAGAGATGGCATTACATCTGTGTATAGTGTTCGTCTTTGGGCCTCATCTGCTGACCATACTATGACAGCTGTCTGGCTCGTCTCCTGATAGCACGTAATTTCTCTAATGCTCGATCCCAATGGCGGGGCACTCATGAATGCTATGTTAAGGGTATTCTAGGCCCATTCAAAGACTCATTTCTGCCCTGCTTCCCCTCAGCCTGGCCCACAACTCCTCCTCCACCACAAAATACTGTTACAAAGTACCATTACTTTTCACCAGGAAGATGGTTGCACTTTGTGCGTTTCAAGACTCTTTACCAGCCACGCACTTTTCTGATCTTTTCCATGGGCCTGCTGCAGTTTGCACTTCTGAGCACCAATGTTATGCTTAGAGGTATCTGTGGAAGAAATCACGGGTTGACTAAAAGATTTCACCCACCAGGCTCTTCATGAAGTGCAAGCTTGGGAATGACTGACTGGTAGCAGGTAAAAGATGTATCTCATAGCTCTGAGGAAATCAGTGAAAAAAGGTCATAATGTTTCTGACTATAGTTTGCTCTCACAAAGTATATTTGGGGGGCCATAGGGGTTCACAGATATGCCCCAAAATATAAGCTTGACAGGAATTGCTGAGGCCCATCCAGGTCATCTTCTAGAGCTGCTGTGCTCCAAATGCGGTCTCATAGGCTATGTCTACACTTACTGAAGTTAGTTCGAATTAGTTAATTCGAACTAACTAATTCGAACTTTTTTTAGTTAACTTGATTCGAACTAGAAAAATTTAGTTCGAACTAAGCAAGTATCATTCACGGCACTTGCTTAGTTCAAATTAGCAAATTGCATTGAGTTCAATGGGCCGGTTAGTTCGAACTAAGCAATTAGTTTGAACTAACATGGCCACAGTGGTTAATTTGAACTAACAAGTTCGAATTAACCCTTAGTTCAAACACCCTATTTGAATTTATTAGTTTGAATTAAGGAAGCCCTTCATTCGAACTAAATAAAGCCTAGTGTAGCCATGACTTTAGTTAGTTTGAATTAAGCTTTCTTAATTTGAACTAACTTGCCAGTGTAGACGTAGCCATACAGCGCCCTGGGCTCCCCTCCACAAGCTTGTCCATCTGTATGCTGGGAGTGGGTGGTGCCTGTGTCTGTGGTGGAGCATAGCAGAGCCTAGGAAGTAGCAGAGGTGGTGGTTAGTTCGGGGAGCACGCACAGCCTCAGAGCTGTGGGGACCAGGAAAAGCGACATGGGTGTGGACCTTCTCTTGGCCACCCAGCACCCTGGAGGGGCAGGCTCTCCCCCAAGTCAGTGGAAGGAGTAGAGCGGGGCTGGGAGGGCAGAGACTGCAGCCCTGGCATGGGCCCTAGGGATTGAGATTCTCCCATCCCATTTCCACTGCCTCTGCACGCCCAGAGAAACTACACCTTACTGAATCCCACTGCACCCTACTCACTAGCCACAGAGGCCCCAGCCTCACTGAATCTCACTACAGCTCTGTATCTCCAGAGGGACCCCCACCCCCAAGTGTGAAGGACCTTACATCTCACTGCCTCCCAACCCTGTTCCCAGCTCCAGGAAATCTTTGTACCCCCATTCCCAGAAAACTCAAGCATTAAACATGGCCTCAATGGCCCATCTGGGGCATTAAGCATTGCCACAAATACACCAATTAGGGGAATCAGCAGTCCCCTAAAAAGTACACTTGTGATACTAAGCAGAAAAGGCTAGCAACTCACCATAGAAGAAAGGAGAGAGAAGTAAGAGTAGAAAACAAAAAATAAGGCTCTTTATGGCCCCCTGATGGGTCCAGGGCTCCAGGCCCAGTTCCACCGGAGCCCTTTGAACCCCTGCTTCACAGGGCCTTGCATTGGAAATAGTTTTTTCAATATTTAACCCCTTCTTTGCCATTTTATTGACTGTATCTTAAATCTTTTGACAATATGTGTTGGGTTACTCAATAGAAAAGAAATATGCTATGCAGACAATATGATTGTGACTGGAACACCCTTTTATTGAGCTACAGTTGTGATGCATGAAATCATTGCAAAATAATAAAAAAATGGTTAGAAGACAAATACCATAGATACAGTCCCTAGAAACCACCACTCACTTTAATTGAGAGCAGCTGCAGTATTGCAAAAGCACAGAGAAGGTTGCTGTTTGTAGTCTCCATTCCTAGCTTTTCCAAGGGAGCAAAATCCACTTAGACTGTATACATCCTGGACTGTTTATGTGTGCATTTTTAAAAAATTGCTCACAACCTTCATAAAGTAGCTACAGCTTTAGGATTCATGTCTCAGCCATCCTCTCTATTTTTATGGTTGCAAGATTATATGCGCAATGTTTTGTGCCTACAAGAACTCTGGTTGCATGCACAAATGGACATCTGCTAGTCCAGATATGTCTAACTATTCAACTTTCACAGGCAAAATCTGCATGCCCAAATTGAATATGACTGTAGAAATAAAATAAAAAAACAAACATTTAGATTATCTGGTCCATCTCCCTATTTAAAGTCTTGTTTATGGATGGTTCTTAATGTTACCTCTTTATTGTTATGTCTGTTGGAAAAAATGTGAAGTCGGTTCTCCCAGTATTCATACCTGTAGGAAAAGTAGTTGTTAGAGCAAAGAGCGAGTTAGAATCTGGTATTCTTCACTCTCACAGATGCCTTGACCTGGGACTACAACATCTCTCTGTGCTGAAGTGGTCAAATGCAAAAATATTCCTGTGTGTGTATCTGGAAACATAAAACAATTACAGAGGAACATGTTTAGGCAAACAATTAAACAGACCAGATGCATAACTTACACTCATAACAATGCTAGAAAATTATACAATTTAATTCTCTTTAAACCCAAGTCAGATTATCTTCCACTTAGCCTTTTGGACAGCAAGAGAACTGGCTTGCATAACTGCCACTGCAGGTCCCAAAGACCAAATAAAATTGGTGCAGCTCTCGGGGGAACTATCCAGTTCTGTTTATACACACAGAACCCCCCAAAGGAGACACCAGCCACATCCTGCCAATAGATAATTCGGGTAATTTAGTCTGATGCAGTTTTTCTATTGTATTTAAGTTTAAAAAAAGAGTGCTATTGGAGACAGAGCAGCAGAAATAGCATATCATGTCTTTGCTTACAGATTGATCCCTGTAGTTCTGGACATTTCTGTAAGCACTTTCCCAGACCTGTGCTAAGCTTCTCTTTTTTCTTTCTTATAAAAGAAAAAGCAAAAGGAATTTTATTTTGTTTTCAGATATAGAGCCCTTCCAGCTCAGAGCACTTTCATTAAATGCGAAGCATTAATGAATGTTTTGAACATTAATGAATTCTTGCTTACATTATCCCTATAAAGGACAGCAATTTCACTATTCCCATTTTACAGGTAGGGAAATTGAGGCAGAGAGACACTATGCAACTTGCCCAAGGTCACTCAATAAATCTGTGGCAGACTTGGGAAAGGAACCCAGATCCCCCTGACTCCAAGTCCTGTATTTTAGCTGTACTGTAGGTTCATCCTTCCTGTCTAATATTCCATTTTCCCCACTAATATTTCAGATTAGACCTATGTCATGTGGAGAAAAGGTTCATAATGAGATTTTCTTCTGTGGAATTTTTCCAGGGTTCGTCCACCTAGACATTACTTTTTTTTTGGCAGAAGGACCCTTCTTTCACTATGCCCCACAAAAGATCCACTGATGGAAATGGGACAACTTGGGAGGTCTGTGTAAAGAACTATATTTTGCTGGATACACTCCTGCTGTTAACAAATTGCTCCAATGGGAGGACTAACCAACTAACTCAGTTGACACACTAAAATGGATTCCCTATTTTATAGAGATGGCTCCTCACAGTCAACTCATCTGTTAGACTGTGAAAAATGAGAACAGATAGAGCACAGGCTACCTGGGGGAGAGAAAACAACGGCTAATGTGGAAGATTTCTTCCGCTGTTGCTGTTGAGGGAGGTCAATGCATCTTTCTCGCTCTGTGCTCATTTCTCTGTATCAGTCTTCGTTCTTTCCCTCTGTAACGTCATTGGTAACTATAATCCAACTTACTAAAAAATTCAGAGGGGGGACAAATAAAAAAGACTCGCAGACAACTTATTGCAGAAATTGTCAAAGGAAAGATATATTATGCAAATCTACAAAGCAGTGTTCAGGAAAGTCCTTTAGACTGTTTGGATCCAAATGTGTTCAGTGAAACATGCACCCACTGCAGTGTTGCCCACAGGCAAGTCAAGAACTGCCTGAGGAACCCTAAAAACTGCCCCAAAACAATGGGCATTGGGTTTGAATTTTCCCTTCATTCAACTTTGGCAGCCTATGAAAGTTACCTGAGAAACAAGCACTCTCATTGACTTCTGGAGTGGCAAATCCATGATATAAGAACCCTATTCTTCTCCCAAAACCAAAATTGTATTGCCTCTCCTCTTTAGCTGTCTGCTATGAGTGGGTCTCTGTCCCACCTCTGATAGTTCAGGAATGCTCCTGATTGAGTGATTTTTGCTTTCAGGCTTCCTGCAAACAAGCAGTGTTGCCAGGTCAATGAGTTTCACGTGGCCTTGGAAAGCTTTTGAAAGCTGGTCATATTTTTAAAAGGAGTCATGGATAGTTATAGTGGGAGGACTTTTTCTTACACTGCAGCTACATTTGGCACATAATTGAGGATAGGAAATAAGTCAGTCATAGCTAGTTTCTGAACTTTGGAGCTGAGACGAGGGGCAGAGAGACAGCTCTGATGGTTGATATGCCCAAGCAGAGTCCAGGGAGAAGATCCAGCCAATGAGAGCGAATAGATTGGGATTGTTTAATTTGAAGAGAGAACATTATGAGGGTATGCAAAATAGTTAGGCTTGGAAAGATTCAATTTTTATTGGTAGATATCAGTAAACTTGGATTTCACTATACACACAACCTGAGAAAAATATTTCCATCACTAATAAAAATTTGCAAATAGGCAAAGTAAGAAAAATGATGCTTGGAACTTATTTTGATCTGAGGATATTTATTTCATATATTTTGACCTATGATGTTGCCAATTTGTGGTTTAACTATTATCAAATTTTAACTTTTAAAATCTCAACATCTGCTGTCACTACATAATTATAATGCTCCCTTTTGTCTGATTTCCCTCCCAACATTTTCGGTAACTGAAAATTTAAATAGATAAAAATGGAAAAAAGTCCTTATAACCCATAATGTTGCACAAATGTGACAATTTAATTCTAAAAAAAATCTTTAAATATAGGTATACATTGAAATTATATAAAAGAAATCAAATTTTACCAAGCCTAAAAATAATGAGAAGATAAATGGGACAATTTTTTGTTCTCCTTTTCTCCTAATACAGTAACATGGGGACATTCAATGAAATTGAAAGAAAGCAATATTAAAACTATTAACAGGAAATATTAACACAATGCACATTTAGTCTGTGGAACTTATTGCCACAAGATATCATTGTGGACAAGAGCGTGGCAGGATTAAAGAAAACCACCAGATATTTATATGGACAATATCAAGAGTTAAAATAATCAACAAAAGACAAAGAGGTGTGAGACAGATGTAAACTCCTATGCTTCAGGGCGTAAGTCTAATGGGAGTTGTGAAGAAGATATTCCTGAGGACAGTGTATACTTAACTGCCTGATTTCTTGCTGCTTTATGTATTGGCCACTGTTGTAGAGAAGATACTGGATTAGAGGATCACTGATCCATTATGGCAGTTCCTGTGTTTATTTGATCTGTCCCATGTTCGTTAATTAGTGCCTGCTTTTTTATGCAGTTTTCTAAGTAATACTGTGGTATATTTTTATCAGTTTGTCTGGTAGCATTGACCAGCAGGGGAAGCATAGGTTAAAAATTGTGCTTAGCAGCTCTGGGAAGAGCATAGTTACCCAGGGCAACAAAACCCCCAACCCAAACTCTATGATAAGTCTTCCTCCCCGCCAGCTCAAAACAAAACAACCACCCAGCCTCAGACTCCCTCTTCCCGACTTTGTGAGAGGCTCATACATTTGCATCAATAAGCCAGGTCTGTGTTTGGGTTTTTGTAGTTGTAATGTATTAGCTGTAGAAATGCTGGTTTACAAAAGTAATGCAAAATTTAATGCTGGTTTACAAAAGTAATGTAAAATTTAACCCAATAAACAAAATTCAAACTTAAATCACAGGAACATTTTAATTTTTCTTCATGACCACTCTTCAAAAATAGCAAGTATTGCTCTTGAATCCTTCTTCCATGAGATATATTTTGCCCATGTGTGCTTTTTGTCTCAAAAACTGATTCTTTTCTGAGTCAAATCTATCCAGTGAGTGATTCTGTTAACTGCACATGATAGTAACTATGCATTACTTGGTTTTTGTCTCCTGATACCCATTTTAGGATGGTCCAGCTTTGCTATTGTCTAATGGGGACTTGTGTTGAATATCCCTGAAAAATATCTCAGTACAAAATGAGTATCATATAATATGCTGTATTATTGAAAGCCCTTTTATACTTTTGTACGAACCGTATGTTCTTTTATATGAGTCTGGTTTCTGTAAAATCAAATGTAGGGCCCGATTGTGCATCACTTATTCACATAGGTTGTTCTAGTGCAGTTAAGAAGTACTCATTTATATGAGGAAGTACTCTTCATGGCTATGTCTACACTTGTAATTTTAAGTCAACTTTAACTAAGTTAGTTAAGTCTACTTAGTGCATCTACACTTAAAATTAAAGTCGACTTAAAGGGGAACTTACAAAGTCGACCTAGAGCATCCACACTGGATGCCTAGGTTGACTTCTAGGGGCTTTGGAGGATCTAGGGCAGGTCCACGGGGGCAGGGGGGCACCTCTTGCCCAATGCCAGGGGGCTCAGCCATTGCCCCATTGTACATAGGTGCAATGGGGCAAAGGGGGTCAGGAACCCTGGCAGGGCATAGGGGCAGGGTGGGCAGGGCTCTGCCCTGCCCTGTGGGGAGGGATGCCAGGCTCTCCCTGTGCCCCCCCCGGCAGGGAGGGCATTGGTGTAGTCCTGGGGTACCCTAAGTTGACTTAGGGCTACCCCACATCTACACTGGCTTAAGTCAACTCTAGGAAGTCGACTTAAGCACTAAGTCGAATTTAAAGGAGGTTTAATAAAGTCGACTTAATTTGAATTAAGTCAACTTTATTTTCCATAAGTCGACTTAAGCGAGCTGCTTAAGTCGACTTAAGAAAACTGTAGTGTAGACGCAGGGTAAATTAAGTCGACTTAAGCAAGCTTAAGTCGACTTAATTTACAAGTGTAGATGCACCCCATGTGAGTAAGGCATGCACAACCAGACCCCCTAAAAATTAAGTCCTATGCAAAAAAAAAAAAAAAAGGCATTTTAAAAAACATACTTGCTGACCAGTGTAACTAATCCACTCTGGTGGGAGATAGGAAGTTACTGCTGGTATATGCAAGCAGTAAATTATTAAGACCCTGGAGAGACTCATGGCTGCCTCTGGTCAGGGAACCACAGTTCCTTCCCTGAAATGCTGTTGGGGGCAACATGCTATGAATTGCTCCTTACAAGGGGCTTGCCTTTGTGAAAAAATCTAGCCCATAACTCTTATCTAATGCTGTGACAGGCTGCTCCCCAAATCCAGTCTGGTGTGCTGCTTATGACCCCTCGAACTCCAATCCTGAACCCCAGTTCACCCCGCTCTGCTGGGTGACCACTCACTCCTGAGTCAGTCCACACCAGCCACCAGCGTGTAATTGGTCCTAGGCAGTGGGTGTAAATCCACTAGCCACACAGGTGTTGGTCCCCAAGCAAGCACACCCAGCCCCAGACACTACACCGGGAGCCACTGCCTTACAGGTATCAGGATCCACTCCCAACCACCTTAGTCTCTTGTCCGTCCACTTAACAAAGAAGTGGATTGTGCTCAGCCTTCCACATCCACACCTTCTAAAGACTGCACGACTTTAGATAAAAACAAATACCAGTTTATTGATCAGAGTACAATTTCAAGTGAGAGCATGGCCAATCAAGGCAGAAACTTACTATAAATGAGTCAGGAGTGACCACTATCAAATAAAAGGTATAAACCGCATACTAATCTAACATCCCCAAAATTGACCTCATAGTCCAAGATTATGTGCAAGGTGTTCGGCTGTTTGATGTTTTACAGCCGTTCTCTGCCTATTCCAAGGCAGGGCCCCGATCTTACTTGAAGTTGTTTGCAAGATGGTGTCTCCCAGGCCAGAGCCTGCCGCTTCTCTCTTCCAAACAGTGTCTGTGTCCTTGTTTTTACAAACTGCTGACAGTCCCTCCCCCTCTGCCCTGTCGTGTGATTCTCTTTACTTCTACCTGAGCCAGGGAGGGCATTAGCATTCCCTTTGTCATGTAATCCTCCAGCCTCTGTGCTAGAGATAGTCCTGAGAGTCTGAACCCTGTAACATGCTTCGCATCTGTACACACATGTTGCAGTAGGAAACATGGCATCACAGCAATTATGTAGAATATGTTATGAGCATTAACAAAGGAGCCTGCTATAGTGTATTTGGCATCAAATCACACAATTACATTGCAAAACTGAACAGAAAAGTTACACAGATCATGCCCTAGGGGAGCATGGATGTGCATCCCGTCACAAGTGCACATCTGCTCTGGGTCTCAAAGCGTTTTCATAGGCAAGTAATTATTATCCCCAATTTACAGAGGGGAAAACTGAAGAGAAAAAAAAGCTTGGCACACGGCAGGCGAGGCAGAGACTAAACTCCAGAGTGCACACTGCCTATTTCTAGCAAATGGTTTTGGAGCAGAGATTCTTCTGTAGCTTCTTGTTTCCAACCAAGTATAATTGGCTTTTTCTACAATATTTTATAATACATGTATGTTAAAATTAATCAACAAAATAAACAATAATATTAGGAAAAGATAGATAAAATATTTCATATACCATTTAACTTAAACTTCCCATTCACGCCAACATCCATCTCCAGCTCAGAGTAGAACAAGAAATAAAAAGGGCAAAGGTGGAATAGAAAACACTTCACATACCCTTTGAAATAGCATATCTCAATATGTTAATGAAGTACTTTACACCGCCCTATAGCTCTATTCTGGGTGCCCCTGTGTAAACTACACTACAGATGAAGGAAAATAGGGAGCAAAGGGTGTGCTCCCAATCAACTTAGGACACCCATTTATGACCTAGGCTGATTCTAGCTCTTCCTGTGCCCTAAGGAGACATGGCCAGCCCCTTTGTCTCTTGAAAAGGACTGTAAGGTTTATAGGAGAGCTCTGCAGAGCACTCCCTCCAGTGCTCCCTGACGCTTTCTGTCTATGCCTGGCCTGCATCAGCAAAATATCTCAAAGCAGGTCCACTCATTGGCTGTTTTCCCCCCAGAACTCTAGAGAGAAGTGTCACAGACTCTGGACTGTTGATACAACTGTGTACTAAAATACAAGTACAATTTCAAAATTAATTGGCAAGCGAGTGAAGTGGAGAGAAATGTATCATTTAAGAATACCAATTATTATTCCAATGTATCAATCAACTAATGAGAGATTACCAAAAAATCAAGGATGATTAAATTACATACTGTGCTTCATCAGAGTTCAAATTTCCCAAACCTTCACCCTCTTGCTCCTTCACTTTTTTGAGGTTAAAATGTTAAATAGTGATGTGTGGCATCATAGTCACAGGGGTAAATTCTGCTTTTAGTTACAATGCATCTATTTGGAGTAAATCAATTTTATGTCAGTGAGTATAGCTAAGATTTGCTCTTGTGTACATGAGTGCAAAATCTGGCTCATAAAATATGAATTTTCTTTATCTTTTGATATAATCCACAGTGTAACTGGAAATAAGAAAGGCATATCAAGCCTCAAATCATAGAAGTCAGTCTTTAAAGAGATCAACTTTCTTTTACTATCTGGGTGGCCCTTGCCATGTCTGGGACAACATTAACCAAGTGGCCCTGGTAATGCATCACCTGCTTTTTTCCAGACTGCTGTATTCAATTTGTCTTTATTCACCACATTACCAAAAGACACTATTAAAGTTCGTATCTGTGTGTTCTCCCCAGAGTATAAACCATCAGAGATCACTAGGATTTTAGAGTTTTTTGTGGAGATGCAAACCTTTTAATTACATTTAAAGAGGGATCAAATTTTCTCTCTACAATTGTTTCAAATGTATCTATCAGATTCATATAGGAATATTGTGCCTTCAAAAACCTTGATTCACTTCCATATCCACAATTATGGCTTTTATTCACATTTCCCAGAAATCTCCATATGCAGGAGAGCGTTGTCCTTAATCGGCACTCTCAAACTCAGGTAGTAATGTTTGAGTTCTTAATTTAAAGGCTTAAAAATCACTTCTGCTTTAGCCTCCAGGCTGGTGATTCAGGGAGCATAAAAATATATTTTGGCCTCAAGGTCCTTAATTGCAATTAGAATAATTTTTAAGGTACTTAGAGTATTCATTAGAGCTGAACCCTGACGTCAATACCCAGGCAAAACTATTGAAGTTAATGCCCCAGGAAGGAATGAGTAAGGCCTTGAAGATTTGGCCCCAAGATACGTATTCCTTGCTATCCATTGGGGGAGACACAATACCTTTTGATCTACCAGAACTTGGTTTCACTATTGCGCTAAAATTTCTTGGCACTACAGTAAATGAAGGCATTTCTCCATATGCCTCTCCCTGCTAAACACATCACCAGAGGAGAGAAATGTATTGAAAAGTATGTCTTTGGATTGGGCACCTTTCCTTTTTGTACTTGTGGCATCTTTTCTTCAATTGGCTTCTCTAGAAAAGTAAACAGCAACCTGAATATAAAAGAAGGGAATTGATTAGAAGAGAAAGATAGTGTTAAAAATAATCCTATAAAGAGCTCTATAGTAAACAACCTCAGAGCAGAAGCTGCCACTAACACCAGGGCGAGTGCATGTGTGCGAATGTCCACTCGCTCCATCACGCCCAGCTCTCATGCCCAAGTAAGTATTCCATGTAAGTGGAAATCTAAGGGAACCCTGGATTACTTGTTGTGGAGACCAAACCTCTTTAGAACCCAGCCAATGTAATGTAATCCTTCTCTCTAGATATGTAAATGTGGTCTAGCTTTTCTAGTATTGTGTTCTAATCAGTCTGAATATCTCCTTTTATTATTACTTGTAATGTCACACTTCCTGGCCACTGTGTAAATTGTCATACAAGAGGTACTATCAGTAAATAGTATCACTATAAATGTGGTAAACTGTTTGCCTTAGTCGTATTGGGCTCCTGCATATTATTACTTGTTTTGATTCTATACTTATAACACATTTCATCATCCAAGGACTTAAACATTAGTTAGCCCTCATAGCAATACTTGATATGTAGGTATTATTATTGTTATAACCAGATGGTTCTAGACATTTTTTATAAAATGTTACATGATTCGAAGCAGCTTATCCTCCCCACAGAGCCAAATTACTGACTAAATAGTGATAATGGAAAGAGTCCACCTTCACCAACAGTGACCCTCGGCAATCTTCCCCCACCTGCTTATTCCCCCAAGTCTGAGGAAGTAGATCAAGCTTGTAGCATGCCCTGAAGGTTAATACATTTGTACTACATCATACGCAGGAGGGAACTGAGAAAAGGCAAAAGAGAATGTCTCTTTTCAACCAAGGGGGCTCGAGTTTTAGCACCTTTGCTGCCTGCAACTGTGGTAGTATCTCACAAGGTTATTTATAGCCCTCAATAGATCAAAACCAACACCAGCATTGTAGCCTCATAAATTAACATGGTTTTCTACTAAGGCCTTGTACACACTATGGCTATGTCTACACTTTCCAAAGTTAGTTTGAATTAGTTCATTTGAACTAACTAATTCAAACTAATTTTAGTTAGTTCGAATTAACTTAATTCGAACTAGCAAATTTTAGTTCGAACTAAGCAAGTGCCATTCATGGCACTTGCTTAGTTCGAATTAGTCAATTGCATTGAGCTCAATGGGCTGGTTAGTTCGAACTGAGCGCTTAGTTTAAACTAACATGGCCACATTGGGTTAATTTGAACTAACTACTTCGAATTAACCCTTACTTCAAAAAGTATAAGCAAATTTATTAGTTTGAATTAAGGAAGCCCTTAATTCGAACTAATGAAATTCTAGTGTAGCCAAGGCTTAAGTTAGTTCGAATTAAGCTTCCTTAATTCAAACTGACTTGTCAGTGTAGACACAGCCTACAGCATTATCACACAGTAAGGCTCCTTACTGCACGATAATGCTGAGAGTGTACACACTCAAAGGTTTGTTGCGCGGCAACAGCCCTCTTGCCGCGCAACAGGTAAACCACCCAAACGAGAGTGGTACCGCTTACCGCAGAATAGTGTGCACGCTCCTTGTGCTTTAGACGGCCTCTGAAAATGTCCCAGAGTGCCAGTCGAGCCCACTCTGGGACACCGGAGCTGTCATGCTTGTCAATTTCACTGCGCTATCAGAGCAGTGAAATTGACAAGTACCTGGGGTTCCCTGTTCCGGCGGCAGGGGAGCTCCAGTTGCTGGGGATCCCGGAACCCCAGAGGCAGGAGCTCTGCTGCTACGGGGCCCCAGGAACCGTGGTGGCCACCAGTGACCGGGAACCCCAGAGGCTGTGCAGCAGAAGCCGCTGGGGCTGTCGGTTCCTTGGCAGCAGTGGAAACCCCGGTAGCTGCCCCTCTCCAGCCACCTGGGTTGCTGGCTCTCCGGCAGCAGCGGCTGGAGTGCCAGCTGCCAGGGTTCTGGGGCTTGAGCTCTGCAGCCGCCCTGGCTGCTGGCTCCAGTTGGCAGCTGCCGCTGCCAGGAAGCTGGGAACCCTGGCGGCTTGAGCTCCACAGCTGCCTGGGCAACAGAAGAGCCCCAGCCATGGGGAACGCCCGCGGTAGTGGGGCTCCAGCCGCTGGGAGTGCAGGCTTCCCGGCAGCTGGAGCCCCAATGCTGCGGGGCTTCCCTGTGGCATGGGCTCCTCTGCCATCAGGAAGCCGGCACTCCTGGTGGCTAGAGCCCCGCTGCCAGCCCAAAGGCTGGCTGCTACAGTGCATGGTGGGATAGGTGCCCACCATGCACCACTCCTTGTAACGAAAATTCGAAGGAGCCTGTGAACGCTCCTTTTTGTTACAAGGAGTGCTGTGTGGATGGGGGAAAGCGTTATAGTTATAATGTTTGCTTGTCCCGCAACAATTTTATTGCGGGACAAGTCTGTAGTGTGTACGTGGCCTGAGTGTGTCTTTTCAAATCTGGTGAGCCCTGTAAAATGGAGCACACTGTACACATACATGCTGAGTTTGATTCAGCAAGGTGCTGAGCACTATGCCCTGGTTCAGCAAAGCACTTTAAGCAAGTATGTAGTCCCATCAGAGAGGCTGGGACTATTTACTTTGCTGAATTGGACTCACCATGGTTAGTACTTGCTAATGTAGAGCTGTTGATGAAAATAAGTTCTCTTGGTTTGGACTGTACCATATGTTTAAAAATACTGAATAACGCTATGTGGATTGTACTATAGTCTGGCCAGCTCTGGTATTTTTCACTGGTTATTTTTAGTGTTTAGCTAAAGTGATTAATTTATGAGATTGCACCTAGGATTAGTTAAATACAGGCCAGCGCCAGTTAACTGAATGTCCCGGGCATGTCCAATCAGAATTTCAGCTAAATGAATTTTAGATCTGAGGAACAAATGCATTTTGGATCATCCAAAATTCAAATAGCTGGGGTTTGGTTGACTGGGCTGGGGAGGAGAGGTTACCTGGCAAGTTATGCTTAGGAATCTCCTCCTACTGAGTGCCCTCTGCAGCCCCACCGTCACAGTGAATGAGTGGGTGGGTGGAGCTGTGAGAGCAGGGCTACAGACAGCTCCCCTGCACAGACCTCAGGCTGCTGCTGCTGGAACGCTGCAGGTACTGAGTGCAAGACAGGTTTCAGTCCTGGCAGAATACAGCAAACACCTCTGGACTAGGGCCTCAAAGAGGACAATAAGTCCTTATCTGCGAGAGAGACCATACCTATGCTGAATGGTTCCTGCCCGAGAATGGAGCCACTTAGCAGCAGGGTAGCTTCCCGTAGATGGGGGGTTTGTCTTTCTCCTTGTGGTCTTGGTTCAGTGGTCCCTGCTTTGCCACACCAGGACCATGGGCTTCCCTGAACCTTGTGCCAGGAGGGACTGGCCCCAGGCTGTGCAGGAAACCCACTGCACCACCCTGCCTACTCGCTCACCATACAGTAATGTGGGAGTTGCTACAGGACAGGAACTGTTCAGCAGTGGGGTGGTCTTCCTTGAGACTGGGGTCTCATCATCCTCTTGCATCCTGAACTGGAGATCTCTGCTCCGCTGGGCCAGGACCACAGCTTTGAACCCCTGAGCTGCAGAGGGTGCCTCCTGCAGCCGCCTGCCAGTTCTTCCCTAATCCCAACCCCATTGCCCCGCTTCATTTCCTGCACCTGTAAAAATAAAAATTGATCAAAATCCGAACAAAGAATTTAAAATAAAAAATTGGCTGTAATCATCAAAATTGCAAGGGAAAAAGAAAATCAAATTCTGCCAAGCCTAAGGATAAGCGGTATACCACCTGCGCCAGTCTTAAGGTCGGGGTCTAATATCTGCTTGAAAACTGCCAGGGACTGTAAAACTTTATCTTATTGGGGAGTCAAGAATTTCTTTACCAGTGTTAAAGCATTTGTTGCTAGCCTTGGTCAATCACCAGGTAATAGACTTTAGAATGGCTGCATTATTCTGTACAGTAAAGTAATATTCTGCTGTTTCTAATAAGTGTTATTACATTGGTTTTCCTTCCCTTAAAGCCTGCAAAGCTGGATTTATGGTTCTAAGGCAGCCTGACTTTAAAGATGATGGGATATGGAAAATAGCATCAATTAATTTTTTTTAAAAGCATACCCAAAAAGTTTATGTGAAATATGTAGTATATGAGAGGGCCAATCCAGTCACCTTAAGAAAATAAAAAGTAAACACACAGTCTAAGTGCTATAAACTAAGCAGGATTTGAATCAAGCGGTGTCTCACTCTGACAGATGGTCCAAGTAGGTTTCAGTTCCTCAATATACAGGCTAGACTTCCTTTCCAGCCTGGGATTTTCTCCCCAGTTCCAAATTTTTATCTTATAAACAGTCTGCAGGTTTTGGGATTGGGGTAGGGGGTGGGGTGGGAGAGGCAAAGTGATCACGTCACCAGCTCTTGTTATATATATTTTCTTCAAGCTATTAGAGAAATCATTGTTGTGATATGGGGGTTAGGCAATCTCCATTGATCAAGCAGTTGCCATTGTCTACATGCTTTCTCTGAGAAGTCTCTGGGAAGACCATTGGGAAACTGGATTCCCTTTTAATTGGCATCATCATATGTTTGGGTTGTCCTTTGTTGCAACTGAAAGGTTGGCTGTGGGCATCGCCCAACTTTGCAACATATTTCAGTAATACATATTGCAATACTTCATAACTTTACAGATAATAACAGCACATACAATCCAAAAGGATATTCATGTTGAACAGATCAAGACTTACAGACTGATACCTCACAAGGCAGAGTTTCTATAAAATATATCATAGTGGTGAACATAGGGGTTCCAGGATGCTACTGTGAGGTACAGCATGTCACAGTGATATTATTAACATTTACTGTAAAGGAGATGTAAAGTGGGGCACTTTTCATGTACTGATGGCATTTCACAGTGTAATATCTCATCAGGGCTTCCAAAGATGCATAAAGACGTCGAATAATATAGGTAGGAGAATGGAGCTTTGTGGCCTCTGCTGGTGAGGGCTCTAGAAATGAAGGAATAACTGTCCATAACAATGCTCTGGCTTTGAACTAAGAATAATGACCTGCGTCATTTTAGAGCATGTCCATTCACCACTGTAGTTTCCTGGACACCATACAGGCATATTTGATGATATTTGATTTCCTTGTAGTAGTGAAAATTCCAAAGAACCCTTCCCCCCCATAACATTTAACTTTAAAAAGGGGAACTACCCAAAAACGAGGGAGCCAGTTTTACACACACACACCCAAAACAATAAGAGGACCAAAAAATGCTGCTAAATAGCATAAAAGAGGCAGTCAGAGGCAAAAAGGCATCCTTTAATGATTGGAAGTCAAATCCTAATAAGGCAAATAGAAAGGAACATAAATTCTGTGAAGTCAAGTATAAAAGTATAATTAGGCATGCCAAAAAGCATTTGAAGTGCAATTAGCAAAAGACAAAAACTAACAACATTTTGAAAAGTACATCGGAATCAGGAAGCCTGCCAAAGAAAGCCCACTGGATGATCAAGGTGCTAAAGGAGCACTTAAGGAAGACAAGACCCTTATGGAGACACTAAATGATTTCTTTGCATTGGTCTTCACTCCAGAGGATGGGAAGGAGGGGGGAGATTTCCACATCTGAGACATTCTTTTTAGCTGACATCTGAGGAGCTGTCCCAGATTGAGGCATAAATAGAGGAGACTTTGGAACAAACTGATAAAGTTAAACAGTAATCAGTCACTAGGACCAGATGGTATTCACCCAAGAGTTCTGAAGGAACTCAGATATGAAATTGCAGAACTGCTAACTGTGGTATATAACCTATGGCTTAAATCAGCCACTGTGCCAGATGACTGGAAGATAGCTAATATAACGCCAATTTTTAAAACAAGGCTCCAGTTATTCTGGCAATTATAGGTCTATACATCTAACTTCAGTAACAGGCAAATTGGTTGAATCTACAGTAAATAACAGAATTATTAGGCACATAGATGAACACAATATGTCAAGGAAAAGTCAACCAGCTTTATGTATAGCCAATCTGTAAATCAACAATCCGGTGGACAAGGTTGATCCAGCAGATATGGTGGACTTGGACTTTCTGAAAGCCTCTGACAAAGTCCCTTACTATTAAGCAAAGTAAGTGGTTATGGAATAAAAGGAAAGGTCCTCTCATGGATCAGTAACTGGTAGGAATAAATGACCAGTTTTCACAGTGGAGAGAGGTAAACACTGGGGTCCAGTGCTGCTCCACATATCCATCAAACCACGATTTGAAGATTTTAATAACTCAGTCATAGATTAGGGGGCTATTACAGAAGTGGGTAGGTGAGGTTCTGTGGCCTGCATTGCACAGAAGATCAGACTAGATTATCATAAAGGTGTCTTCTGACCTTAAAGTCTAAATCTATGAGAAAATGATCTGGAAACAGGGGTAAGCAGTGAGGTGGCAAAGCTTGCAGATGGTACAAAATTACTTAAGATAGTTAAGTCCGAAGTTAACAGGAAAGAGTTCACAAAACTGAGGGACTAGGCAAGAAAATGGCTGATGAAATTCAAAATTGATAAATGCAAAGTAATCCACATTGGAAACTGTAATCCCAACTATACATAACAGGGTCTAAATTAGTTGTTACAACTTTAAGAAAGAGCTCTTGGGGCCATTGTGGATGGTTCTCCTTGACGTACTGTGGTAGTCAAAAAAGCTAACAATATGAGGAGCCATTAAGAGAGAAATGGATAAGAAGACAGAAAATATCATAGGGTGCGTCAACACTTAC
Organism: Pelusios castaneus; assembly: GCA_007922175.1. Lineage (NCBI taxonomy): Eukaryota > Metazoa > Chordata > Testudines > Pelomedusidae > Pelusios > Pelusios castaneus. The sequence continues at coordinate 18,740,464 of ML685797.1, forward strand.
AAGTTAGGTCTACTTAAGGAAGCTTAAGTCAACTTAATTTACTCCCTGTTCACACTGGGCTTTCCTTAAGTCGACTTAAGCATTTCCTTAAATCAACTTAAGGAAAAGTTAAGTCGGCTTAATAATACCTTGTTTTACGTTGACTTAATGCTTAAGTCAACCTTATTAGGTTGAGTTAAGCCAGTGTGGACGGGGATTAATGCCTAAATTGACCTTATTAAGTCGATTTAAAGTGTTGAGTCGACTTAAGGTTGAAAAGGTGCTATGTCTACACTAGAAAAGCTAAGCCACTTGTTAAGTGGACTTAATAAAGTCGACTTTAAGTCGACCTTATTAAGTCGACTTAATAAAGTTGTCTTAACTTTTCTTGTGTAGACATAGGCAGAATGCCTTTATATAAATCCATGGTATGACCACACCGTGTATATATGGCCTGCAGTTCTGGTCATGCCACCACAAAAAAGATATATTGGAAATGAAAAAAGGTACAGAGAAGAACAGCAAAATTGATTAGGGGTATGGTCTGGAACAAAATCCTTATGAGGAAGATTAAAAAGATTGGGACTGTTCATCTTAGAAAAGAGACTAAGAGGTGAGGGATGATAGAGGTCTATAAAATCACAAAGTGTGTGGAAAAGTGAAAAAGGAATTGTTATTTATCCTTCACATAATGTAAGAGCCAGGGATCACACAATTAAAACAAATGAAAGGAAATACTTCTGACAACACGCAGTGAAACTGTGGAACTCACTGCCAGGGAGGTTGTGAAGGCCAAAAGTATAAATGGGTTAAAAAAAGAATTAGATCAGTTCATGGGGGAGAAGTCCATCAGTCATTGTTAGCCAAGATACTCAGAGATGTAACCTCATGCTCTGGGTGTCCCTAAATGCCTGACTACCGAAATCTGGGACTGGATGATAGAGGACAGATCACTTAATAAAATGCCATGTTCTGTTCATTCCCTCTGTATCAGAGGACAGAATATTAGGCTAGATGGACCATTGATCTGATCCAGTATAGCAGGGGTGGGCAATAATTTTGCCTGGTGGGCTGGGTGGAGCAGTGGACTGTGGGGTCCACCGGCATGGTGGCTAAGGGAAGGGGTGGGTGGGTGGGTGGGGGGGTGGCGGAGACCCCCAGAGGTGGCGGGGGGGTGGTGGTACAGAGCCTGTGCGGGGGAGGGCAGCATGGTGTCAGAAGGGGCGGTGGTAGTACAGAGCCCGCAGGTGAGCGGAGGCAGCGCAGCAATGGAGAGCCAGCTGCAGGGCCAGCAGCAAAGAGCTGGTCGGGCACGGTAGTCAGGAGCTGGCCAGTGCAGCTTCAGAGAGCCAGTGGGAGGGAGGCTGCAGAGTTAGCTGAGGGGGGGCGGCAGGGGCAGTAGAGAGCTGGCTGAGGAGTAACAGAGAGCCAGCCAGGGGAGGGGAGGGTGATGGAGAGCCGGCCCAAGACAGGGAGTGGGGGGTGGGAAGAGCTGGCCAGGAGGGTGGCAGACCAGACACAGAGGTCTGGCAGGCCGGATCCACTCCTGCCCACCCCTGCAGTACAGCCATTCTTATGTTAAATGCTGAAGAGCAGTCCAACAGGATGACTATGAATGCACTTCTCCTTTCTGTGAACAGAAGGCACTCATGTACCAGAGCAATAAGTGCTGTATTTGTACCTGTAAGGAGGCTGGGCCTAGAACTCAGGTCTACAGAGTGCCACGTAGAGCTATAGCCAGGGAGCACTGGCGAGAGTCGGTGCTACAGAAAGTAATTCCTCAGGAATCTAATGGGACAGCACCCTGCAGCCCTCTGACTGGCCAGTCACTCTATTTAACCATGAAGTATGGCCAAAGAAGTTGTCTGGGCAACAATAGACTTTGGGCCTGCTAAACCTCATCTTGTCTTCTGGTCTCCAATCCCAGCCTGACCCTAATCCTGACCTTTGCCTCCTGACTTGAGCCTTGTACTATCTCTGGTCTCTGACTCTGGCCTGACTCTGGCCCTGATTTCTGCCTCCTGATTCTAGCCTGGTGGTATTTCTGGTCTCCAGTCCTTAACCTTGGCCTGGCTTTAACCCTCACTGTTGCTTATTGAACCTAGTTCTAATGATTCCTGCAATCCCTGCTCACCAGCTACTGTCCCTGACATATGGATCCAGGCCAGCTCTGACGGCTAGGACAGACCACCTACACCCTAGTCCCTTATAGTACTATCGAGTGGATTAAAAATGGCTAACTGATAGATCTCAAAATGCATAAACGTGGAATCATCATCAAACAGGAGTCCCATAGAGATTGGTTCTTGGTCCCTATAATTTTTAACATTTTAACCAATGACCTGGAATAAAACATAAAATCATCTTTGATAAAGTTTGTAGATGACACAAATATTGGGGAAGTGGTAAATAATGAAGAGAACAGGTCACTGAATCAATGTGATCTGGATCCTTTAGTAAGCTAGGTGCAAGAAAATGTGCCTTTTTATGTTATATGTATGCATCTAGCAACAAAGAATGTTGCCAAATTTACAAGATAAGGGACTGGATCCTGGGAAGTAGTGACTGAAATTTTTTTTGAAGTCATGATGTATAATCAACTGAACATGAGTTCCCAGGGTGACACTGTGGTCAAAAGAGCTAACACAATCCTGGGATGCAAAAACTGGGGACTCTTGAGTAATAGTAGAGGAGTTATTTTACTATTTGTAACTATTTGGACTGGTGTGAACCCTGCTGTATATTGTGTCTGGTTCTGGTTCTCACAATTTAAGGATATTGATCAATAGGAAAGGGGTCAGGTCAGAGAGGAGCCACCAGAATGATTAAAGGATTAGAATATATACCTTATTGTGATATAGACTCAACAAACTCAATCTATTTAGCTTAACAAAGATAAGGTTAAGGAATGACTTGGTTACAGTCTATAAGTACCCACTTGGGGAAATATATATTTAATGGGCTCTTCAATCTAACAGAGAAAGGTATAACAGGATCCAATGACTGGAAAAAAATCATATTGGAAATAAGGTGTAAAGGTTTGACAATGACCATTAATCACTGGAACAATTTTCCAAGGATCAAGGTAGATATTTCATCCCTGGCAATTTTAAAATCAAGTTTGGATTTTTTCTAAAAGCTATATTCTAGGAAGTATAGGGGAGAAGTTCTGTGGCCTCTGTTATACAGGAGTTCAGGCTAGTTGATCACAACAAACACTTGGTAACTATGGTTCATTCCTTACTGAGTGCTGGAAGTAGGAGCTGCACCTCTTGGCTTGAAGTGGTTCCATCATATCCAGTGTTGACAGCTTGGTTCAATGGCTCTCAGTCAGTACCCCCACTATACAAATTGATCCAGCACCCGGCCTTACTCTAAAACACAAATACAAGGGATTCAAAAAATGGACAGGTGGTACTGGAGACCGGTTTTTTGTGAGCTTACCTATAAAAAGTGGCTAGCTACTGTGTTTATGAGCTCAATAGGGCTGAATGAGTTTTCTTTTGTACTGTTCAGCCTACTGCATGGTGTAGGCTGGGCTGTACATTTCCGATTTCAATGGAGATACTGACAAAGTAGGGTAATGTCAACATAATAACAAAATAGGATTAATATATGCCAGACATTTTCTATTATGTTCTACCATACAGGAAGGGATGGTTCAGTCACGGATGATGGCTTGGATTGCCATCAATGCTTCCTTCCTTGAATGGGCTGAATTCTTGGAAGGAGTGTGTGTTTGTTTATGATTTTATGTTTTTGTGCTCCAGGTGGTCAAGGCAATGATCTTCTTTGTGATGTCAGGTAAATCTTTGCAGTGAGAGAAGCAAATTCTAGAGTTGAATGGAAAGAGTCTGGGTTTACAATGTGATCTGTGCTCCCCATTTTTCCCTATGGAGGTTATTCACAAATAGGTGTATGAAAATTCCGAAAGTCTCATCTCTCACTGAGTTTTCTTCATGGTCCTTCCATCAAGGACTCCAGGTTTGTCCCTCCTCACAGATGAGCCCATCTGGTTTTCTGATGTCCACTGGTAGCAACGGGAATCCAGGTTGCGGTTCCTTCCCCCATACAGATTCTATACAGCATGGCTTCTTGAAAGATCCTTGTTAGGAGGGTCTCCTACAAAGCCAGCCATCTGAAGAGCAGCTCCTAGTGGCAGTCTGAGTAGCAGAGTAGCCCACACAAGTAACTGCAGATGGTGGAGACTTGCATAGGATGGCCCTTCATGTCTGGGTGGGGAGAATCTACACAAAAAAAAGAAACCCTGCAGTAGTGAGTCTCAGAGCCTAGGTCAATTGACTTGAGCTCCTTCTGCAGAACTAGAAATAATAGATGTTTGGGATCAGGCTGGAGCCTGGACTTTGGGAGCTAGCAAGGGGGGCAGTCTCAGAGCCTGGGCGTAAGCTTGAGCCCCAACATCTGCACTGCTGTTTTTAGGCCCATGAGCCTGAATCAGATGACCCAGTTATTTTTTGTTCGTTTTGATGTGTAGATGTACTCTCCTATTATGTGTAGATGTACTCCCCTATTTTCTCCCTTCCCTGGGCAGATCCAGACGTTTCAGTTGCTTTCCTCATGGGTCCAGAGGAGAGCACGGTGTCCTGTGCAAAGCCATCAGGATTTGGTTTAATAAATGTAAATCTAGTAAATGTATTGAGCCTGATTCTCTTATCACTCTAGTGTAACTGCATCGACTGGATTTTCTCCAGATTGACACCAGGCTAAGCAAGAGGAAACCAGCACATTATTTACAAAATATAATCATGTAAATGATTTGTAACTCTGTAGTGGGTGAATTAGAATGCAGTCTAAGGAATATGTTAGGATGTACACGCCTGCCCTTTGAGGCATGTGTGAATATAGTAACACAGCTTGTCATGCTGTGTTTTTAAAATTTTAAATCTAAATAAAATATAACATTACATATAATATCTTAAATGGCAGATGTATAGCAAACATATATATTTATGACAGACTTAAGCAGCAAGACATAATTAGGTGTGGTTTTAGTACAAGTTTTGCTTCAGGTTTACTTTGTTCTTTCAGCCACCCTGGTTAATTATACAACTGAGCTCATGCCCTGCAGAGTTTTCATTTTTTTGTGATTATATCATGGATGCTTAGTAATATCTTATTAAAAAAAAACAAACCCCAAAAAAACCAAACCCATGAATATTTGCAGATAGGACTTTGAGTCCTTTCAAGTATGAAAATCTCCTCCTTTACAATTTTTAGTCTCACTCAAAAACTTTGCCTTTAGAAAACTATGCCACTTTCCCTCAATAATTACACTTTTCTCTCTCTTTGAAACTTCTAGGTCCTCCATTATCTTAATATTTGATCATCTCATAATCTTTAATGTACGTATCTTCACAACCCCCATGTGAGGCTCTGTATGGAGGTATTATAATACCCATTCTATAGATGGTAAACTGAGATACGAGACTAAATGATTTGGCCAAGGTCACCCAGGCAGTTTGTGTCAGAGCAGGGAACTGAATCCATGTCTCTCAAAGCCCCAGGTTAGTGCCATGACAACTGGACCAACTGTCCTGGAATTAAGTTGCACATATAGGTAATATGGAGGAAAAGCCATTTTGTTATCAAAGTTGGAAATTTTGTAAGCACAACCACTGTAAATCGTTTAGGGTGAACAGAAATTTATCTGAAAGCTAATAGTAACATCAGTTATGCTACTTTATTAGACTATATACAATATTTAGGAGCGCAATGTCAGCGTAATACTATGTATGTATTTTTCATCATGAGACTGTAGAAAGCCAGGGGCAGATCTTGGAGCGATGACCATCAACACCAACTGAGGATCTGTCCCTGTGTATGGTGTTGACAGGTTGTTTTGTTCAAGCTATACTGTAATAATTTGTAGTGCTTGAGCAGACACAGAGAAATCTAATGAAAGTCTGCACAATAGCCATTAATTTGAATAGAGAGACTGACTTTATAACACCGTCTGAAGTACCTACTAAGCATCTACTGCATAACAAATAATTTACTACACAATTTGTAAAACACAGAGCAGAAAAATATAGTTAGCTACTAATTTCTAAACTCAAATGGTAATATGCTTCCATGGTGTAATATATTTTCCAGTAAAGTGCTGAAGAGAAGCATTTTTTTCAGCTGAGCTCACTGAAAGTTCAATGGATAAATATATCACAATGACAAATTGCAAAATGCTATTCATACATGGAGGTAAAAATTGTTCCCTCATTTGTTTGTATTTCACATAAGCTGTAATAGTGTTATTTCCAAAGAAAATACAGAACAAAATGAATTCTGATTAAAAATACAAGTATTGTTAATGGACCTTAGCAGAAATTTGTCTTAGCTTGAAAAGAAAAGTTATAGAAGCTGAATGTGTTCTCTTTGGGTGAAATTCATTCCAGCACAAAGGGTATACGTAGAGCTGTCAGCACCGCTTTATCTCTGAATCAGCTCCCTCAAGGTGGGTAACAACTGCATTGGCCAATACAGGGGATTTCCACAGCTCCTCCATGCTGGGAGAGTGTGTGTTGGGGCAAAGAAAGCTGGGTAAAAGGTGACATTGGGTGTGGGGCTTTTAGCTTCACGCTGTCCCTAGGTAGAAATGGGAGGGCAATTCTCAATTCAGCCATCACGAACTTCGTTAGCACGTTATGAATGAAGTGTATTTCATTCTTTGACCTTGTTTCAGTTGAAGTTTATGTTTCGTACTGCATCAAATCCTGCTGACCTTACCCCACATGAATAGTTCCTGGCTCACAGTAAACACTTTCATGTAAGTCCTAAAAGTCTTAAGACCTCTTTCTTTGATTTCTTGTGAAAAACAAGGATTTTCAATGGTCACCTCTGTTAGGTTTTCTCATGTCAGCTCACAATTAATCAATGAATACTGAGAATCAAATCAGAAAGATAAACTTTTAGAATATAATTAAAAAAGAAAGGAACACGGAGTTCTGAATAAGCAACATTAAATCTGATTTTGTTTTAAAATTATATATCAAAAAGTGAATTGATAATATTGTTAGTACAATACGTGTGCTGGGATCATAAGTATAAACTATCACAAGCACAAGGTAAAACCGTAAATGTTAATACTTTCACTATTCATAGTTTTATCTCTTGTATTTTACCATTTTTAAAATCACTTATGGAATTAATATACTATGATTTCTCATACCAAACAATTATGTCTGTCTGTCTGTCTCTCTCTCTCACACACACATATAGCATTCTATAAAAACAGAACTATTATAGAAAATGATCTAAAACCTGTGGACTGCAGCCAATATTTTGATATGGGGTAGTAAATTCTGGAAGATAAAAAGGAAATAATTCAATTCATTGCAGAGAAAAATGAGCTAGTCTTAAATACTTTTAATCACAACATTTCATACCAGAATATGCAAGATCCCACTCCTAATACTGGAAAAAAAAAATCTGATTCTACAGAGTTTGGGGATGGGAACTTTTGACCAAAATTTTCAAAACTGAGCATGCAAAAGGACGTGCACTTCTGCACACTTCTGGTGTCTGTGGAACACCCAATGCATGCACTTAAGGTGTGATCCAGCAAAGCACTTAAGTAGAACTGCTCGGTGCTATGCTTCTTGTGTGACACTCATGACTGCAGAGCCCTATCATTAATTCCTGAAGCTAAATGTCATATATCAGCTGGGCAGAGGTGATGGCCTGCAGCCTTTTCTCCTGGCCATTGCAGCCTGCTGTAGCACCTACTCTGCAGGTAACCCAATGACTTCTCTGTACTCCTGTCTCTTCTTTCACTGCTGGATCAGAGTGGGGAAGAAGCACTTGGTGGCAGGAGTGGGGACAGATATAGAGGGTCCCCAGTACTGGCCTCAGACAGTCCCAATTCAGCTTTCTTTCCCTCAGCTGACCCCCATCTTCTCCTGCCAGAAATCTCCATCCAGATCCAAGCTTTCCACTTGGCTTTTGCTGTAGACAACCTCCCACAGTTCCTCACCATTCAGCTACATGCCAGCTTTTCCCAGCCATATCCATACCCAGACACTTCACCAGAAAACTCCCACCATTTCACCCCCACCCCCAAGCACACCCACTCAGCACACAGCTGCCTCTCCAAACAGCTCCTGGCACCTTTAGACACTCACCAGTTTTCACCCATCACCACATCTAGTATCTGCCACTCACCCCAGCACTCTACTCCCCACCCTTAACTGCTATTATGTACTCTGCAGCTCCTTCTCTTTCCTTCTTCCTCCTCCCGAGTAATGTGGGCAGGGTGTGTTGCCTGTAAGAAGTTTACAAATATATGCAAATTAGTTGATATACTGATTTGCATAAATGGTCACACATGAAGCTGCTCAAAACTTGGCAGTTGTGCTTAAATGCTTTGCTGGATTGTGGCCTCAAGTGGGGTTTGTGTGGGCCTCTACCTATGCGCTCTCACAACCCAGGCTTGCATAGCCTTTTGAAAATGTGATCATTAATATTTGCCAGATCAGTAGTATTATGGAAAAGGAATATTTCTATCACAATAATTCCCTGCCCTAATTCCCCTAGGGGCAATAAAGAGCTGACAGTCCTGCTCAGCAGGGAAGAAGACTCATACCCTTTTAAGAATTGTCAAAGATGCATAGAAACTAATTTATGGATTGATTTTGCCACCCTTTCTCAAATGGAGTGTATCTTATGACACATGAAATAAATAACAGTAGTCATGGAGCAAGGTGCTACATACCAGAGCGAGGGTGGCAGAATTAGGCCCTTATTTATTTGCATTAAACAAACAAAAGTGTCATTAGACCTAATGCAAAGAAGCAGATCTTCATATGGAAAAACCTTTGGGTGATTCTGGACTAGTGATCATATTAATCACTGAAACGGAATTACCAGGCAAGAGTTCTTCCTTTTTTCCTCCTCCCACATCTGCACTAGTGGAAAGTAAAAAGCACTGACAGTCCCAAGAATGTAGAAGAGAAACAAAGCCATCCAAAAGAAATATAATAAACAGAGAACTTAAGATATTAATACAGAGACTTCATCTTAGAGAGCCTTCTTTTTGCATCACAAAGATTGTAGCAGAAATCCAGTATAATGTTGAAACCTGGTTGCAACTCTGCATATTTCTTGGGCTGAAGCCAACATGGCCCACAAAGTAGATGTGTTACACTTTTGGGCTATGTTTACACAGGGGAATTTTTTACCAAAAAGAAATCCCACACTTGCTAGTTCCAGTGCAGCTACAACAACGTTTGCAACAATGGGATCCTTAGTGTAGACGGCTTTCCAGCTCCAGCTGCTGTTTTCAGCATTCTGTCAATTAACCCTGCTTTGAGTGGGGTTAATTGACATAGCTTGAATATGGCTCTGGAGATGAAAACCCTTCTGTGTAAGGGCTCCCAGCATTGCTAACGATGGTGCAGCTGCATTTCTGTTAGCAATGGTGGGAATTTTCTGTGAAAATTCTCAGCATAGACAAGACTTGAGAGTGAGCCTTAATTTTTTTCTGGGTCTTTTTGGCAGTTTCAGTTTTTCTTCTCTCATGCATTATCAGCCATCTGCAGATCATTGATTTTAAGGTAGCAGTTCTTTTGGTCCCAGCAGCTGAGGTGGAATGAAAGAAAGGAATGGAGGATTTGCAATTCACTCTGGTTCCTCGGATTCATGCATCTAAGGTTCTTCACACACACACAGTTTGTGCCCAAGCTTGCCTTTCTTGTGTGTTGTTTCCTGCAGAATGAAGGGACCCTATTTAAACAGGACAAGTGGAAGTGAGAGTTATTATTATTCATAAATGAAGGTGACATTCTCAGGAATGCACTTCTCAAAGAAGGATGAGTTTTCCATGGATAGACTTATCAACATCGAAAAAATGTTGCTTCAAAAGATTATTTGGTGAGTTCTAGAGTACCCAGTTTAGATTCCAAGGAGGGCAATACTGTTCTTGAAATGCAATGATGTATTTGGCCGCTTTGATGATCCATGATACACAGGAATACAGCCAGAGCTGTCTTTGTTGCATGTTCACTGGATAAGGTAGCCACTTGCACCTGTAGGCCTAGACTGTGCCATTAAGGCACTAATCCAGCATTCAGGACACTGCTGATCCAGGTCATTCTAAGGGCTACTCTGGAAGGTCTGCCTCTTAAGATGTGCAATCCTTGTTGAAATTCCAAGAAGTAAAGGGTGAGTGCATGAGATACAATCCCTTAGAATGCTTCAAACTGCTCTCCTGACCATGGTCAGAAATCTCTGCTTGCTGGCACTGTAAAGGGATACGGCCAAAACTTCCCTTCATCTCAACCCTTAGTACGCCACCAATCAGCTGCAGATACAAATTTTGTATCCGCACAGGGGTCTACCAGTAGAATAATAGAAATGCAGGGGTAGACAGGACCCAAAGAAGTCATCTAGTACCAAATAAACCCAGACCATCTCTGACAGGTATTGTGTTGAAACAGATGAATAACAAATCACAGCTTCAAAGAGAAACTGCAGAACTCAAACTTATATGCAAATTTGACTCAGTTGTCTTGGGGTTAAACAGGGCCTATGGATTTTTCTCTCATTACAACAAGTGATTTGACCTCACCCTCCTCTATGTGCTGTTCCCCAGTGTTTGAATCCTAACACCTATTTTGATTTGCTGTTACAGCCTGACCTGATCCTATGTCATACACTCTCCTGCATTTAATTTCCTCCCATTCTGTAACTTTGCCATCTTCAAAGCGTCTGACGAAGTGGGATTTTCTCCCACGAAAGCTCATGCGATAAATAAATGTGTTAGTCTTTAAAAGTGCCACAGGACTCTGTTGTCTTTCTACAATAGACTAACACAGCTACCCCTTTGGAATCTGACAGGTATGTACAACTTGTGCTTAAAAACTTGCAATGATGGGAATTCCACAACCTTTCTTGGAAGCCTATTCTAATGTTTAACTAATCTTATAGTTAGAAAGCTTTACCTAACATCTAACCTAAATATCTCTTGCTGCAAATTAAGCCCATTATTTCTTGTTCTACCTTCAGTGGACATGGAGAACAAATGATCACTGTTCTCTGTAACAGCCCTTAGTATATTGAAAGACTGTTATTAGTTTCCACCCCAACTCGCCCCCAACCTCTGTTGATAAGCTAATGCTTAAAGCTAAACTAAAACCTATTTCCTAGAGGAAAGTAGGGTACTCCAGCTAGGCTTTCACTGTTCTTTCTTCTTTATGGATGCTCCAATTAATGAACACACCATCAAAGTCAGGAATAGAGGGTCTAGGTGGAACAATGATCCATGCTTGACAAGATTGGGTGGCTGTTAAAAGGAGTGGGTACCTAGAAATAATCTCCATTAGAGTGGAAAACCATGGATTACATGGCCACTTGAGGACTACTATGATGAATTGAGATTCTTCCCTTTATTTTAGAATTGTCTCTTGATCAGCAGTAAGATTAGTGGAAAGTGCCTGAGAAGAATGTGAAGGAGTGTACTGACCATGTAATGGCCAGCCGGGAACTCACAAACAGAACAACTTGGGGCTTATTCAGGAGACTCCCAACTTTGCTCTGGGGACCTGTTTAAACAGGAAGAGGAAGCGAAGTGGGGTGGGAGGAAATTGGAAACTGAACAGCCTGCAAGAGGTGGTAAACTCTCTACATCTCCAGAAAGGTAGCTTGATGAGGCACAAAGACTTTGCTTTGGATTTCAAGTTTGAGAGTTCTCAGCCCAGATCCTGGGATTATTTGCAATGCTCCTTCCTTGGGGCTCCATTAAAGAAGACGGGTAGAGCCCGTGGCAGTGCATCGGGTGACTCACCCTGTCATAAGGATCTTTAGCTAGAGTGGGCAGACAGCATTTCTTCCTCATGCTGTTACGCAGAGGTGTCAAAGTCATTTAGCTTTGGGGGCTATTTCTGTCATCAACTCAGTCTGGGCGGGCCACAAAATGATACAAGGAAAAAATAAATCTCACGGCAACTACTTGTACACATTATCTATAGACTCTTGGCTGTTGGTGTTAAAAAAAATAGTTACTTTAATGAAGTTGGGTAAATCTTTATGCATCTTTCATTTGATATGATAAAATATAACTCATTCTTAACAGATTTATATGGGGAAAATCCTGGACAGGTACCACCAGTGTGGGCCACAGCAGAGCAGATTGACGGCCGCAAATGGTCTGCAGGCCGCCTGTTTGATAACTCTGCTGTTACGTGTTTTGAGAAATATTTGTTCACCTTTTTATCACAGTTTGATAAAAACATTATTTGCTAGTGAGCCAACGCCTCAAAAACTTTGTAGCTAGAAATCCATTCTGAGTACTATATATCCTCTTGGCTTCTGTGTTCAGGTACTCTTGGTATGAGTGGCTTGAATTAGAACTAAGATGTGTGATTAGTCAGAGGATGAATTCTTCCTTTTTTGATCCACCAAAAATACCATGTTGATTTAAGTTGTTTTCTGGGATGAAGAAGTAGAGTCTCACTACAGATGAATAATGACTCATAGCCCTTTATATGTTGGATAGTAACACTTGTTTGCCGTTGTTATTAACTATTATTCATTTGTATTAAAGTAACCTCCAAATGTCCCAATCAGGATTAGGATTCTGTCATGCTACATACTGTACAAACACCAAGAGAAAGAGACAGCCTCTTCCCTGAACAGCTTTCAAAGTCAGACAATTCTGGACAGTTGTCTGATGTGAATGTTATCTGAATATGACATTATGTTAATATTACCTTTTGAATCATAGTATTGTCACCAGAACTGTTAAGAACTTGGTGAAGACACACAAGGCTATTAATAGCCCATATAGAATGAATCAATAAGGACAGTGGTTTTGGAGATAAAAGATTATAGGAATTTCATGTACCATTGTCTTACAGAGACATCAACAAGATAAATAGATATTATAAACATTATTTACTGCTATACCTGAAACTATTGATTTTATGATCTCTGTTTGAAATCTTGCTCTTCTCATGCAACAATTAAATCTTTTGATGTATAGAATGGACTTGGAGACCTTCAGATTTCTTCACAGGGTAGTTCAAAGTGGCTTTCTGTCTCTATGATTTTGATTGCCTGGAGATTTTACTGATGAACCATCTCCATCTTCATGGCTAGTTGCTTTGTGGGACTTCAGAAAGCCTGAGATTGAATTAAGAACATTGTCAGCCCTAAGGAGTGTTCTAGGATTATTCTCTTCAGCAATTCTGTCTGCAGTGACTTCTCATATTCTGTGGTAAGTAGCTCAACTGTCCTCTCCCCAGTCTTGGCTCTTCTAGTGCTGGTGAACCAGACATGGATATGTTTTGTTAGTCATGGAGTAAAGATTGTCTATCTGTAGCAAGCTATGAGTTTCTAATATACCTAATATCACCTATAGAATCTAGGTGTCAAGTACAAGAATTATTATAATATTTTCATGACCCACACCTAAAATACTTAGAGCTTTTCTGTTCCCTTTGTTGCTTTTTGAAAGCTCCTATTTGGCTATTGATTGAGAAGGAAGATGTCACCAGACTGCTTAGCTGTTCCTTTTTATTGTGAGAAGGCCTATACAGTGTTGTGAATATTGCAAGATTTATATTCAATCTTCAGTAGCAGGGAGTCTCCTCCATTGAAAATACCATGCCCTGGGCTCTCTTTCATACACGGTGTCATCTCTGCTTGGTCCTATGGTGCCTGCTGATTGTAGCTTATTTGAGGTGAAAGAGGCTCTCCAGGAAGCAGCTACATTTTAGTCTATTGAGAGCTTTGAAGATAGGGACCAAGACTGTGAAATGGAGATGGAACTAGATGAGAAGTGACCGCAGCCTGTGAAGCACTGGGGTGGATGCACTCGGTGGAATGTTGTCTTCAACCTGCTGAAACCTTTTTGTAGCCTTCATAACCAGTTCTATGGATAGTGAGTTGTGGCAGTCCAGCCCCATTGCCATGATAAAGCATGAATGTATTGTGGCTTGGTTTGCATCTGAGAGGAATGAATGGCTGAATTTGGGAGAAGATACTTCTGGACACTGATGATTTTGGTAATTCTTAGCCTCTGCACCTCCTAGGCAGTTGGAGAGTGCACACTTTTGACAAAGGGATTCAGCAAATTCCTCAAAGTGTACCTCCTTCCTATCAGTATCACCTCCATCCAGGTTCTATTTTGAGCCAGATGCACTTCACCCAGGAACTGTTTTTGTTTTTTTCCAAAGTCTAAGTACAGATGAGTAACTGCAGTGTCTCTTTCTCAGCAAATGCAGAGAATCTAGTTAGACATACAGGTTAAACAGGAGGGAAGGGAGCACCAAAACTTCAGGACTGTTGTATGAGAGAGGTCTTGTGGAGGAGAAATGAATCTGGTGAGCCAGCACTATTGAGTGCTTAATTGTATAGAAGCCTGATGAGAGATCTAGAAAGGAATGTGCCCTATTTATTTCCATGGTTGTGAGGAGATTATCTATCAATGCAACTAGTACATCTCTGTGCCATATCCCAGTGTACTTTTCAAATAATTGTTATTTGCAGCAGAAATGTTGACTCATGAATCAGATGCTATTTGCAAAGTTCTCATCTCACTAGATTTCTTACACCCCTCACTTGGAGATTTTATAGCAGCTATTAGGAAGGTTTATTGGCACACCTTTATGCCTGACAAGCTGTAGTAGAGTGGCAAGGTGCATTTGTACAGATGCCCAAACTTTACTAGTTCAGGTTTGAGGGAGAGAGGACCGGGGGTCCGCGGGAATCCCCGGCCTGTCTCTTTAAACCTGCTGCAGGGAGTTGGGCACGAACGGTGCTGGACACGTGAGTCTCAGTCTGCTTCCAATGCTGCTGTATTTCTAATGTTTTATCTGGCCAGGGTCCAGCCCCCGATCCTAGGTTTTTCGCCCTGCCTCCTACTCCTCGTAGATTTTTTTTCGCACAGCCCCCTCCTATTTTTTCCACCCATGGGCAAAGGTGTTTTGGGGGACTGAATGTTTGTTTTCTTTTACTCATCCCAGCTTGATCCGTGGGCGGGACTGGCGTAGTAACACTACTAGCCCCAGCAGCTCACATCACAGGCACGCACCCAGGCGCGACCCCCCTGCTGCAGTCTCCCAGCTCTCTCTCTTTCCTTTTTAAACGATCGCTTTGCCGCTCCCGCGCCCCACATCTTCCCGGCGTGCATGACTGCCGGCGAGCGTGCAGCGGGTCCTCCCCCGCGCCTTTGCAATGTGTCTTATCTGAACGTGTCCTGAGCCGATCCGAGGGCGATAGCCACCACTTGCTTCCAATTTGCAAGATTTTTTTTCGCCCCGCTTGGTTTGCTCCTGCTCTTCTCCGAGCGCCCCCCGCCCCAGCATTTCCAGGGCTGCAATCCACCCTCTCGCTCCCTCCTTCCCCCCTCTTGCCTCGCTTCGCCTGACTCCTAACGAGTCCCGTTCCCCCAGCGTAGGAGCGAGATCCCCCCTCCACCGCCAGCACCGCTACCACCATCACCTCCTCCTCCTCCCCTTCGCTCCTTTTTGGCAGCACCAGGACGTCCGGTGTGGTGGTGGCAGCGGGCGGCGAGCGCTCGGCTCGGCTCCCCCCGCCCTCCTTCCCCCCCAGCCCGGCTCTCAAGGTGCTCGGAGGAGAGGCTGTTCGCGGCGGCGGCGGGCAGGATGAGCACGCGCGGG
Organism: Pelusios castaneus; assembly: GCA_007922175.1. Lineage (NCBI taxonomy): Eukaryota > Metazoa > Chordata > Testudines > Pelomedusidae > Pelusios > Pelusios castaneus. The sequence goes on from ML685797.1 coordinate 18,756,075, forward strand.
GACGGAGCCGGCCAGCCTTCCACTTCCACCGCTGCCCCGGAGCAACCTGCAACCTCCGCGCCTCAGAAGCGAGGACGGGGCAGACCCAGGAAGCAACCCCAAGTCAGTAACGCGCCCGCCGGCGAGGGGTGGGCGCGGAGGGAGCGCGCCGCGGCGGAGGAGCCCGGCGTGGCCATGGACACCTCCTGCTGCCCCGCGTCCTCCTGGGGCCGGGGGGCGGGCTTCGTCGCGCGCTTTTCCAGCTAAAGGCGCCGGGAGCGGACTCGGGGCTGCCCGCCGGGCTTGGGGGGGGGGGTCGCTATTGTGCCCGGAGCGGCGCGGAGTCAGCTCCCCCCCGGCTGCCGCTATGGGGGGGTCGGGTCCCGCCGGGGCTGTTGCCGCTTCCGAGCTTGACCAGCCCTGCCCCTCGCTCCTGGCCGGGGGGGGCGGCGGCTCCAGAAGTCGCTCCGCTTTTGCCTCCCCCGTGTGCACGGTGGTGCCCCCCGCGGCGCCGGGAGGGGGGGGGCAGCGCCGCAGTCACAACACCTTCCGCGTTTCCGGAGCCTGTGCCAGGCAGGTCGCGCTCCCACCTCGCGGGGAGGGTGGGGTGTTACCCCGGGTGCTGGCTGCGGGCGAGGGGGGGCGGCGCTGCCCCTTCCCTTTACACCCCGGAGTGGAGAAGGGGCGCATCCTTGGCCCCCTCCTCGCTCGCAGACCCCCCCCCAGTGACACCGCCACTCGGCTTCCCCGACTCCGCAGGGAGCTGCCCTCGGGGGCACCCGCCTCTGCCTTCCCCCCTGCGCGCGGCGCGGTGTGCAGCGGGGATCCAGGGGTGCGGATGCAACCAATTAAGCCAGCGTGTAGCTGTGCAGGGGCTGCGTGGGGAAGCCGCCGAGCCGGAGGTTTGATTCGCAGGCTTCGGAAGTGGGGGATTGCTAGTGAGCTCATTTAAACCGGCTTCGGCGGGCTTTAAAAATGTTTACTCCATTCATTAGCAGCCAGCCACTTCCTTCAGCGCCTCTCAGCTGGTTAGAAAATGTTCTGGGAGCTGAGAGGAGGCAGAACATCCTCGAAAGCAGTCCTCTAAACGGGGGTTATGCTTCTTGCCCCTCCTGAAAAATGCACAGAAAATCCTTATGGAAAGCCACCACAACTGGAGCCCCACGTTTTCCCGCTCTGACACTCTCCCAACGTCGCGATCTCAGCTTTCTACCCCACAAACTCACTTTACACCTGGCTCCGACAACGTGGTCTTGCAACAAAACCGACCAGTAGCATTGGCGCTGCAAGTTTTGATCATGGCGTTTTTTTAGTATTTGAGTAGCTCGCAGAGAAAAGGAACTGCATCTGCTAAAACGTGTTCGATCCAGATGTGCACAATCTCCGCCTCACAATGAGAATCCTATCAGTTAGATAGTCTCCTTTTCAGACTAATGTATCAGGGAATTAAAAATCTGAAGGTTTTAGACTGGTTCAAGTTAACAAACTGTATTTAATTAGTTTTACCACATCCTGTAATCTGAATGAAATGTTCAATATTTAGAACTAGAAGAGTTTTATAATATTTATGAATCACTGAATAAATATTTGGAATCCGAACTATTAGTCATTCATACCCATTTTAATGAGTGGTTTATTTACTATCAAACACAGGGACCAGTTGAGAAAATTGTTAAAATAATAACTGTTCTTGTGTAGACATGTTACAGTTTTTAGTTCCAGATATTTTATTTTCACAAATATATATCTTACCTATATTGCATGCCAAAAATCTTGTAAAGAAATCTTCACATTTACATTTAAACAAAAACTAAGATTGAATTAAGTGGAAATATAATGCAAACTTCATAACAACAAAAGCAAATAAAAATGAATCTATTTGTGTCCTTAAGAGAAAACTGATTGCAGATTACTTCCCAGTTTTTCAGTATGGAGCCTTTTGTTTGTGATAGAAACAACATACAATAAATAGTTGTATACTGTTACGATGAAATCTAAATGAAATGCGTAACTGATTTTGAATAATCATCTTTCCACAAAGTTTACAGTTGCCATCCATGCTAACAATTTGTTTTTTCTGATGTGGTTTACTTCTCTTAGAATGTGCAAATGTTAATTATTTTGTTACAATTTAAATGAAGTCCTTTAATATGCAAACTAGAGTTCTCTACTTCACTTTAAACTTTGGATCATTCAGTTTTATTTCATGTGTTTTTAAGGAGCTCTTCAGTTGTAGTTTATACTTAAGGTCTACTTGGGTAGTTTTTTATGGAGATTCTTGCCACAATAGCTTGTTTTCCTGTGTTTAGGAACCAACTGGAGAACCATCTCCTAAAAGACCAAGAGGAAGACCAAGAGGAAGCAAAAACAAGAGCCCCTCTAAAGCAGCTCAGAAGGTGAGAATATGGGGGGGAAGAGGGGAGAAGAGTTTTTAGCAATTCCTATCCACTCCTCAATTAGTTTCCAAATTATTGCAGTCATTCAGCAACTCAACTGTAGGGTCTGAACCATTTTTAGTAATAGAGGATAGATAGGTCTAGAACTATGAGTGTTGGGGGGTGCAGGAGCACCCCCTGGCTTGAAGTGGTTTCAGTCATCTACAGAATTTACAGTTTGATTCAATGGCTCTCAGCATCACCACTGTACAAATTGTTCCACTGTAATGGAGGCCACCTACTTCCTGCATTTTATCTTTTTAAGATCAGAATTAACATATGCTGTAGAAAGACCCGGGGCAGAGAACACATGAGTGCAATTTACTTTTCATACAGAGCATAGAGTATGAAATAATATGACATATTTGAGGTATTTATTGAGATCTTCTCTAGCTAGAATTGTGGTCTTGAAAGAAAATCAAAATTATGAATTTTTATTATTTTTCCAGTTTCGGGTTTGAAAAGTTTCCTAAGCACAAAAATGAAGATTCATTTCCTGTACACTTATGTATATTACTACCTCAAACCAAATCTGTCTATTAAAGCTAAGTGCTTTGTCAAACATATGGTAATTAGAAGTAAATCCAATTATGTGTTGTTGATAGAAATAAGTGCATTTCTTGAGTTTTACAGTTTTAAAATGAAATGATATAAACTGTGAGTTACAGTAATAGCCTACTGTATTGTTTGGTAATCACTTTTAAAGTGTCTCTTTCTTGAAGCAATGTTAGTCTTTTGAACCACTCCTACAATTTGGGGTTGCTTTCAGATGCGTACCCTAGTGGTTCTGAACATGTTCAGCAGTGGTATAGTCCAGTGAAGTCAATCCTTTTATTTCATAGGCTTTAAATTGCAAATTCAACCTGAAAAACTAGCTTAATTTTATTTAAATTTGCCAGTGCTGTGTATTATAAAATCAAGCTAACTAGTCTAATAATACAGTTATATATGACTTCTTTTGGTGAACATAAGAAGTAAATAGTCTTGGAAATAAATACAGGAATCATGGTTCTGTAGAGAGTTCTACCACAGTTAGTAACTAAGTTACAGGTACTAAGTTGAAAACAAAAGCTTATGAAATCTGGGACTGAACTGTGGTGGTGAAGTGTATCAGTGTCTTTTACTCTTTAGTAGTTGTATGGTAAAATGGGTGTTGGAAGATGGCTGTTGGCTCATCTGATTATAGTTAATTTTTAAATGTGGTTTACTTTGTGCCTGTGGACACTGATTGTGTTAAGTTTGATAGTTTTCAGTGTTATAAATTACTATAGCAACTAGTGATAAATATTAAGTTGTTTATGGGGGGGAATAATGTTTCATGCCTGTTTTAAATGTTTTTAACATTAGTTCAAAGAACATTTTCCTAAAGTGTTTGAATTTCCAATTGTTTTTTAGTGTCTAGGGTGAAGAAAAACAGTATATTCAATCAATAAACTCATAGGCTGGTAAAAATTGTACCTTTCAGGTTAGATACATACAAATGTACAAAAAACACTAGTAAGCTTAGGTATTTAGGTTTTTTCTTTTTATAGTTAAAAATGTATCTGAGATTCATTATAAAACAGTTTAACTTTAATTGTTCAAAGGATAAAACAAATTTTCATTAGTTTAGAAAATCCAAATTTGAGATTAAACATTTTGAATATTACTATTGGGGGAGTATACATTAATCTGTGTAATATTTGTATCAAGCATGAAAATTTTAAAGGAATTCTTCACAGAAATGTATTTCCAAAAGATATTTCTAGTAGAAATATTAAAACCTCTTAATAAGGCTGAGTGATTTAAAAATTAGTTTAAACTGGGAAAGATTTTTTTCCTTATACAAAATAACATTCAGTTTAGTTACGTTCATATCATTGTGGTGCATGTAGTTACTTTTGTAGTCTGAATTAAGAACTGAACAAATTAATTACGCTTTTTGATTTTCAGAGTTCACCAAGTAACTACTGTAACTAAGGCAAACTTTACAGTATAATAAAATTTGACCAATGGGCACGTCTTATTTACCATTAAAGATCTTTGATGTTTCCTTAAATATGTCTGATTTGCTTTTAATTTTTGTGATGAAATAGTTGTTAAAATATGTATCTTGTGTAAGAGGCAGAAATATTTGGTAAATATTCCAGAGTGTAAAACAGTTGTAGAACTTTAAAAATAAAAAAAAAAGTAAAAGCTTTGGGGTCATGTTTCAAATAGCTATTTGTTACCCTTTTAAAAAATAGGCACGTTGTAATTTTACATTTGACATCTCAAAGTTTTTATGTCATACAATTTCTTTTATGATAACTTTCCTGGTAGTAAAATGAATTGAAAAATCTACTAATTTAAAAACAAACAAAAACTCATGGTTCAATTGTTGGTGATACCACTTTTTAAAATAAAGAATTTGTAACTTTCTGACACATATATATGTTTTGAAGGGCCTCTCTATCTTTTTCCAGCTCTCAAAGCCCTGCTTGTTAACTTTGCTGAGACCCTATACATACGAATTTGGTTGCTTTACATGCAGTTGAAATTTGCTGGAATTTCTATAGAATAGTGTGTGGCCTATGGTTTTCAAAGTGTGCTCACTGAAATGTACTATAGTGTTCACAACATGTAAGATAAACGTACACCACTAGAACCCACAGAGCGGACGTGAGAAGGCACTCATGATTAATTGATCGGGTGTTCTCTTGCAAACCATTACACATCACAATTAAAAATGTATTACAGAAACTGGCGGGGAGCTAAAAATACTCTGACAAGTATTGGTGCTTTGTTTTGTTATACTTTAAAAAGTAAATACCCTTAAATCAGTTGAGACACAATGTGCCCTGGGATCATGATTGTGTGGTATATTTAAAATTTCTTGGTGTATGGTATTTTTTCTTCTTTTTAGTTGCAGAGCTTGTGTTTGGATTTAGTAAACTGGCCTTGGGGCATTTAAAAACAAACTGCTTGTTAGTAAATTAGCAATGTGAAACTTGACAATGCATGCAGAATGTTGCAAGACCAATTGGACAGCTAATAGTGTAGCAATTACTCTAATTTCAGATAATACGCACACAAAAGCTGACTTACATATAATACATATTTAGGTTTGGGAGGACAAATTTTTATTGATAAATGCTGAATGTTGATTTCACTGTTCACACACAAACCAATGAAAATATATTTCCATCAATAATAATCAAAATTTACAGATAGGCAAAGAAACAGCAATGCTGCCTGTTAATTAGAGTCTGATTTAAGGATATTTACTTTGCATAATTTGATGTGATATTCAAAATTTGTTATATTTGTGATATTCAAAAGTTTTAACAGTTATAAAGCTTAAACTTTTTTAATCTCAATGTCTGCTGTCATTAAATAATTACTGTCTGACCCACCCATAATTCCCCACAACTGTGAAAATTGAAATTGATAAAAATTTTTAAAAATGCCTAAAACCCATGATTTTGTGCAACAGTGAAAATTTAAATAGATAATATCAATTTATTACTAAGTATTTTTTTATTTTTATCAGTCAAAATAATATAAAAAGTACAATTCTACCAAGTTTATACATATGTAATTTATCAGATAAATATATAAGGTAAACCTGCATTTTACAAAGAACACCCCAAACTCTCAGTTGCTTTAATTTTCCACAAACAGAGTTAATGTGAATAACATATTAACAGATGACGGGGAGGATACAGGCACAAAAGGACTGAAATCACATTGTACTAGAGTGTTTAGAATGACTCTATTATTGGAGTTTGTCTCTGAACAAGTTCTATTGTCATTGATTTAAACCCAAAAAAATGGAGAATACATGAAGATTTTTTTCCTAAGGATTATCTGTTTGACTTTGCAAAAAAGATGAAATATTGACATCCTTCTATTATTTTCTTGGGTGCTCCATACTTACACTTTATTGTTAGATTGAGGTAGCACTGTTGCTAGCATATCTCCATTTCCTTTATGCATTCAGGGCTTCTCTTTGTCTAGCTCCTATATTTGTGCTTGATAAAATTTCCTTTATTTGGAATGAAGAATCATGCTTTTGTGGTAAAGCAGTTACTGTGTGCCACAAGAAATGCATCCTGAGACATGCTCTTATGTAAAATTGACCTTCAGTTTAAAAGTTTAGGTCCAGCTCAAGTTAATCTAAAATAGAGTCTTTTGTTTTTCATTGGAATGAAATTAAATAATTAAAAATACTTGTGTTGGGAAATGCACACTTTGCAAACCAAAGTTAGCGGTACTGTTCGTATTTACACCTTGTTATGTGCCCACAATCTTCTATGAAGAGAGGCGTGTGTCTCTAAGTTGCCTAGTTGATGGGTGAAATCCTGGCCATGTTGAAATCAGTGAGAGTTTGCCATTGACTTTTTTGGGACCATGGTTATACCCAAAGTTGGTTGGTGAAAATCTAATTGACCTATAAGGAAAGGTTAAAAAAAACCCCAGGCATATTTAGTTGTAAGGAAAGAAGATTGAGGGTGGACCTGTGAACAGTCTTCAAATATTTTATCGGCTGTTGTAAAAAAGGACGGTGATCAATTGTTCTCGATATCCATTGAAGGTAGCACAAAAAGTAATGAGCTTAATCTATAGCAATGGAGATTTAGATTAGATGTTAGGAAAACTTTCTAATTTTAATGGCAGTCAAAGCACTGGAGTAGCCTTCCAAGGAAGCTTATGGAAATCCCCATCACTGGAGGTTTTTAAGACAGGTTATATAAACACCCGTCTGGGATGTTCTGGCGTTACTTGGTCCTGCTTCAGTGCAGGGGACTGTACTTGATCACTTCTCGAGGTCCCCCCCAGCCCTGCATTTTTATGACTCCATAACTTTTTATAGAATGATTGCTTCATTTCTTATTACCAATACCAGCCATAATCAGTTTTGGGGGAAAAAAGGAAATATTTACACGTGGTCATTGCATCTAAAAGATAGAGACTACTGCCAATGAGATGTTTTCAGTAAGATGTGTCAGGAAGGAAAGGGAGAAAGTCAAATCCTGTTTACCAGTAAACTGGGTAAACATGGCATGGAAGCTGTTACAAGATTATGGCAGTTCAGTACCTTGGTGCCCTATTATTATTATTATTTTATTATTATTATTATTTATTACTATTTTAACAAAGTCACTCTTCAGTAGAGGGACACTTCATTGTGCAAGTTCTTTTGACTAAGTTTAACAACAGTGATCTTTGTTCAGAAAGCTATCAATTACTTCAGCTGACCTATGCCTCTGACACATTTTATCTTGACATCTCAACAGATCATTTTGCAAAACAGATAGAGTTTACAAGATATGGATTCTGTTGCATTTGGGTTCCTGTTTGACAATGTATGAATGCCTAAAGAACACTTTATATCCATTAAATTATTTACACTCCTCTTGTCTTGTTAATAGCCTTCATCTGTTCAGTTTCAGTTTTTGCTTGGCATTGAACAACCATGGACCAAGGAGGCCATGGTGGTGGGAAAATCAGATAGTCCGATTCCTGTTTTGCTGAACCCAGTACAATATGGAATTATGAAGCAGCTTCAATTACCCTTGTACTATGGAAGCTTAGAGGAATTGCAGACCTTTCCATTGACTGTTAACTGTCTTTGATATGAAGAGGATTGAAATGGCAGTTATGATAACACAAAGATACCATTTTCTCAGAGACATATTTTATGCTCAAAAAGCTACTTAATTAAGTTCCACTCCCAAAATGTTTTACCACAGTAATGAGTTGCTTATAACATTGTACATAAACATTTTTTAATTTTAAAAGAAAAACACCCTTAAACTGCATATCTATCCTCCTTGCTCAGTCTTCCTTTGTTTTATGTTCAGTGTTACATGTTGTCATATTATATAGTGCAATCATGCCTCATCATGTTGTGTCATATGATGAGATCTAACCTAACCCAACACAGAACACCTTACTCTGCACTGCACCGCATCAGAGGATTAAAGAAACATCTTCCTTTGATTAAGCAGGTATAAACTGAAGTGGATAGTTGAGACCAGTTGCAAGCTGCTGCTCAAATAATACTTTTATGTTTGGGATGTTTGGTGCTCTCTCTGGATTTGTCCCTCACTCCAGACACAGCAGTGTAATGAAAGCAAATAACTAGCAGAGTAGTTAGATTTGGTTGCTCTAAATATCTATTCAAAAGACAAAGTTGTGCTGTTGGGTTGATGTGTTTAACGTCTTGTTAATGAAAGTAAAACTGTTGAAAAATGTAAAATGACTTTACAGGATCACTACTAAATAACTAGTCATGTCTTCAGGTACTTAAACTAAATGACAATATTGTGCTCCCAGAGTAAATCTGTGCTATATTTGCCAAGATATTTGTTAATAAATAAAAAACCCAGGTGATATAATGGAACTATGCTTCCTAGATTGCTTGTCCTTACTATCGTATTTTGATCACTTTGTTCCCTTCTTGTTTGTTTGAGAAGTGTTTTGTCTTTGGTTTCTAGCATAGAGATAAAATTTCCATTATGGAAGTCCTTGTCATTCATCTTCTGCAGTTTAGTCTATGGAAACCTTCCTGTTTGCTTACAGCATCTCTCTGTACCCAAACATAATGAACTGGAATGCACTGCTGTTTGTCCAGCTCACCTCTGGGAAAGATTTGGTTTTGATAAGCATTATAGAAATGTTTTTCTTCTAACTTGAGGTGGAAATCATATACATTACTAACACAGAGCCTTTCGTTCCAAAGGGTCCCAAAGCACTTTACAAACTGATATACAAACTATACACAGAGAACTGTATTCGCTACTGAAATGTTGCCACCTCTGGGGTGAAACATACTGTTAACAGCACACAGCCACACTGCATGACAGTTTAGGGCTGGAAATGAAGATTGATTATTCAAAGCAATCTTTATTTTCTCCTGCTACTCAAGCTACTTTATATGGTCTAGTTAAACTCACGGGGTTTTTTTAAGTTTGATTTCAAAACTAGGTTTGCTGTAGATTTTTTAAAGTTCTTGTTCATTTTTTAAAATAATATTAGCTGCTGATCTTGATTTAAAAGTAGTTAAAAAGGAGGAGGGGTGGGTTGTCCTTTTTTATTAAGATGTCAAATTTTGATTTAAGAACATTTTAAACTGATTCTTTAAAATTAATGCCTCAGATAGCTCAAGCAATAACTATGTCTGTTGGACAGCGTACTCTAAAATAAATCTCTATTTGCACCATCCAAGTTAAAAGGACATAAAAATGAAGGGTTTGAAGGAAAACAAAACCCTTAAATAGCTAGAGAATACAGCAAGTGTACTTCTTTAAAAAGTATTTTCATAGGAGAGTTTCACCTTGCGTGGAACACTGGCAAAGAGCAAGTTTACTCTTTTAACAACTTGAAGTGATAATTCGCCCTTTAGGAATGTGAATTTTATTTTTCACACATTTCTTCTTGGTAAGATCATTTAACTGAGCTTATAATCAGGGGTTGACATAATTTTTCAGATCAGGTTCTCCAGTGAGAACCAGCAAAATTTCTTTGGTACTTGGCTAGCAGATGTCACATTTGTGCCCCCTCACACCCTTCCCCCCTCCGGGGGCAGGAGGAATTCCAGCCCAACCTGCCATGGGGAGGGGGGCTGTACCTGCAGGGGGGGAGGGATGTGAGGCTGGGGGGATGCAAATACCCCCCCCCCCACTCACTTACCCTCCCCTGCAGTTACCCAGTGTGTGGCAGCTGCTGGTCTCCTGCAGCTCAGCTCCTGCTGGACAGGACAGCCTCACCACCACCACCACTCCCTGTCTGGGCGTCACTCAGCATCTCTCTTGTTCAGCCTCGAACATGGACAGGCCTCAGGGCTGTCGCTGGCACTGAGCACAGGGGGGAATGAGCCCGGAGTGTCCAAGCCAGTGTCCTGAGTTCTGATCCAGCCCTGCAGGAACAAAGAGGTGCGCCAACTCTTTTAAGTCTCCTGCTCTGCAGCATGTAACTGATGCATGTGGTGTAGTGCAGGAGAAGAGAAGGGAAAATTAAATCCCTCTTCTCAGGTGGGCGAGGGGGGGCAGTGGCTGGCCCCAACCCATGTGAGGAGGATGGTCATGGCATCTGGCCCCGGCCAGGGATCAGTGGGGCCAAAGGCAGGAGCTGGCCCAGGACCTGGGATCTGGGACCGGCCGTGCTGAAGGCAGGAGTCAGCCCAGGGCTGCCAGATGGTGGTGGTAGCAGGGGCTGGGGTCCAAATCTGACCTGGGAGTCAGGATCCAGCGGGGAGGGGCTGCCAGAGTCCAGATCTGGCCTGGGTAGGGTTTCTAGATACCAAAGCATTGAAAGAAGGACATGGAGAAAATGTTGTATTAATATAACTATCATTACCATATTATGTCATGGAAAATGGGTAATGATTAATGAACGCGTGGCAGCATGAATCAAATGGAGAACAAGTTGAACAACAGAAATATTTTGAGGGGGCACATTAACTGCCAGAGGGAGGACATGACGGTAAAACGGAGGGCATGTCCTCCTTTTGCCTGACGTATGGTAACCCTAGGCCTGGGAGCCAGGGCTGGTGGTGGGAGCTGGATCGGAAGCAGGGGTCGGATCCAGCCTGGGGCTGGGTGGCGGCCGGAGGGGCTGGCGGCTGGCTCCAACCTGGTAGCTGGGTTACTGGCAGCAGGGCCTGGGAGCGCAGTGGGGGCACGTGGTTTCAGGCAGGGGGCAGGGTGGGTGTGCGTGGGGCTGTGCAGGGTACGCATGTGAGCCTTTGTGGAAGTTTTCAGTACACTTTTTGAAAGGTTAGGTGCTCATGAGTACCTGAGTACTACTTATGTTAATTGCTGCTTATAATGTAGGGTTTTAGAGGGATTGGCCCCAGTATTTTCCCAGCTTAGATTCTTGCTTAGTGGGATTCATTTTACATGGAAAGGCATTATGCCACTTTTTACGGAGATATGCCAATATGTGATTTATGTCATGAGACAATTGACTCTTGAGGGTAAAATCAAGCACATGAAGTCCAGACTCCGGTGAAGGAGCAATTTATAGAAACACATATAATGCAGCAGGTATGCAAAAAAACTTAATTCTAAAAAATGATTATGCCCCTTGGGTGAAATGCTGGTTCCAGAGAGGGAAATTTTGCCATTGACTTTAGTGGAGCAAGGATTTCATACATAGTCCATATACATAGCTACCATTATTATTAAACAGGTATGGTGAATATAACTATGTCTATAAATATCAGTGCTTTGTATGTAATTTTTCATCCATGGATTTGAAAGTGTATTACAAAAGTGGGTAAGTATATTTATCCCACAGTCACCAAGAAAACTAATGACAGAGTCTTGAATGGAATCTGTGTTTGCTCTGTTTGAGATACTTGCACTAACTGCTAGCTATACTTACGTATCATGCTCACACATGCAATTTCTAGGGCACCTTCTGTTTGAATTTGCTTCAACCCTCAAAATAAAGACATGTTTTGGAATGGTGAAAGGCATGTTCAGAGTTTAAAGGGTATGTTTTCACCTGAAAAGGAAAACGTTACTCGGAATCAAGAAATATCACTAAATAGAAATACTTACATGTTCAAGATGATATTCTTTGTCAAATATGTTGATTTGTTTTCTGAGTATTATCAACAGATGAAAAACAGGAACACTATAATGACCATTCCATCAGTTTTTAAAAAGTTTCCTTCCTTCTTGAAACAAACTATTTTTCATATCCCACAAGAGGGGATTTTAGTGTCTTTAAGTCTGCTATGAAATGTTAGAAAAAGGAATGTTGTCAAGATTCAAGCTAGAGGGGGGAAAGAGACAGAGACTTAGTGCGACCCATCTAATCAGCAGATACATAATTGTGGATACTATTACAGGAAATATGTTCCTAATTACCAAGACTGCTAAATAATGTTGGCCTATAAAACATGTTGTTTTTTTCCTTTACAGAAAGCAGAAGCCACTGGAGAAAAACGACCCAGAGGCCGGCCCAGAAAATGGGTAAGTATTTCAATTCCAGTCATTTGATTTATTTTCTGCTTTATAAAATGTGTTTTAAAGCCGTTCTTTAGAGAAGATTATTTTCATTTATTTTTTAAACAGAATGTCTCATTTCTTTCTCTTCCGTTGTGTATTGATGAAAGGGTTAAGGCAGCAGACAAGTTATCTCAACTTCCTCCTTTAGACTCTGATAGTTTGTTCAAGACACTTTACTACTAACTGTTCGCCTGCACTGAATACTTATGTCTCTTATCAGCATGAAAAGAACCTCAACTCTTCCTTCAAAAAAAGGGTAACAATGAGATAACTTGTTCAGTAACTGAGTAACAAAGGTTAAAGAGGGTATTATCAAGCATCAGAAAGTGATTATGAAAGGCGATAAAATTCAAAGGTGGTGTGTACCAGATAAAGTTAAAAAAACAAAACCTCTTTGTCTCTTTAGTAATGCTCCACAGTCACTGGAAAACAGAGTACATCTCCCCCCAAAATCCTTCAAAAGAACAAAAATAAACTTTGGGAAACTTGCATCTAATGTTTTCCCTGGCTCGGCCAGCTTTATACCTCACATAGGCTATGTCTACACTTACTAAAATTAGTTCGAATTAGTTAGTTCATACTAACTAATTTGAACTCATTTTAGTTATTTCGAATTAGCTTAATTCGAACTAGCATGGCCACACTGGAATGTTCGTTCGAACTAAGCAAACGCTTAGTTCGAATTAGCGATCCCCATTCATTTCAATGGCCGGTTAATTCGAACTAAGAAATTAGTTTGAATTAATATGGCCACATTGGTAAATTCGAACTATTTAGTTCGAATTAACCCCTTAGTTCGAGTACCCTATTTGAACTTATTAGTTCAAATTAAGAGAGCCCTTAATTTGAACTAACTAAAGCCTAGTGTAGCCATGTGTCCTTGATCCTCTGGTCATAACAGATTTCTGGTCATGTGCAGTCTGGAAGTTCAGTGTTCTCACTGAGAGCCAAAGAAGAACTTCTTGATATGCATCCATTATTAGTTCTCTCCTTTACACACATTCTTTCCAAAGGAAAGTGATGAGAAAAGCACCCAAAAAGCATCCATAGGTGTTTAATAGGAGAAATTTGAAGCGTAACCATATAGTCCATAAATAAATTTTCTATCTAGTTTTCTTTCTCTGATTGCCTTTAACTTCTCCATTTCTGTCCTCCATTTTTTCTATATTTTTTCTATACCCCATCTCTTCTTCTTATATTCCTTTTCCCCTTTCCTCAACTTCATTTTGTCCCCCCCCCCCCCCATTAGCTCACCTTTTTCTTTTCCAAGATATATTAAGGCTGTTGTCAAGACATCTAAGTTTCCTAGAGTTAAAGCAGGACCAAGGAAAATTATAATTACAGCTGAGGTTCCCCAAGGTGTCAGCAGCTAAGTGCAAGAGAGAAGATATGGTTTTAACATACTCTGTAAAAATAGTTCTGTATTGTGATCCAGTGGTAAAAGTATCCCAGGATCTTCCTCTAATATTGTGGAGGAAATCAGACAGTCATATACAGTATATACTATATATGTATCATATATACATGTCTATAATATTTAGATTAGGCAAATTCTTTGTACACAGAGGAGAAACCCATTGGCATTAGGAGATTTATAAAAGGTTTATAAAAACTTACATGAATTGGTAACAGTCTCAAAGGTGGCTTGCATGAGGCAAACACTAAATAGCTCAATAAAACATAGAGCAATTTCTGTCAGTTTCCTTATAAGGTTGCCTAGGGTTTACTAGAGTCTGAGATTGTATATGTGGATGCTAACTGAACTTGTCTGATCCTCGCATTGGGTGCAGTCTTCAGGGAGGCAGTGTGAATGGCTGTTTTATAAGAAAAATTTATAACATCCAAGCCATCTATCTACACCAGGTTTGGTGTATATGGTTGTAGCAGAAGGTTGTTAACTGTGTGGGAATAGAAAGTGTCACAATCTGCAGTGCGAAGAAGTTCACCATCCCAGGCACTGTACCAGAGATTGAGGCGTGTTCTCTGAAGAGGAAAAAAAATGTTTATATATATTTTTTATAGTTGGCATATTGCACTTTGGTTTGTGTAGCTTATACTGGCAGGAGCATGCAGACAGTAGTAGCAAAGAAATACCGTACAGATCTTTTGGTGAAAAAATTGAACTGCAGAAATTAATTCTTGACTATCCCATAGTAGTAGTCTTCACTGTACAACCAATTTAATGCTTTCCAACAATGTCATTCATTTCCTTGAAATTAAGGAGTAGTTTAAACTGCTGCTGTATTTTCTGATTGTAAATATCGGAAACTGAATCTTTTACCCATTCACTCCTGTATTGTATGGTTGATTTTTAGTGAATTTTAGAAATAAGATACGAGCTTGCATCTAACAATGGGATAATGTGGTAGACATTGGAAAATATAAGTGACATTTTTCTCTGTTTTTTCTCTTTTCCAGTGTGAGTCAGGCTTGTGGGCTCCTCTTTTGCATGTGGTAAAATGGAGAGTCATGTCTCATTTTATACATAAAAATATTGTTAAATCATTAGGAGCCATTATTTTTAAGAAGAATTTCCTGGGGAAATCAATGAGGGATTTTACCTAAAAACAGATGGCAAAATAAGGACCCATTATTTTTTAACATCTATCTAGCTTTTGTTCAGAAAACACACCTTTTTATCACGTTTGATTTGGTTTTGAAAGTATATTAGTGGTTATTTTCTTTGTTAATTCAGTACATTTGTATCAAGCATTACTTTAAACAGTTGGAGATGTGTAGATTTTCTTTGTGTTTGCTGGGGAGGGGGAAGGAGCAGCGAAAAATTGTATATGGCAGGTATTTCTAAGTTTGTAACCTATTTTTGTGAGTCTGGAGGTTTTGTCATATGTTGTTCATCAAATTGTAAAGTATTATTTCTGCTGTTTCCTTCAATATGCACATACAGAAACTAGCACACAGACTTCTGTAGAATTCTGGTAGCCAGTCTTTCTGCTGGTTCATATTAAGTATTTAATGTTCGTGACTCACAGTTTTTCTTAGAAGAGGGACTAAATCTATTTGATTATGAATGTATGAAACCTGGAGAGAGAAGCTGAAATGAGTGATTTATCAGAAGGTGTACAATTTATCAGAACCCTGTTACATTTTTTTAAAATAGTGTGTACTTTGATAAACAGACAATGAAGCTAAGGTCCTTGTCGATCAAACATAAAGAGTGAATGGTTCTATCGAAAACAAATACTTGGCTATAAAGAAAATGCTGCCCAAATGTAGAGGTAATTGATTAAAAGTACTGAAGATAATGAGGATTACCCAGATGGGAACCAAAATAATTGGAGTCAGAAATTCAGTTTTGGTTGTAGTAGATCTCATCTGTCACTCCAAATTGCCAGACATATGTGTGTACCACAATAAATTTTTGGAGCGAGAAAATCATATTATTTTAATGATGAAAAGCATTTCTTTGTGTGCTAGTTATTCTTCAGTTTTAGAAGTTTTGATACCAGGGTATGATCTAGGTTCTTTGATACTAGTGGAACCTGCAGATGAAGCAACCTGCGTTTTATTAGTAGAATTACTATTGAATGTATTATAGGTATCCATAGATGGATCATATTGAAAAGTTCTGGTGGAGATTTCACAGACATCTGGTGCTCTCAGACATCAGTTGAATGGAAAAACCCGAAATCTCATTCTGAAGCTGATGTTTTAAAAGCACATTTAGATTTTTATTTCCACTGTCTTTCCCTCCCTGCCCCACCCCTGATTGATTTTTAGCATTGCCTGATTCCGCCTGAAAATTCTTTAAATTTAAACACAACTTCAGCATTTCAAAAGCAGACAAAATAGTAAGGAATATTCCAAAGAGCAACGTGCAGATGTTATAACTTTGAAAGTGGTCTGGTGCTGATGTGGATAAGTGGCTAACATAATGGTATAATAGTATGAAACAGCCTGGTAATGGATATTCCAAAGAATGGACAAAACTCCAATAGTAACTTGTTTATAACAACATAACAGCAATAGTTAATTTCTAAGTACAGCACACTTAGTGCGCGCGCGCGCACACACACACACACACACACACACACACACACACACACACACACACACACACACACACAAAGAGCGACGTTTTCTTTCAGGCAGATGCTTTGTTGCTAGATGTGCTAAATAGTGGATTTCAAATTGGTAGGCGAAAAAAAAGGAATGAACAAAAGTAAACTCCATTTCCCTATGCAAGTGTTTGAGCTGATCTAACATGCATAGGTGGGCAAGTCTGTATTTCTGAAGTTTAAGAGTGTAATTGTACCCTAATTGAAGTCAGTGGAAGTTTTGCCATTGATCTCAGTAGGATCCGGATTTCACCTTTAAATACTGAAGATCAGATTAAGAGGTACAAAGCTGTTTTTTAAGAAGTGAAGAAACTGAGTTCTCACTGATAACTTTTTCTCCAGATTCCATCACAGTGCATTTTGAAATGGGTGAGATGTCCAACCTCAAACTTGAGGTTTATTAGTAGTATTTATATTTCCATTATCGTAGCTCTGTGGTCCCCAATCAGGAGAAGAGCCCCATTGGTCTACACACTGTAGAAATACATATGAAGACAGAACCTCTGCTTTAGAGATTAAACAGTCTAATGGAAATATTAGGTCATTCATTGGTGTAGTGGAGTTACTGCACTGCTATAACAAATGGGGTCTCTGTAAGCCATAATTTAAGTAGCACTTTCTATTCTGGTCTGGTCACATAGAATCTCATGAATGAATTAATGGAGGCAAGACTACTGCCTGTGGACAGACATAATTTTAGCCACCTAAAGATTTTTGATGGACTTTTATATCTAATAGTCGGACTAACTATCATTATCCTCACAGTTCCTATGCTGGAAGTGTAGACAAGTAGCATGAACTCAAGTTTCAGGAGGAACCAGTTCAAAACCTTAGAAATCTTCATATTTATGTATCGTTTCCAAGCTGGATGATCATTTAAGTATTATCTCTCAAAAGGCTAGAATAACTGCAAAAGCAAGTTATCCAGCAACATTTAAGATTATCTCTCATTACTGATGACTTTTAAAGTTTCATAGTTTTGCCATTTAATTATTTATTTCTATTTTGACATTCTGGAGAAGGAAAACAACTTCTCTGTGCTGAAAGCAAATAAATTAAAAATGTGCATTAAAAACATTCATTCTGCCTTGGATACATTGAGAAAGGTGTGTGCTTCTTCATTTCTCTACAGGCTTTGGGTAGGTTTAAGATAGAGTCAAGTAAAGGATTTCATATATGATATTAAAGTTATTATCCCTGCTCAGAATTTTGGAGCCAATTTCTCTGTACAAGTAGGTATAACTGCCCATTATACCAGTAGAGAATTTGACCGTAGCTCTTTATAGCCTACAATTAGGGTACATCTGCATTTAAAATGCTGCGTCTGTGCAGCTGCATCAGTGAAAATGTGCCACTGTAGCTCTTTAATGAAGATAGCTCTCCTGTTGGCATAGTCACTCCACCTCCCCAAGTGATGTAGTTATGGGTCTGCAGTGTAGACTGGACCTTAGCAAGGGCTTTGACTTATAGTATCAGCTCACTGATGCCTCCATGTCAGAATGGTGTATTACAAGATGTCCAAGTTACCCAAAGAGCAAAACTTTACGTTTCTATAGAATTTTCTGTCTGAGCTGCTTAAAGCTTTCATAGTCATTCATGAGAAGCTGCCAACTCAGACTGGCCTCAAACAGCAAATGTTCATGGTTGAAAGTGAGAGAAATGTAATGAGTAAAGAAACAGTGCCAACAGTGAATAGTAGGTTGACATTTAAAATGTTTATTTTTCATACTCTCAGGTGTTATTACTAGCATAGGTAAGGAAGTTAGTGTATTTAAAAAGGAATTTTCATTTGATGGTATGCTTTAATTTTCACACTTCCTGTCAGGTAGGTAAGTATTCCTGTATTTCCTTTTTATATATGGGAAAACTAAGACTCATGGGCTACGTTGTCAAAAGGGTAGCATGAGTTTTACTGAGGGCATTTTGTGCCTGCAACATGAGCAGCCACAGTTCAGTTGTAGCTACAGTTGTAACAGTTGTGTCTCTAATGACCTGACTGTACAAATGGGTTAGGTAGAGATACAAGCACTCAGATATGGTTTTGCAGTTCATTTTTTACCTAGGAAAATGTTGTGGTTGCAAAATGAGAAGCTGAGTAGCCTGAGCCCATTGTAAATGTCCTCTATAGACGTTAGGGGCCAGACTTTTAAAGGTATTTATCTACCTAATTTCCATTGAAGTAAATGGGAGTTAGATAATGAAATACCATTATAAATCTGGCCCTAAATGCCTTGCTCAGAGTCACATAGGAAATCTGTGAAAGGGCCGGGAATAGAACATTGATCTCCTGACATATGCCCTGTACCATGGGAATGCTGTCCTTCCTTCGTAGCTCTCACTTGTCTACAGGTTAAATGATGGAGGGAAGCACACATTTGAAACGTTTCCCAAACCAGTGCGTTCATTTGTTTCCAATTCCTATAAGTTAATTGGGGAGGACTTGGAGGGGCCTTGCATACTATTTGTATACAAGATGGATGAGAGAATGTCAGACCAGTGTGGGTTTCTGTAACTGTAACTGCCCAGCCATCACCAGGAAATGTGTTTGATAGAAGTGTGAATCCTAGTGAACTTGTCTCCTTCTTATGTCTTCACTGCATATAAAAGTCCAGTATTTGTCTTTTAAAATAAGTACTATAAATAATTAAAATCTATATAATTGAGACAGACATTGAGTTTTGCTATAGCCACTGGACATGTCCAGATTTAAAGGCCTCCACCTAAGCTGGTGCTAGGCATAAACAGACTAAGCAAATGCTTAGGGCCCCAAGCAGTACCAGGACCCCTTGTTTACTTTTTTAAACTATTATTTTCATAAGAATTCGGCTGTTTTAATATTTTACTCATTTTAAGAACTATGTCTTTTCAAAAAGATTGGAAAATAAACACTTCAGGCTCAGATTAATTTATTAATATGTCTTGGACAGGGAGGAAATATTCCTGATTCAGGGCCCAATGGGCTAGCACTACCATTGTCTCCCGCTTCGGAAATAAAATAGTCAATACCTTATACCTTTGAGTATATGAGAGCTGCGCGGAGACATGACACAATTAATAGAATACCATGTGTAAAAGTGTTATCTGATGGTTAGGTTGGAAGTTGCAACTCTTTGATTCTCTTCTAGTTCACTGTGTGATGTGAAGGAAGCTACTTAATCCCTCTGTGTCCAATGTTCATTTACATTTTGGCCTCTAGCCGTAATTTCCTCCCATTTTACATAGCTGGAGTGGTGATAAGGACCTTAGTGTAAATGAGAATAAGGCCCTCTGCACTTAAATTCGCCTCTCTGAAATAAGGAGTTTGATAATTCTTATTATGTGCGATGCTTTGGGCCTGATTCTGCATTCTTTAAACACCCAAATTGGAGATCTGGGTGCAATGCAGGTTTGAGTTTCTTCCGATGGTTTTGTGGTACTTAATGTTAGCAAATGCTTCAAGATCCTTGAATTAAATTAATTGCATGCTCTACGTGCAGGTATTATTATTTCCTTTCCCTTAATCGTAGGATAAAACTTCGCTTCATACTGAAACTCAGTATTATATTTTAGTGACAGTACTGGATTTTCAACAAGAAAGTGGGCTGCTCTCATTAAGTACCTGCAAAATGTCCTCCCCAAGAGGTGGCTTTTAATTTTATCATACAAGCACCCAGTTCAGGAAAAGAAGTTTATATACTAGCAATAGTGTACTTTATATGTTTCTTTAGTTAACATTGCTCATTTGTATCCACATGTCTACACTTGATGCTGTTTTCTACTAACATTGATGCGGGCTGAAATTAAAAAAGCAGGAGAACACAGTCAATTTACAAGTTCCAAAGGGAAAGCCGTGTCAGTCTAGTTGAACAAAACAAGCAAGGAGTCTAGTGGCACTTAAAGACTAACAAATCTATTTATCGCATGAGCTTTCGTGGGGCATTTTAGTCTTTAAGTGCTACTAGACTCCTAGTAAATTCACATTAAAGTGATTATTTTTTTTCCTTTTGGAACCTATATGCAGTGTTCTTTAGACCTTAAAAGAAAAAAAATACTGAGACAAAACTTGCTGATCGAATTTGAAAACGCTTAACATCTGAGAAGGATGAATCCAGATCTTTACCATTTAAAGAATCAAGTACGATAGAGAATTTAGCAGTTTTAGGTGCAGCAGTGACTTTGTCAGTAAAGGAGCAGGTGATCTGCTAAGATCACTCTCAGGGAGACTATAACAGGAAACACCACAGCCCAAGAAGGTGAAAGGTTAAATGAAAAAGCCATCTGTTGAGGAATATGTAATCATGACGATATAGATGATAACATTTATGATGCACTGTTTGTTTTGCAGTCCTTTGTCATTCACTGTTCAAAGTGATTCTGATTTTACAAACTGTTCTTATTCGCATCATCTGTGTAGTGACTGTTGATAACAGTTTCTTTTTTTAACATTGCTCGCTTGGATTATCCAATCCAGCATTAATGTTCCTTTTGATTTCTTGCTGGAAAAGTGCAAGGGCAGCCCTTGGGCCACTCTTAATTGAAAGATCTGAGGAGGAAGTGCTGGATCTATGAATATGGCCATTTGTATGCTTCATTGTTTTCCCCTGGTGGCTGACACCGCAGAATTCACTACATTCACAGAACATGTTCCCTGTGTGTTTTACAGTTAGCTGGAAGGAGTGTGCACAAGGATAGCTGCTTGCCACGGAGCCTTTTGCGCAGGATTTTTTTCCTGCTTTACGCACTGAAATAGTAGTTTTGTTTTCTACTCTTTGGACTTTAGACAATTTAATGCAATGTATTGTGTAATTTCTCAAATATTGGGGAAGAAGAGTCCAAGATAGAAAATCTTTTCATAGCAAATTATAGAAGCTAATCATACTGTTTTGTTTTATTTGTTACATTCTGTTTGGACACATCGGCTTACATGTATTCTTTTCTAGACTGTCAGTCTAGGTGTCTGTAAATTATAGGGCCAAATTCTGTTCCTAGTTACAGAGGTGTATGTAATAATATTAATAAACTAAACTTGCAGAAACTACATTAATTTTAGTGGATTTATGCCAGTGTAAATGACAGTAGTCTCTGGCCTATAGAGGTCTGTATGCTTTGGTGTGCCAGTGGGCGTAGCCTATGTTTTTTGGAGCCATTCAAATTATTAACGAATCAGCCAGGTTTAAAATTTTATGCTTTACATCCTGTCTGTTTAGAATAACTGCTTGGAGCGTAAAACTCATTAAACCCGGGAGTTCCTGTATACAGGAAGAATGGCGACTTTATCCAATGTGTTATCTTAATCCATTTTGACTGTTACATCAATTATCCTAATAGAGATCAATTGGGAACTTTCACAAGTTGTAATACAAACACATGTGAGCTTCGTTATTATGATCTTATCAAAGTTGCACTGTGCTAACATATTCTTGGGGTTTCCTTAGCATTCACACAGAACTCATTCATACTCTGCTTACTCGTACTGCACTGTTTCCTGTTAATGATGCCTTGAGAAATCTGCTCAGGGACCTTTTTCCATTCATTTGTCTGATACAGCACCTGGCTCACAGCATTAAATATTTACAGAAAAAAAAGCAGACTCCTGTGGGGTACATGCCTAGGTGTATAAACAGTGTATGCCACCACTGGGTGCAACAGAGGTCTCCCTGAACTGAATCAGCCCGATTTTGGAAACACTTCATTTAAAGAATTTATGTTGAAGTCAATGGGAGTTTTCCGTGCATGAAACAACTACAGCATCAGGCCTTATATTCAAGGTAAAGATTCTTTAAGTAAATACTTCAGGTGATTATAGTCAAGTAGATTGAGCAGGGGACTGGGATCTAGGAGACATCGGATGACATCTTGGTCCCATTGAAATCAGTGGTATTCTTCAATTCATCCCTGGATTCTAGCTTGAACTCTACCCTTGACTGGGTGCATTTGACCTTATACAAATCATTTACCTAGATATATAATGGAGATATTATCATATTAACATAAAACCATGAGATCTGCTGATGAAATAGAGCGATATAAGTGCCAAATATTCATCTGCTGCACAGATTAAAATGTTCTTTGTGTTTTGTTCAGTATTGAGTAAATTTTGAGCACATAACATTATAACAATTAAAACGCTATAGTTTGGTAAATATTTGACTTCGGCAGTGGTGTTTTGGTTAGAGGAGGGTGGAAATACCCCCCCACCCCCCAAATAATACCAAATAAATAAAGGATTGATTAGAATTGTACAGAGATTTAGTATGGGATCCAGAAAGGTATTGCAACACTGAGCATCAAGATGTCCAATTTTTAGGCATCTAGAAATCCCAGGAACAATACTGTGATCCACAAAGATGAGTTAGGCACTTAGACTCCTGTACAATGAATGAGGAGAGATAGATGTCTAAGGTAGCCTATGGGAGATGCCAAAGAGAGAGGCGAGTGCACAGCCTACTTCTCTCTCAGAGATGGCCACCTAAGTCTAGGCTACAGGCAGGCACCTAGCTCTGCTACCAGTAAATGAACTGGAACCTGTTGCCTGGAGTCAGGTAGCTGAGGAATGTAAGGCATTTCTTGTCGGAATGAATTAAATGCCTGTCTTGCTCCTCGGAAAATGGGGCACTTATAGCTTCTAGCTCAGTAGATAGGCCACTCACCTGGGATGTGGGAGACACAAGTTTATTTCCCTCTGCCAGAGGAAGAGAGAAGATTTGAACGAGTGTCTCCCACCTCTCAAGAGAATGCTGTAACCCTGGGACTGTTGCATAGCCTGATGTCAATGGGGGTCCCTCATCTCTCCTGTTGAAGCTTTTCAACTGTGGTTATGTAATGGAAGAGTGGTTGGAACATGGGGATTGGACATGAATTTTCCCACTACCCTAACCACTCTACTACAGAGTCATTCATTCTCTCTCTGTCTGTCTCAGATATGCTTGACCGGTCTTGCCTAATCAGGTCAATGTCAGTCTGAACGTGTACTACTAACATCAGTTGGGGGAAATGCATAACTTTCCATGTAATGTTCCTATTATTTCATCATGATATTATGGATGAGTGAGTTATTACTTACCTTACAAGGCATGTTTTGTTCAGATTATTATAGTGTGTAGGGTGTGACTACAGGGATACATTCAGTCTCAGTTAATGGTGCTAAAATCATCAAAATTATAGGGGTTCTCACACCCTCTGCCATCATGAGTATTGCTCATCAGTCACCCAGAGTGGAATATACACAGGACCAGCACTCAAAGAAGAGAGATTACTTGCCTTCTGTCATCACTCTGATATTACACTACCTGCCCTCCTCCTCTGCTTTGAATCTTAACACTTGAATTCAGTCTACACTATCCCTCATGCTCTTGGGTCTGAGCACGAGGAAGGAAAGAGCACAGGAGCAGACCAATGGACATAGTTAGCAATCGCAGAAAGAGTAAACTAACGGACATTGTTAGCAAGAATCAGTGCTTTTTTTCTAAAAAAAAAGGTACCGGAACTCCTATTGATGTCCGTCGTGTCATAAAGAAATAACACTGAAAATAGTGCAGTAAACAGTAAATTTTTGAATATATCAAAGAAATAAAAATACAAGGTAAAAACTGTTAAGTTTTATTAACTATGCAGGCCGCTAATATACTGAAAGACAACCTGTGAGGTCTTACAGCAGGGGTCCTCACACTTTTTAAATAGGGGGCCAGTTCACGGTCCCTCAGACTGTTGGGGGGCCGTATTATAATTAGAAAAAAACGTGAATGCGTAGCTATCACGTCTGCTGCTGGCCTGTGTTTCTGGGTACTGGGTGGCAGGCAGTAATGCATCCACACACTTTTTGTTGGTGCTGTGGGCTCCGGCCAGGCCCAGAGTGTGGGACTGACCGATGTTAGCCTGCTGGCCTGCTGTTGTGTACGCAACTAGTAGCCAATGTTCCCTCTAGGTTTGGTGGCTTGTGTGCAAAATTTTCAAGCCGTGTGAAAAACTTTTTCAGAATAAATTTTTGGGGAAAACTCACAAGACAGAAATTATAGGCATTAATTGAAGATAAAGTGATTGTAAATAGAATTAATTAATTAATTGTGTTTAATTAATTTAATTGGAATGAATTTGGAATTGAAATCTAATTTTAAGAAAGGTTTTTATTTAAAATTAATTTTTAAAAAGTTTAAAAAAAGAAGGGAGAGAAAGAAAAAAAAGAAGGAAGGAGGAGAAAAAGAAAAAAAGAAAGAAAGGAAGGAAGCAAAGACAGAAAGAGCAGGAAGGAAGGAAGACAAAGAAGAGAAAAAGAAAAAAGGAAAGGAAGGAAAGGAAGAAAGAAGAGAAAGGAAGGCAGGGAAGAGAAAGGAAGGCAGGGGAGAGGAAGAAAAGAAGAGAAAGGAAGGCAGGGAAGAGGAAGACAAAGAAGAGAAAAAGAAAAAAAGGAAAGGAAGAAAGAAGAGAAAGGAAGGCAGGGAAGAGGAAGACAAAGAAAGAAAGAAAGAAAGAAAGAAAGAAAGAAAGAAAGAAAGAAAGAAGAGAAAGGAAGGCAGGGAAGAGGAAGGAAGGCAGGGGAGAGGAAGACAAAGAAGAGGGGAAAAAAAGGAAAGGAAGGAAAGGAAGAGGAAGAGAAAAAAGAGAAAGGAAGCAGCCCCGGGGGTCTGGAGGGGGCGGTGGGGGCTGCCGGCCTGCGCGGGGGTCCCTCCTTGTCCCCACCCCCACCCCTCTAACCCGGGCCGTCTCCTTGTCCCCCCACCCCTCTAACCCGGGCCGTCTCCTTGTCCCCACCCCCACCCCTCTAACCCGGCCCGTCTCCTTGTCCCCACCCCCACCCCACAACCCGGCCCGTCTCCTTGTCCCCACCCCCACCCCACAACCCGGCCCGTCTCCTTGTCCCCCGCACCCCACAACCCGGCCACTCTCCTTGTCCCCACCCCCACCCCTCTCCAGGCCTCCCTC
>ML685797.1:18781545-18954011 GCA_007922175.1 Pelusios castaneus
CGGCCACTCTCCTTGTCCCCACCCCCACCCCTCTCCAGGCCTCCCTCCAGCGCCCCCTTACCTGGCCGGAGGCTGGGAACTACAGGGACGGCCGGCAGAGCTGCTGCCGGCCAGGCCGCTCCCGCCCTGAGCACGCTGTATCTGCGCATGCTCAGGGCGGGAGATTTAAATCTCCCCAGCCCGGCCGCAGCCTGCACAGCTGGGAGGGAGCACCGGCGGGGACCGAACGCGGCCCTGGCAGGGCAGACAGACCCCGGCAACGGAGCCTGATCCTGGTCCCGTGCCGGGAGGCCGACGCTGTCGGGAGAGCGGGGCGGGGTCGGCTCTGGGCCAGGAAGTCGAGGCGGCCGGTGGGTGGGAGAAGGAAAAAAAGGTGCCGGAACGCCGTTCCGGTGCGTTCCGCCAGAAAAAAAGCACTGGCAAGAATCATCTGACTCAAGGCTAGTCTTCACTTTTGGTGACAAATTTACTGCCATCACATTGACCTTCCTGATCAACTGATGAAGTTGACCGGGAAGTCAGTCACTGAAGACCATCCCAGCAATGGGAGTAGCTCTGAATTGAAGGGAGGGCCCTTACTTCGACTCAGCACAGTAGACATGCCAAGCATTATGTAGTCAAATGGAGATGCGCAAATTATTTTAAGTAACTTGTATATCTCCCTTCCACTGCTTCTGAAAACGGCAGGCAGTATAGATCTGACCTCAGACACCTGGAATGTTTCATACCCGTAGAGATACAGATAGGAACTATACATCTCAAAGAATTCTGGTTACAGAATATAGGTAAATTTCCTTTTCTGTGCATCATACCATTTGCCTTTAATAACTAGATTGAAATTCTGGATGTATAGCCAAGAAAAAGTCAATAGCACAGAGAGCCACAAATAGAAATGTTATTCTGCTCACTGTTTGGAAAAAAATAAATTATTTTAAAACCATGATTTTTAATAATTCTTTAAAAAAAAACTTCATCTAGTCATTAGGGCTATGTCTACACTTACTAAAGTTAGTTTGAATTAGTTAATTCGAACAAACTAATTCAAACTAATTTTAGTTAGTTTGAATTAACTTAATTCGAACTAGCAAAATTTAGTGATTAGCGAATTGCATTGAGTTCAATGGGCCGGTTAGTTCGAACTAAGCAATTAGTTCGAACTAACATGGCCACAGTGGTTAATTCGAACTAACAAGTTCAAATTAACCCTTAGTTCGAATAGCATATTCGAATTTATTAGTTCGAATTAAGGAAGCCCTTAATTCGAACTAATGAAAACCTAGTGTAGCCATGGCTTAGGTTCGTTCGAATTAAGCTTCCTTAATTTGAACTGACTTGCCAGTGTAGACATAGCCATGGATGTCTCTTAATGGCATGCCCAGTGATGGTAAACTGAGTGGTTCTGCTCTATGAAGTCCAAGGCAAAGAATAATAAACTCATATAAACGAAACACCAATGATTTACAGTAACAGATTCAGCTGTGACTCATGATCTTTCTAAATAATTTGGGTTGGGGTGAGGAAACCTATGTTAATGAATCATTAAGGTTAAGACTTTAATCATCCAAAAGCAAACAAGTTCACTGTACCAAAGGAACCTTAACTCTGCCCTGTTTCATTATAGAGTATCCTTTGCTGTTACTGGCCCCCATTCCTTTGTGTCCTGCATTCTTTGTGCACTTGAACTCCAGTTTTCTTCAGTGGAAAGATTGGACTACACAAGGAGATGTCTGTTCAGATTGCTTAAAAGGATTCATTTACTTATTTGCCTCTTTACTTTTGGTTAAAATCTATTAGTTTGTATTAAAAAGGTGCTAATGAAGGTATATCATTAAAAAAGCCCAGGGCCTGAGTCTCTCCAGCACCGCACCTTTTATCTTCATTTCCAACTGTACAAAGGGAATTTTACTCCACTGTTCCAGAGGGGTAGCCGTGTTAGTCTGTATGGAGCAAAAACAGCAAAAAACCTATGGCACTTTAAAGAGTTAACACATTTTTTCAGGCATAAGCTTTTGTGGGCTGCAACCCACTTTGTCAGATGCATCAAAGTGGGTTGCAGCCCATGAAAGTTTATGCCCGAAGAAATTTGTTAATCTTTAAGGTGCTACAGGACTTTCATTGTTTTTACTGCACTGTGTTCAAGGCTGACACAAGGTGCAAGGTGAGGAAAAACTGTATCCACATTCTTTCTCTTCTCCATTTCTGTATTGAATATTTAGCGCGCCCCCTTTCCTCATTCAGCAGTGTGTAAACGTCATGGGTACAAGCTTGAAAAAGATCTGGTTGAATTGAAAAGGACTTTTATTTAGTTAAAAACTGTCTGTGATTTTATTTGGAAACTATCCAAGCAAATATACATCTGGTCCAAGATTAAAGATGTGAGATTTCAGGTAACCATTGAGAAAGTCATTCAGCAAGTGGCAGAAAAAAGGCATTTAGAATGAATGTGCTCTCTCAGTCTTAACTGGGGCTTGAACTACTGCTGCGTAGCCTGGATAGTATGTAAGTAATACTAGCGCAGGCAACTGAGAATCTACATTGCTGGGTATGTGTCCTGGCTCTAACTGTAACCAGGTCGAGGCCAGATTGTACCCTACCGCTCTGATATAATGTTTTCAGAATAGAGGACGAATATGCAAAGATACTTCCCGTCCTTTATTTTTCGTAGCAGTGTGGCACAGTGGCAGACTCTGTGTTTCCTAGTGCAGGAATTGCTACCTGAGCAGAATCCCTGGAGGGCAAAACAACAGGTAGGAAGTGGTGCACTGACCTGCATTTATTTATTATCTGTGCTGCCTAGATGGCTCAGAGCCCCAGTCATAGACCAGGACTCCCATTATGCTAGGCACTGTAGAAGAAAAGATGACCCCAGCCTCATAACATTGGTCTGGCTCATTTGGGAAATATGTTGCACCTTTGAAGGATTCGGTAGCAGGCAAGTCCCTTCTGTGTGCAGTGGTTCTCAACCTTTTGTGGATCACAATACACTTGGGGTCATATCATGACCCAGCAGGACACACCAGTGCACTCCACCCAGGCCAAATCAAGTCATTTCCCCAGTTCTCAGTGACACACTTACTGCTGTGTGGCGAGACAGTAATATCTGGACACAGTAGTTGAGAACCACTGTGCTAGGGGACTCTGGGAAGAATTTCCAAAGCGTGATTTCCCTCTGGAGGTCCTCTGGTGAGGCTCCACTCTGCTTCTGATGTAGGCTGGGCCTTAAAGTCACAACTGAGCCCTATATAACCTCAGGCTGGTCGTTTAACATCTCTGCTTCAGTATTCCTAACCGTTAAATAGGGGATAACAATACCTGCCTCATGGGGTTGTTGTACACATTAACACTTGAAATGCACTTCAAGAGTCTTGAATGAAAGGAGCTGTATATGTGCACAGTATGTAAAGCAGTGAAAATGAGAAATGCGCTGGCAATGGTGATTGGAAATATAGAGGAGATCTATTGACTTGAAGGTTTATAAAGGAACGCACTCTCCATTAGTGTCCGCTGTACAAGTCATCGTCCCAAATGGGAATAATTTTCCCTACTGGCTAAAACCTTTAGCAAACCCCTCAATTGCCTTGTAAAAGTCCAAGTTATTGTCTACCAAACACAGGCGTTTTCTTCATAACAAGGGAAAGGGGGTTCCTAACAGTAACAGTACTCATTACAGACAGAGGGGAATTTGCTTTCATGCCCAAGTACTGTGGGGTGTGTGTTTGTGCCTGTCTGATAGTGGTAAAAAGCCTTAGGAAAAGCTATCCTCTGCCGCGCCCCTCCCACCCCCCCACTGAGCACTGGCACAATCCACTGCAATCCTTGATGCGACAACATTACAATTAAGTGATAAAACCGCTCCACAGCAGTAATGATGTCTTCAAGCAGGGGGTGGGTTTCACTGTCTGCACCCAGGGTGTTGGTATGCAGCTCTGCGTTGAAGAGCTCTGTTGACTGTGATTCTGTTTTGATCTCTAACAAAGCATTACAAATAACTTGAGCCCCAATTTTCAGGACAATGGGAGGTATGTAATTAAAGGTGACTAATTAGCATTTCAGCTGAGTATCAAGGAACTGGTATTTGTCCAAATGCAAAGCAATAATGATACAGTTATCTTCACTTTAACTAATGGTTGAAGGAGGATACTAGAAATAAAAACTAATGCTGTTCGTCAGCCTGGTTTCCACACAAAACACAACATAACAGATATTTATTTTTCTGCTTGGCTTTCGTTATTAATTTACTGTTGCCATCAAAGGGCTAAACGGTGGCTTTTCCAAGGGACCCAAGCAAGAGACAGCCCATTTTTGCAGGGGCAAACAGACAGCCTCAGGGTCACAGTTGTGGTCTACACCAGTGGTTTTCAATTTTTTTTCTTGGGACCCATCTTTGAGCAATGCATTCCAGTCTTTCAGTGGCAACAGCAGGGGACGCTGCGACCTGACAGTCTTTGACCCAGTACTGGGTCCTGGCCCATGGTTTTAAACCACTGGTCTACACTATGACCTCTCCATCAGCACAGGTGCCACACCATTGCTATGCTGCTGTAGTGCCACAGTGTAAATGCACACTATAGTGAAGGAAGGGTTTTTCCCATCACTAGAGTAATGTCACCTCCCTGAACAACAGGTCATCGGAAGCATTGACCTACCCGGACCTACACCAGAGAGTTAGGTGGCCATAGCTGCAGCACTCAGGACTGTGTTGGTTTTTCACACCCCTGAGTTCTATACTTTTGTTGACCTACCTTTTAGGTGTAGACCAGGCCACAGTTTACTTCCCAGTTTGCCCTGTGTTGTGCTGGGGAAATATACTGGGACAGGTTAATGCCTGGTGCAGCATACATCCTTCAGAGGACCAGCTCAGCAGTGTTGGCAAGTGTAATGGGGAAGGGATTGGAACCAAGGCAATGTCCATTTCCAACTCTTTCTCAGAGATTCCCACCTATGTGTCAGGGAGGAAATTTTGTGACCCTGCGATGACTCCTTTTCTCCCACACAGCTACTTATGACACAGGGGATAAAATAGTTGCATTAGAATCATAAAATCATAGAAGATTAGGTTGGAAGGGACCTCAGTAGGTTATCTAGTCCAACCCCCTGCTAAAAGCAGGACCAGCCCCAACTAAATCATCCTAGTCAGGGCTTTATCAAGCTGCACCTTAACCAATAAGGATGGAGATTCCACCATTCTCCCTAGGTCGCCTACACCAGTGCCTCACCACCCTCTTAGTGAAAACGTTTTTCCTAATATCCAACTTTTAGGCCACCCCTGCTGCAACTTGAGACCACTGGTCCTAGTTTTGTCATCTATTACCACTGAGAACAATTCAGTTAGTTAAAGGCTGCTATCAAATTCCCCCCTCATTCTTCTATTCTGCAGACTAAAGAAGCCTAGTATCCTCAGCCTCTCCTTATAAGTCATGTGCTCCAGCTCCTAATAATTTTTCTTGCCTTTTACTGGACTTTCTCCAGTTTGCCCATATCCTTTCTGTACTGGGGGGCCCAAAACTGGACACAATACTCCAAATGTGGCTTCACCAGTGCTGGCAATGTTCCTACTAATGCAGCCAATATACCTTTAGCCTTTTTGGCAATAAGGGCACACTATTGACTCATATCCAGGTTCTTGTCCACTGTAACCCCCAGGTCCTTTTCTGCAGAATGCTGCCTAGCCAGTCAGTCACCAGTCTATAGCAGAGCAAGACTCTGCACTTGTTGAACTTCATCAGATATTTTTGGCTCAATCCTCCAATTTGTCTAGGTCACTCTGTATCCTGTTTCTACCCTCCAGGGTATCTACTACTTGCCTCAGCGTAGTGTTATCTGCAAACTTGCTAAAGGTGCTATCCACCACATCCCCCAGATCATTAATGAAGATGTTGAACTGAACTGGCCATAGCACTGACCCCTGGGGCATTCCATTCGTTACCAGCTGCCAATTAGACATTGAGCCATTGATCACTACCCGTTGAGCCCAATGACTTAACCAACTTTCTCTCATCTTATAGTCCATTCATCTAACCCATACTTCTTTAACTTCCTCATAAGAATACTGTGGGAGACTCTTATCAAATGCTAAAGTCAAAGTATATTATGTCCACTGCTTTCCCCACACCCACAGAGTCAGTGATTTCATCATAGAAGGCAATCAGGTTGGTCAGGTATGACTTGCTCTTGGTGAATCCATGCTGACTGTTCCTGATCATTTTCCTCTCTTCCAAATGCCTCGAAATAGACTCCTTGAGGACCTGCTCCATAATTTTTCTGGGAACTAAGGTTAGGCTGACTGGTCTGTAGTTCCCTGGATCCTTCTCCATCCTCTTTTTGAAGATGGGTGCCATATTTGTGTTTTCCATTCATTCGGTACCTCCCCTAATCCTACCTTTTCATTCTTCTAGGAAGCAATGCCACCTGGGCCATGATTTCACCCATAACATATATTTATTTTATAAAGGAAAAGGTGCATCTAGAACATCAGTTTTTTGGTAGAAAGATGAAGTGGAATTTCAGTGCATCCTGCATCTTAATGAAAGGCTTTTTATTTACCTTTTCTATAAATATCGTCTGGAAATTAAAGGTGTTCTGAAAAGAATTACTGTTTGTTTGTTTGTCAGAAACCATAGTGTCCAAAGGTTAATGACCTTGCCGTGCAAGCCCCTGTGCTTATAATGGCAACCTAGGGGTTAGGGTCTGTGGGCTAAGGCCACATGGTGATAATCCTGGCTGCCTCTTTTAATTAAAGCTAGTTTATAGTGGTAAAGCTGTAGTTTTGATATAAAGATCAGAGAAAGATCCATCTGATACCTTCTGTTTTTACTGAATTTGGCCCAAACATCAGTAACACAAAGTCTGAATTTGGCCTGGCTGATAAAACATATAATGGGTGAATTATGAGTGAAATGGACACCTTCAAGGGGCAGTTTCACACTTGAAAAAAATGGGAAGTGGAGGCTATTGTTTATGTAGTTGGGAATGTACATGATCAGTAATATTCAATGTTATCTTTGCTACATTTGAAGATATTTACATTTAAACATGGATTTTCTCACTCACAACTATGGTTCTTCTTCTGTTTGGTCCTTCAATTAAGTCATAATCCTGTGTGTAATTACAGAAATTATGGGGATCAGACAAATTCAGCTTTATAAGAATCCCCGAAGAATCGTGGTTACAGATGCAAGGCAGGAAGTTGCTGTTTAAATTCAAATGTCCTCAGAAATTATCAGCAATAGTTAGGTAATGTATTAGTATACAGTTCCATCAGACCAAATTCATCCCTGGTGTAGCACTGTGGAACTCCGTGGGTTATAACAGTGAGGAAAGCATCCCTTTGTGTCTGGATGGGCTGATGGCAAACGTGAAAGAGAAGTGAATTTATCCTTCAATCTAATATATTAGAAAGTTTACCCTAGTATGAAAGTTTTCCTTTATCTCTGAATTTCCTGGCTTTTATGGATTTATATTAGATCCTTAATGTTATTTCAGTGTATTTTTTGGTGTTTGATGTCCTTTGTGCTGATTTTATTGGAGCGAGAGAGTTAATAAAAATAAAAGCAGACTTTCATTGAGGATGGCTCAGTGTTTTCATGAACACTGCACAGGTTCCAAGTGGAAGACCTTTTCAAGGGAAGAAGGTTTAAACAGATTTTACTGAGCATTTCAACATTTACTTTCCAAAATTAAGTATTGCTGCCATTTAAAAAAAAATTACCCATATACATCATGTACTAAGGCCCACATTCTCAAAGATATTTAGGCCGCTATCTCCTATTGAAATCAGTGGGAGTTAGGCATCTAACTCCTTTAAGGCTCTTACACTTAAAGACCTGCAGTACTAATACCTTATAGAAGACTTTAAAATGAAGAATCCTAATTCATTGGTGGTGTATATAGATTATATTTGTTCAAACTGGTCACTATGATTTGAATTCTTTTATGCCTGTGCAAAGTTTGTGGAAAACTCTACTAGATCAGAATTCTCCCCTCACACTTTATAGCATTACTTTGTACACATGTGAATGATTACGCCAAAGGGAGACCCAGGCCTCTGAAGGATAAAGTATATGGAAGGTATCACTTGTCCATTGCTGTAACTTACTAGTAATGAAATAGGCCTCATCTGGCTCTCATGCCATTTTTTCACTGGGGCTATTCTATTGAATTCAGTGGGATTATTCTTGATTTAGACTGTAAGTAGAATCAGGCCCAATGTGTATTAGTTTTCTTTAGTGATTGGAAATGTGTATGTGGGTAATGAGGCATAATCTCGGACACAGAGGGACTAATTATAGTCTGATGGACACTAGTGACACATGGGTGTAATTAAGAGGATCTGATTCTCAATTACACTAAAGGCGCTCCACACTAAAAAGGGCCCAACTGGCCCTCTATGTATACCCCTGCTCAGTAGCCCTTCCAAGCTGGCATACAGCTGGCCTGGAGCTCTGTGCCAGCCTTGCTCTTGGGTTCTGGTGTGAAGGATAAATTTGGGGTGGGGGAAGGACTGAGGGAGTGACTGCCCAGAAAGCACTGTGCTTTGGCTATTCTCTGGTTTCACCCAGAGCTGGGCAACCTTTGGGTTGCCCTAGAATACAAGTGCAAAGGTAACATAAAACCTGTGCCAAGTGTAGAAACAGAGTAACTGATAATGGAGCCTGCAAAGTGGAGTTTTCCAAATGCTGGTGTCTGTTAAATGATATTCCAGCAGCAAACTGTGCTATGGGTCTAGCAAGGTATTGTTGGTTTCCCTACACACTGTTTTATTCTCCTGTACTTTCAGGTGCATTCACCAGTGGACGCTATTTATTTTGGTTTTCTACTGGTCTGTTCAGGCTGGTGGATTTTGTTTCATTCTCTGCTGTTCTGCATAATGCATCTCTCTAGGTTATCCTCTTTCTCCCTCTAGGTGATGCCCATATTATCATTTGTAATGGAAATTATGTTGATGACATCCCTAAATCATATCTTAAATATGTACATTATTGTCTGCTTACCCTATTCGATGCTTTACATTGGTTTGCTCTCCTTAGAATTTCTGATGTTGCAAGAAACTTTCCAGTGGATTCTGAAGATATGCCACAGGCATTTACTTTGGAATGAGTTGGCCTTCTCATGAATGTCTGTTCTAGATTTCCATGACTTTGCTCCATGAAG
This sequence comes from Pelusios castaneus, assembly GCA_007922175.1. NCBI lineage: Eukaryota > Metazoa > Chordata > Testudines > Pelomedusidae > Pelusios > Pelusios castaneus. Next base: position 18,790,696 of record ML685797.1, read on the forward strand.
AAAGAGAGACATGATGCTGGTGTTAAAAATCCATATTTTTGTATCAGTGCTACTGATTCTACTTTTTCAAATTCTTTCAAATGTATGAAAGTTATTTGCTGCTTTTAATATTTGTTGTATGACTTCTGGCTCGGGATCACCAGCATTATCCATCTTGCTCTCTACTTACTACTTCTAGTGTTTCTTTGGCAACTCTTCACTGTTACTTCTGGGACATTGATAATGATAGCTATATATTTTGTCTTCACCTTGTTGGTGCTGTATCTGCCAAAAGTTGAGTCTTCTCTTTGATTAAGCAATGTGTTGAACTAAGTAGAATAATGTCATCAGCAAAGCCAAGGTCATCCAGTTGTGCTTTATTTTTTGTCCATAAAATTCCGCATTTTGGTTCTGTGGTTACTTTTTCTCATGCTCTAGTCAATGATCAGTGAAAACAATAATAATGGAGACATAATACACCTTTGCCTTATTCTAGTTGTCATTGCAGTCTATTGGCTGACTTCACATTGTCTGACTTCATGTTCATCTTATAATTCTAATTGTTTTTTGCTGATATTCCATAGTATCCAATAATTTTCAAAGATTATCTCTGAGTATGCTATCAAAAGCCTTCTGGAAATCTATAAAATTTATCGTAAGAGATGGTTGTCACACCACACTTCTATAATATGTCTGAGAACAACAGTACAGTCTGCACATGATTTCAGTAGTTAAAAGCCTGCTTATTTATCTCTAAGTTGAAGGTCTATTTGTTTGTTGATACGTTCCAGGATGATGTTGCATGTAATTTTCCCAGGCACTCGTAATAACTTGATTTCTTTCTAGACACTGCAGTTTATAATTTCACCCTTTCTTGGCAATTTTACTATAAGGCCTCACTGCTACTGCCTTGGATTCTTTTCTTCATTTCATATTCTTCCAAAAATTCAAGGAAAGTCTTGAGGGCTGTTTTGTCATTTACTTTAAGCAGCCTTCCAGTAATGTTCTCCTCTCCAGCTGTTTTCCCATTTTTGTTTTTACTGATGACATTTCTAATCTCTTCCATTGTAATATCTCCTAAATCAATATCAAGTTCTAGGCTATGTACACACGATCAGATTAAAGCGCAACATGGCAATTGTGCTATAAAAAACACTTGACCTTTGTTGCGGGAGAGCGCGTACACACGTTGCTCCTTGCAACGCAACAGAATTCTTTGCAATATCGCGGTGTAGCGCAATGAATTCTGGGCACCTATCCCACAGTTCAGTTTTCCCTCAATCGGCGCTTGGAATCCTGGGATGAAGGAAAGGAACGCAAAGCGCCATGGGTAAACTCTCATTTTCCCGTGGTGCACTGTGTTCCCCTTGCGTCTTCCTCGTTGCCAATAGCAACTCGCGCCTATTTTCAACAGTGCAGTGATGCACTACTTGCGAGCAATCATAACTGCGTCAGCATGGATCCTGCTCTAATCTCCACTCTTCAGCATTCTAAATACATCTCGGCTGGTTGCTCAGTACGCAATGAGCTCCGAATCAGACGAGAACGCAGAGGAGCAGGGGCTGATCGATGCCCTGCAGAGCAACAACACCGCATTGCTCAGCTCCTTCACCGATCATCTGCACACGGTGCAACACCGTTTCTGGTTGCGAGAGACGAGCACAGAGTGGTGGGATCGCATTGTTATGCAGCTGTGGGATAACGAGCAGTGGGTACAGAACTTTCGAATGTGGAAAGCAACCTTTCTGGAACTGTGTTCAGAGTTGGCCTCTGCCCTGCGACGTAAAGACACCACAATGAGGTCAGCCCTAACCGTGGAGAAGCGTGTTGCAATTGCTGTCTGGAAGATGGCAACTCCTGACTGCTACCAGTCGGTTGCAAACCAGTTTGGAGTCGGGAGGTCCACCGTCGGATTAGCCCTCTCACAAGTGTGCCGAGCCATCAATCGCGTTCTGCTACGGAGGACGGTGACGTTGGGCAGTGTTCGTGAGATTGTGGATGGCTTTGCTGCCATGGGATTCCCTAACTGCGAGGGAGCCATAGATGGCACACATATCCTGATTTTGGCTCCAGACCATCTTGCGACCGAGTACATAAACAGGAAGGGCTACTTCTCCATGGTGCTGCAAGCACTCGTGGATCACAAGGGGCGTTTTACGGACATCAATGCTGGGTGGTCGGGAAAGGTGCATGATGTCCGCATTTTCAGAAACACTGGACTGTACCAGAAGCTGCAAGGGGGTACCTTCTTCCCTGATCAAAAAATTACTGTGGGGGATGTGGAGATGCCCATAGTCATCCTTGGAGACCCAGCATACCCACTGATGCCACTGATGCTCATGAAGCCGTACACCGGGAACCTAGATCGCCGCAAGGAGCGATTCAATTACCGATTGAGCCGCTGCAGAATGACTGTGCAGTGTGCCTTCGGCTGTTTAAAAGGGCGCTGGTGCTGTTTGTATGGGAGGCTGGACTTGGACGAGGACAACATCCCTGCTGTAATTGCGTCGTGCTGTGTCCTTCATAACATTTGTGAAAATAGGGGAGAAAAGTTTTCCCCAGGGTGGGCTATGGAGGCACAGCGCCTCGAGGCAGCATACGAACAGCCAGCCACTAGGAGTATTAGGGGGGCCCAACGAGGAGCTGCTCGCATAAGGGAGGCACTCAGGGACCATTTCAATGATGCCATCTCGTAGTTCACTTCAAGGACGCATGAAGTGCACCTTATGAGATTTTCACTGTGTACAAATAAAGCCACTCTTCAAATTTTTTGTTACTGTTTTTATTAAAAGATAAAAGGGGGGGCTGGTGGTGGTTGGGGGCTTTGGAGGGGTTACAGGTGGGTGTAGCTGCGGGTCTCTAAAAAGTAGCTCTGTGAGGGACTGGATGTTGCAGTGTACCAGGGGGACGGGTGGCCTTCAAATAAATGCTTTGAAGGACTACAGGGTGTGGGAGGCAGACACGGTTGAAGTGTCTGGAGGGGAGCCTGTACATTAATCGCCTGGGTCTGCAGAGCAATCATGCTCTTGAGCAGTTCTGTTTGCTCCTTCATGACGCTTATCAGTTCATCCCTGTGTTTCTGCCTCCTCTGTTGAGATTCCTCTCTCCAGGCTCAATTCTCCCTCGTGGATGCCTCTGCTGTTTTCATCAGCTCCTGAAACATATCCTCCCTGTTTCTTCAAGTACGCCGCCGAATGTTTCTCATGTGGTCAGCTGGGGTAGACACTGGCCTTGTGAAGGTCGAATCTAATAAAAAAAAAGAATAATAAAGCTATTGTTAACACATAGCCTAGATAACCTATGTAAGCTTCCAGTAGCACATTCCACTGGAAGGTATAGGGCAGTAAACATCCTATGCTTTGCTGAAGCGGACAAGGTACGTCCTAATAGAAACCTTACTGGGGGCCAACAGATGGAACCCAATATCTCTCTCCTCAGAGTGCCCCGCCAGCTAGAATACATATCCTGCATGCCACTGGATGCCAGCCAGGACCGTATGCTGCTGCCATGGTTCCCAGTGCTGTGCTTTGCAGCTGGCGAGGCCGAGTATCCTTATACGGGAGCGTAGACATATACGCTATCCCATCTAACCTGAGTAGGAGGCTCTGGCGGTACATAGAGGAAACCTTTAGTGACCTAAATACAGATGATTTTTTGACAATCGCTGCTTATGTTGATGCACTTCTAATGAATGCATAGTAAAGAGTGTGCACAGCGGGGACCGAGACAGCAAGCACCCCCGCCCCGGACAATGATTTTTTAGCAGAAGCCATAGCTGCACAGAAGGGAAACTTACCTGAACCCCCCTCTGCCGCCTCAGAGGACACGCTGCAATTCATGTGTTGGGTGGACGTCTCAGCAGGGGTGCAGAAAAGTTCCTGGCTACACGCTGTTGCGCTCTCCTCTAGGTCATCCTCCATCTCCTCCTCCTCATCGATCACGTCCTCATCCTGCTCGGGTCTGGCATTCAGTGGATGAGGGGGGGCCGTTGTGTCCACAGGACTCTTTGCAGTGGTTGTGGGATCCCCACTGAGGATGGCTTCTATTTCCTTGTAGTACCTGCATGTAGCAGGCGCTGATCCCGAACGGCAGTTTGCCTCTTTCGCTCGGTGATAGGTTATTCTTAGCTCCTTCACCTTTGATCTGCACTGCACAGTGTCTCTATCATAACCTCTCTCTGACATGGCCCGAGAAATTATGCCATATGTATCGAAATTTCGCCTGCTGCCGCATAGCTGCGCCTGCTCAGCAGACTCTCCCCAGATGCTGATCAGGTCCAGCACCTCTGCCATGCTCCAAAGGGGTGCGCGTCTTCCACGATGGGCCGCCATTGCTAGTGAAGATCAGAGCTGCACTCCACTCCACGAGGAAGAGAACAGGAAATGAAACAGAGGAAAAATTCAAAAATCCCGGGAATCGAAACAGGGCGGGGACTGTTTCGTCACGGCCACAGAGCGGGTGGGGGGAAGACCTGAGAGGAGGACTTTGGAATGCTGGGACACTTCCGGAGGCCAGTCATTGCACGGTAAGCGTACACACGAGTCGAAAGGCGCAACAGCTGTTCCGCGTTAACTGCTACCACCCTCGTCGAGGTGGTTTTTGTATTGCGCTACAACAAGGCAGTTAACGCGCAACAGCCCTATTGCACGTGTGTATGCTGTTGTTGGTATCGCACGGTAATGATTGTTAATGTGCGATAAAGTGATTGTGTGTACAAGGCCCTAGTGGTAGGTCTCAGTCACATAGTTCTTGTAGTTTACTTGGGCGTGGCTAATTTTAAATTGCCAGAAAATGTTCTGTCCATCTTTTCCTTTGTACTTCTGCTGTACTAAGTGCCATTTGCATCTTTAATAGGGCCTCTAGTACTGCTAAAGTTTTCTGTTAGCTGTTTCATTGTCTTATAAAAGGCTGAAAGGTCACCTATTTGTCTAGTATTTTTAGTGTCCTGACATTTTCTATCAATATGTGCCCTTTTATCTCTTCTAGCACTCTTTTTTAGCTCTATTTAGAGCTCTTGTTTTGGTTTGTTTGTTTGTTTGGGTTTTTTTGGTCACTAGTTTGTCTCTTCACATGTCTTAGTAGGCAGGAGTTTTGGCTTTTATACTTCTTTTCCACTGCTGCTAGAGTAGCATTGATGATCTGTTTTTCCCTTTTAGATTTCACTATTATTAGAAATGTATTTGTATTTTCTAGACAGTGGTCTCTGGTGTCTTTCCACAGGTGTCAGCATCTTGGTTTTCTTCAGTCAACTCCATTAGAACACTGAACCTGAACTGGAAAACGCTTTTAGTATTTGGATCTTTTAATTGGGCACTGCTGATGTGTGGTCTTTTAATTTTCATCCTCTTTAACTTGATCTTCAATTTAGAGATACATGGGCTATAGTCACTACTCACACCTGCTCCCTGAATGTACGTACATCTACTAATGAGCTCTGAAACAGTCTTGAAATGCAGAGGTGATCTAGCTCAGTGGTTTTCAAACTACAGGTCAGGACTCAGTATTGGGTCACAGACCCCCAGGTACTGGGTCGCAGCATCTCCTACTGACACCACCACAAGACTGGAATGCATTGCTCAAAGATGTAATTATTGGGTCACCGGCATAAATTATTTTTTTCAACTGGGTCCCAAGGAAAAAGTTTGAAAACCACTGATCTAGCTGATTCTTTGTACTGCCATCTGAGGAGTTGTACGTCACTTTCTGGATTTCTTGATGAGAAAACATTTATTACGCCACCTGTCACTAAGCTGTACACACTGCAAATTTCTACTAATTGTTGACTGTTCTGGTGCATGTCCAAACCCCTGCAGCACTTGTTCATAATTCTACCCAACCCTTCAAGGTTACTTTCATCATTTTGTGTTAAAACACCCACGGTCACTTTGATGCCGTGTTTTGGGACCTTCATTAACATACCATGTAACAAATCCTAAAAAGCATCTTTTTCCTCATCTGCCTTTTTGTTAGTTGGTGCATAGCAATGTATGATTGTTAGTTTAAAGAATCTAGGCTGAAAGTCAGCACGAAAAATTCCTTCATTGACTGCTTTCCATTTCTCAACATTAGGATTGCTATGCCAGCATCATGTCTACCTTCCATGCTCTGAGAGGACACCATGATCTTATTTCTTTCTCTAAAGTGTCATTTGTTTGAACTAAACTAACACACATTAAGAAGCAAATTCCACAAACCTCTTACCCCTTATGTGGAGAATCTCATGCTCTTTTCCTAAGACAATCAAAGAAAGATAGAAGGCATTAAGGCTCAGGTCCACAAAGGTATGTAGGCTCCAAACTTACTCTGCAGTCAATGGAAGTTAGAACCCTAACTACCTTTTATAGCTCATGGCTTAAATGTCTCTTTTTATTTGTGGTATCTGAGTGTGGAGCTGGTGGCTGTCCCAGCCCCTCCCTGCTTGTCCTACAAGAAGCAAGGTGGTTTGCAAGACAGGGTGCTTTGTTCGTGTCCGCAGCAGCTAAGTAGAGCTTCTGAGGGCAGGTCTATATTACCGCTTATGGTGTGAAAAAGACATCTCCATGAGCAAGTTAAAATGACTTAAGTGCTGTCCACATCGATGCTGTGTTGTTGAGAGATGTTTTCCCACTGACATAGCTCCTGCCTCTTGCAGGGGTGGAGTATTATATTGACTGGAGGGTGCTTTCCCGTTGGCAAAGAGCATCTTCAGTGATGCGACTTCACTATCTATAGCTAGGGTTACCAAATACCAAAGCAAGGAAAGGACAGGGAAGTACGAAAAGGAGGACATGGAGAAAATGTAATATTAATATCTGCCCACCCCCGTGGCTCCTTCCCAGCTCCTCTCCCCCGCCCGCCGCCCCGTCCCGGCTCCCCTTCCCCCCCCCCCCCCCGTGACCCCTTCCCAGCCCCCCTTACCTGGCCGGGGTCCGGAGCTGCAGTGGTGGCCAGCAGAGCCACTCCTGCGCCAGGCCCCTTCTGCCCTGAGCACGCTCTGTTTGATCATGCTCAGAGTGGGAGATTAGAAACTCCCCAGCCTGGCCGCAGCAGGACAGGGCAGAACAAGCGTTCTGCCTGAGTCTGCCACTTTGCCGGGCCCCTGGGCGGAACGGATCGGAAAGCAGTGTTCCGCCCCAGTTATGGCTGTGTTTTGCAGATTAGCCGAACCCAACTTTTCAGGCATATTTTGGACCCTAAAATTCTCGGCTTATATGCGAGCATATATGGTAGCTTCATATAAAAAATGGAAATTTTACACATAAGTAAAAAGCTGGACAAAATCACATGTTTTTAAATGCCTGCCGGAGGACGTGAAGGTAAAAAGGAGGGAGGACATGTCCTCCTTTTGCCAGACATCTGGTAACCCTATCTATAGCGCTTCTAGAGTAGACCTACCTCTCAGTGTTTGGAGGGGAAGCATTTAGGGGTAGTGCATAGGGTGTGAGACACAGGCAAGATACAGAGGTTTTGAGAGCAAGGATCTGTGCATCTGGTGGGAATTTTCCAGGAATTTGTGTTTGGAGAAAATATAAAACTTACTGTTTTCCATAAGAGAATAAAAGGTTCCCCTCCACAATATTTTCTTGAGAATTCCTGTTGCTTTTCAATGGTATATTAGCAGAGTTAGAGAGATGGAATGATTTGGGTAACTGCTAATAGCATGCCAGTCCTTTTCATTCTATAATATGTCATTGATTTGAATTTGGCTCCGCTCAATAGTGAACAAAAATTGTTACTATCTGGGGCAATCTGAAAGAAATAAATTGGTGGTTTTGGTATAGTGCCTAGAAGACAGGTGTCCATACCATAAAACACCCCACCAATATGATTTGCTGAACGATCCTTTCTACAGTGACTATCCCCAATGGGGCAACTCTACCATTGCTAATGCAGGTGTAATTTTTACAATTATATTATGTAAACCTTCTTTGGATATCAGTAAAAGTGCCTGAACTTCGACTTGACTATCACTTTACTACAAATGCAACTACACCATTGTTGGCTGCTATTGTAATGTGGGTTACTAAATTCTCCAGTGTGGATGCATCCCCAGAGGTAGTCTCTACAAGTCAGGGCTGAGGCTCAGTGGCAAGACAGAGCTGGGAAGCTTGCTCCACCATTGCAGGTGCTGTATCTATTCTAAACTATAATGCAAGAAATATTCCTATTACTTTCTGTCTTTTCTATGGGTGTCTGTGTGGGGGGAACTTTAAGGAATTGAAACAATGTAACTGCTTTATGTGACAGAAAGAATAAGGATGAACCATGTTGTCTAGAGTTCATGACACTGTATTAGGAGGCAGAACACCTGGGGTCTGTTCCCAGTCCTCCAGCTGACCTGCTATGTAAGCTTAGACATGTCACTTCGCCTGTTTCCCCTCCCTCTCTTTGTCTTTCTTGATTAAATATGTAGAATATAAGCTCTTCAGGGGACTGTTTCTCCTTACGTGGTTCTACTGTGCATGGTACAATGGGGCCTTCCTTGAGCTTTCATGAAGACTCTAGGCATTATTATAATACAAATAATAAGAAATACTAGGGATTTGTACAAATGATAGTGTGTGGTGGGTAATATGTTTCCATAAAGCAACTGAGCTCTTCTTGGAAAAGCTGATTTTTAGCTATAACTAAGAATTATAATTCAACTACAGCATTCAGTAAAACATGCCTTAGCGACTGTCTCTGAAGAGAGAGCCACCTGTCATCTGCAACCAGCGATTACATTTTCTTACTCCCTTCAGAGCTTAGCGAGCCAGCAGCCTCTGCTCTTTGCTCTGCCTTCAGAGATGGGCAGCTGGAGAGCAGCGGCTGCTGGCTGGGCACACAGCTCTGCAGGCAGCAACAGCAACAGCACAGAAGTAAGGGTGACAATAGGCTACTGCACTGGTTCCCAACCTGTGGCCCGCAGGGGCTTTCAGAGTGGCCCACCGCTCCCCTCCTGCTGGCTGCAGAAGGAAGCTGCTGCCTAAGGACCCAGGCAGAGCATCTTGCTGTGGACATAAAAGACCAGTGCAGGCTCCTTGCTGCAGTCAAGGGGATGGGCAATCAGCATTCCTTTTCCCTGGCTGTAGCAGGGAGCATGGCAAAATGCTCTGCCTGGATCCCTAGGCGCTGGACTCAGAGGGAGTGGGAACACTGATTTTTCTGTCCCCCTGACTGCAGAAGGGAGCCACTGCCCAGGGACCCAAGTAGAATGCATGGGGCTACGGAACGGAGCTGGTTTCCCTGCTGCAACCAGGGAGACAGGAGAGCTTCCTCCATGATCTTCTTCCATCTGGCTGGAGGTAAGGGGTGTCTGCTTGCAGAGACTACCTCTGTATCTGTGGCCCTCAAGCCAAACAGGTTGGGAACCACTGGCCTACTGTAAATTTGACAGGAGACCATTTCTTACAAGTGACCACTTTTGCTAACTCCCACGAGTGGTTGCTCTTGTTGGGTTTTGGTATATAATATATCCTCAAAGATGTAATGGATACAAACTCTAATCCATGGATTTACTGCAAGAGATTTAGGATCAGTGGCCTTGATAAGATTCTTTCCATGATCCATGCCTTTGTTGTATAAATTTTCTCAGTCCATGGTAGTTATTCTTTTAAGAAGGTCAGTTGATTGTTCAGTGTGCCTGAACAGTGTCAGAAAATTGTGGACATCTGGAGAAGGGTAATTCCATAGATTTCCCAAAAAGTGGGTTGCAAGTGTGATTCATGCGTAGGTTATAGGAGGAAGCAGTTTCCTGTGGCTGATAACACCACAAATCTTGTTCTTTTTGTTCAGCGTGTGGTATATAGTCACTTCTCAGACTCCACAGTTCTGCCATACTTTGATAGCACCAAATTTTGTGTGTGTATGTGCATCTAAGCCCATTATAACTTTTTGCCAGTAGGCAACTTTCTTGACTGATGCTACACTCTACCCCAAATACAGATGGCCCATTGGGACCACTCGCAAGCACGGGGCTGCAGCAGTGGGTGCACAATAACAAAATGGAAGACATGGCTGTTGTCTACCCATGATTAATATATATTTCCCTATTTCTTTCCATAAGATCATTCCCACAGAGAATTCTTTCTTGGGTGTCTGACTGATGAGTCTTGTCCACATGCACAGGATTTCACTGATCACCTTGTTGGGGTCGGAAAGGATTTTCCCCCCAGGGTAGATTGCCAAAGGCTCTGGGTGTTCTTTTACCTTCCTTGGTAGCATGGGGCACAACTCAATTGTCAGTGGATTCTGTGCACCTTAAAGTCTTTAAATCATGATTTGAGGACTTCAATAATGCAGTCATAGGTTAGAGGTTTATTGCAGGAGTGGAGGTTCTGTGGCCTGTGTTGCTCAGGAGGTCAAACTAGATGATCATATTGTTCCTTTATGACCTTTGAGTCTATGAGTCTGTGAAGACAAAAGGTCATGCTCACGGAGTCTTAAACAAACAGAAACCAAAACTGAAAAAGACTGAACCAAACCAAAAAGTCAACCATGAACAACAATATGGTCCTTGCCCAATGTTTCTTTCTCTGGTGAACCCAAAGGTGGCAAAGTCCAAAGCAAGAAACTGAAGATCTGTAAGAGAGTTCAAAACGAACAAATCAGCTCCCCCTCCCAGGATTTCTGTTTCCCAGCTAGGCTTTCTGGGATTCCTGATGTTCTTGAAAATCTGGCAGGCAGGTCCAAACAAACAACCAAACTAAAAGACTTATGATAAATTTCAAAACAAATAAACCAATTTCCCCATAGGCTTTCTTCCTCCCAGGCATTTTTGCAGGGGTTCCAGACATTCTTTAGAAATCTGGCAGGCCAGTCCAAACAAACAAAGCTCCCCCTGTCCGTAGCAGCCTCACTGTCTCCATTCACAGTTCCCAGCATGCTCCATTGGGAAGCCCAGGAATCAAAACAATTCTGGAACTATACTACTTACGATTCTCTCTCTGGCTGGCTAAGAGTAAGGGAAGCCTCTTCCTGCCCACACATCAAGACTTCAGTTCCAGGTCCTACACAGAGTTAATAGCCTTGGTTCACCTCAAACCATAAACTGCCATCCTGGGACCACTTCCTCTCTCTCAGTGGTTGCCTCTTTTTTTCCTGAGCTCTGTATTTACAGAAGATCCCCTGGCATGGGGTAGCATAGTGTGGGAGACTTCCCTTAAAGCAGTGTTTCTCAATATTTTAAGTAGCAAGTACTCCCTAATTTCTGAAAATTTTAATAAGTACCCCAACATTCAACTACCTCTCAGCTGGGACCAGGGGAAGCAGGTGGCTGCCACGCGTATCCCTAGCCTGTGTCTGTACGTGTACCACAGGTTGAAAAACTATGCCTTAAAAGACCAGCATGCCCCATTTCAGAGCTAATCTGCCCATACTTGCTCTTCAGCATCTGTCAAATTCAGATCTCAGTGTAGGCCTAAATCTAATTGTAGTTAATTAATTACTTACTAAGATTAGTTAGTGACCATTTTACACTTCTCAATAGAGTCTATGGCTATGTCTGCACTGGCAATTTAAGTTGACTTAAGGAGGTTTAAGTCAACTTAAATTAAGCCACGTCCACACTAGGCTTTCACTAAGTCGACTTAAGAAATTCCTTAAGTCGACTTAATGAAAGCTTAAGTGGACTTAATAACTACTACTTATTAGGTCGACTTAAGCCTCCTTAGGTCAACCTAACCCTTCCTCAGGTAGACCTAAGCCCAGTGTGGACACATAAGTCCACTTTGTTAAGTCGACGTGAGGGCAGTTAGGTCGACTTAAAGTGTTGCCACTTGTTAAGTCGACTTTAATAAGGTCGATTTTAAGTCGACTTGACAAAAGTCGACTTAACTTTCCTAGTGTAGACATAGCCAAAGTGCCTAAGGTCTACCCATCCTACTTTATCTTTTACCCATTTCCTTTTTTATGAGAAAGAGAGAGAAAGTGCGTGTTCTGTGCGAGTGGTTCTCATCCTTAAATGATTGCCACATTTCCTTTCCTTTGGCATAGTTTTGGCAGCATCTCTTTATTTTCTGTAGTTTGAATTATTGCATCTTGTAGCTCAATAGTTGCCTGTTAACTAACTTGTACACACTGGGTTTTGTTACAAAATTCTTTTAACCTCCTGAAATAGAAAAAAGAATTCTTACAAATGGTATTAAAGTAATAAAAACCAAAGTACAGGGCATTTCCTGAGGCTAGGTGGAATCATTCGCTCTCAGCTGGTCCTGAGGAAATGCCCTGTGCTGAGGTTGCTTTATGAATTGAAGAGGGAAAATAGCTATACAGATACTTTTTATGAGTGATGCTATTTCAGTTACATTATGTGCAGGCCATTTACAGAAACTCAGTGCTCTGTACACTTGTCAGATACATTACCCGAATTATCTTTTAGCTTTAACTTCTTGTGGAAACATTACCTATACCACTTGAAAAATTGGCTCACTTTCACAATTCAAGCACCAGTTCAGTTTCTAAGAGGACATCTACATTGCAGCTGGGAGCATGCCTGCCAGCCTGACATTTTGGATGGGCTGACATGCTGTATTTGAGCTAGGACACGAAAAATAGCAGTGTGGACATTGTGGCATGGGTGACAGGATGCATTAGCCATCAGAGTACAGTACAAGCCTGCCCACCACCCGGGTGTGTCCTTGGAACAGGGGTTAAAGTAAGCCTGAATGCCCACAAATTTGGCAGGCCAGCATTCCAGAGCCCAGAAAAGCAGAAGACTCGGGCGGAACACTTGTTCTGCCCTGTCCTGCTGCGGCTAGGCTGGGGAGTTTTCAAATCTCCTGCCCTGTGCATGCTCAGACACAGCATGCTCAGGGCAGGAGCAGCCTGGCCAAGGAGCGGCTCCGAGTCTGGCCACCCCTGCAACTCCGGGCCTCTGGCCAGGTAAGGGGGGCCCAGGGGCCGAGAGGAGTGGAGAAAGGGCTGTGGGGGGGAGGAGTGGGGAAGGGGCCAGAGGGGTTGGGGAGCTGGCAGTCAGGTGGGGAAGGGTCCTCAAGGGGCAGAGGAGCAGGGTAGGGGCTGGTGGGGGGGTGAGGAATAGGGAAGGGCCCGGGGGGGGTTGGGGAGCTGGCAGTTGGGCGGGGAAGGGGCCACAGGGGAGGTCAGGGAGTTGGCGGGTGTTGGGGGTGAGAGGATGTGGAAGAGATCAGGGCGGTCAGGGAGCTGACGGGCGGGCTGGGAAGGGGGGGCGGTAAGAGGAGTGGGAAAAGGGCCCGGCGTGAACGAGAGGTTAGGGGAGCTAGCGAGTGGACAGGGGAGGGGCTCAGGGAAGCTGGGGGGCAGAGGACCAGTGAGGGGATAGCAGAGGGGCATTGGGGTGGCTGCATCCTGACCACCCAGTGGGAGCAGGTGCGCCCCCAGCACCATGGCCCTCACTGAGGGAAGAGATGCAGGGGAGGCTGCTCCAGCATAGGGCCAGTCCCCTGGGGTGCTGGGAAACCTCCGCTTCTTCTTCGAGTGATTGCTCATGTTATTCAAACTCAGGTGTGTGCGTGCTGCATGCACGGATCACCGGAAACTTTTCCCCTAGACCAACTGCAGGGTCGGCTGCAGCCACCAGGGCCACTCCCGCCCCTTTCTATATATATATATACCACAGCCGACCCCAGCCTCTCCAGTTCCTCCTTACCGCCCTGACGGTCGCTGGAACAGTGCTTGCTTAGCTAAGCCAGCTATCCCCTAGTTCTAGTCTTTAGTAGCAGTTAGTGTTAGACCTCGTAGAGAGCGTAATTAGTAGTGAGACTCCTAGACGGAGTCGCCTGGTCCCCGGGCCCTGCCAGGGCATGCCTGGCTTCAAAGCCTGTATTTCCTGTAAGAAGTTCATGCCAACGGACGACCGTCGTTTGTCATGCCTTTGATGCCTGGGTGAGTCACACTTACGGGATAAGTGCAAGGACCCAAAAAGAGAGGGAGCAGAGACTAAGGTTCCTCATGATGGAGGAAGCCGTCCGACCTGCGGAAACCCGAGGTTCCGACTCAGCGGCCTCGGTACAGAGCACACTGCCAATGGCGAAAGCCCAGGACTCTAGTAAAGAGCCTCGGCACCAGCGCTTCCCGGCACCGGTAGCTCCGCACCGGGAAAAACACTGGCACCATTCTCACTCTATGGTGCCCAAGAGGAGGAAGATGGAGAAGGAACGTCCCCTGACTACTAAGTCAGTGAGGGAAGGGTCCAAAGTGGGTCCCGAAGTGGACCACTCGACCCAAAGGCCTCGCCCTCCGGCACTGTTGACTCCGGCCCTGGTGGTGGAACCGTCGAGTCTGGTGTCTGAACCGTCTCCAACCAGAGACATTCTGGAAGAGGCTCTCCAGCTTCCCTCGATGCCGGAGACCTTCAAGGCCGCCAGGGGCCTCATAGAACAAATGCAAACCCTGGACCAGCCCTCACACCGACACCGAGGAAGGCCCAATCAAAAGCCAAGCCAACGCCGATGAGGCCCCCTTAACCTCGGCACCGTCAGACAAAGCGGTCAACACCTGGAGTGCATTCACCATTGGAGCACTCCCAAATGGCATCGGCGACAGATCTCCCGACCCGGCACCGCTTCCTGGTACCACTGGCAGTAACAGCAGCGACTGGAGCTCCCCCGTTTGAGGAAAGCGCCCGGTACCATAGACCTGCCGCATCATCTAGCCCCCACGACCGGCACCGGTGCAGCCCCGCCATGGTTCCCTGCAGCCAGCCCTCATCGGGATCTAAAGAGGGCTCGTTCATCTCGCGGGCGGACAAAGGGAATAAAAGATAAATCAGGCTACCCCCCTCACCATCCATCATGGCAGCAATGGCAGGGGCCCCCTCAGTGGCCATTCTGGACTCCCTGGGCCTACCATCAAGCTCAGGGGTCGTTCGCTGGCCATTCTTATGCGTCCATGAGGGCAAGATCTCAGCCCCCTCGCTCAACCAGCATCCCCCCCAACCGAGGAATGGACTCGGAGGAGGAGTCAGTGAGTGTAGGCCCAGAAGGTGACAGTGCCCAACCAAGGGCCCCCCAACATATAGCCCAGCAAGACCTAGTTGAAGCCCAAGGAGAGTCCTCCTCCTCCCCTCCGGATGAGGTAGTAGCAGGATCAACCCCAGCAGCGATCTCGGATGACAGCAGATCGCACCAAAAGCTCCTTAGGTGTGTGGCGCGCAATATGGGCCTCCAAGCGGAGGAGGTGGCCGAGGACACTGATCCCATGGTGGATATACTGGTTCTCGAAGGCCCTGCCAAGGTCGCCCTTCCCCTAATCAAGACAATCAAGGATACAACTAAATCTCTTTGGCACACCCCAGCGTCCATCCCCCAAATATTTCGTCCCCTCCAAGGGGTATGAACATTTTTATATCCACCCCTCCCCAAGCTCCCTAGTAGTGGGGACGGCCAATGAGAAGGAGCGCCAAGGCCATCAAGGACCTACACCCAAGTCTAAGGACTGCAAAAGGCTGGACTTATTTGGAAGAAAAATTTATTCCACAGGTGGCCTCCAGCTGAGGATAGCTAACCAACAGGCGATACTCAGCCGGTATGCATACAATTCCTGGGCAGCCATGGAGAAGTTCGTGGACTCAGTTCCTCAAGACTCGCGAACGGAGTTATCAGCCATGGTTAGAGAGAGAAAGGTGGTCTCCAGAGCCCTCCTTCAATCGGCTCTAGATGCGGCAGACGCTGCTTCTCGGGCCATGGCATCGGGAGTCACGATGAGGAGTTCATGGCTCCAAGCTTCCAGCTTGCCGCAGGAGGTCCAGAATACTATCCAGGACCTCCCCTTTGATGGCCAGGACCTATTTTCATCGCAGACAGATGCGAAGTTACAATCTCTAAAGGACTCCTGAGTGATGTTAAAATCCCTAGGCCTCTACCCTCCGGCGTCGCAGAGGTGCCAGTTTAGACTCCAACCCCCTTCCCAGCCGTATCAGCAGAGGTCAGACCAGTCCACACTCCCGAACCGCAACAGCCGCGGGTCAAACAGGAGACCTTCCGGGTCGACCAGAAGCCAGACACGTAATCAACCCAGATCCAAAAAGAACTTTTGATATGGGGCCCAAGGACCAGCTATCCTCCCTTTGGAGACCGGCTATCCCGATTCTATGGTGTGTGGTTCCACGTTACATCGGACCAATGGGTGTTACACGAAGTGAAATGGGGCTACGCCCTCCAGTTTTCGTCCAAACCTCCCTCACACCCACCCCGCCCTGCCCTGTCCCTCTTCAGGGACCCCTCTCACAAACAGCTACTCAGCAATGAAGTCTGTGCCCTGCTCGCATCAGGGGCGGTACAAGAGGTGCCAGTAGAGAGGAGAGGTTGGGGCTACTACTCACGCTACTTCCTAATCCCCAAGACAAAAGGAGGTATGCGCTCCATTCTGGACTTGAGAGGCCTGAACAGGTACTTACGGAAGATAAAGTTTTGCATGGTCTCGTTAGCCTCCATCATCAGTTCTTTGGATCCCGGAGATTGGTATGCTGCCCTCAACTTGAAAGACGCATACTTTCATATTGCCATCCTCCCCCATCACAGATGTTTCCTCCACTTCCTAGTAGGCCAGAACCACTACCAATTTGCGGCCCTTCCCTTTGCGTTAGCGGTGGCGCCCAGAGTCTTTACAAAGTGCCTAGCAGTGGTGGCAGCATTCCTTCGGCAGCAAAGGATCCAGGTATTCCCGTACCTGGACGATTGGTTGATCAAAGGTTGCTCATATTGGGAGGTACGGCGGCACCTGCAGACGGTAAAAACCACCTTCTCAGAGGTTGGCCTAATGATAAATGAAAAGAAATCCACGCTGATTCCTACGCAGCATATAGAATTTATAGGAGCCACCCTCGACTCGAGGGAAGCCCGAGCCTTTCTCCCTCAATCAAGGTTCTTAGTCCTATCGGAAATCATCAGATCGGTGACCTCAGTCCACACGTGACTCAAACTACTAGGCCACATGGCCTCTTGCACATTTGTGGTGCAGTTCATCCGTTTAAGACTGCGTCCCCTCCAGGAGTAGCTAGCGTTGGTGTATCGCCCGACCAGGGACCCACTGGACACTTTGGTGTGTATTCCCCAAGAGGTCCTAAAATCCCTGGAATGGTGATGCCTCGCCAAGAATGTATGTGGGGGCCTTCCATTCCAAGCACCTCAGCCCAAGATGCGCCTAGTCACGGACGTGTCGGACTCAGGGTGGGGAGCACACCTAGGCAGCCTTCAGACACAAGGTCAGTGGTCCAGAGAGGACATACACCTGCACATAAATGTAAAGGAGTTAAGAGCAGTTAGTTTAGCGTGCATGGTGTTCAGGGACAGATTGAGAGGCAACCCAGTGCTGGTTCAAACAGACAACACAGCAGCCATGCACTATATCAACAGAAAGGGTGGAGCTCGCTCCTCTCCCTTCTGTTGGGAAGCCCGTCTACTATGGGAGTTCTGTATCCAGCACACGATTCACCTATCAGCCGCGTACCTTCCAGGATCCCTGAATTCCCTTGCGGACAATCTTAGCAGGAAGTTCCTAGCCCATGAGTGGTCCCTCCGGCAGGATGTGCTGAATTCCATCTTCCAACGGTGGGGAACTCCCCACATGGACCTGTTTGCCTCGGATGTCAACAAGAAGTGCGAGGTGTTCTGCTCCTTCCAGAACCGCAGCCTGGGGTCTCTCGTGGATGCATTCCTGATCCCATGGTCGGGCCACCTATGCTATGCCTTCCCACCTACTCTGCTGGTGCACAGAGTGCTCCTGAAAGTGAAAAGGGACAAAGCGGAGGTCATCCTAGTCGCCCTGGAGTGGCCCCACCAACACAGGTTCCCGACCCTACTAGACCTTTCGATCCGGGACCCAGTCATCCTACCGTGTTACCCAGACCTCCTCACGCAGAAACACGGGTCCCTGAGGCACCCCAACCTCAAGTCACTGCACCTCAAGGCTTGGCTCCTCCATGGCTGAGCGAGAATGAGCTGCAATGCTCGACGCGAGTGCGGGAAGTCCTCTTCAACAGTAGGAAACCGTCACCAAGGGCCACATACTAGGCTAAATGGAAGAGATTTGCCAGGTGGGTGGGGGAGCAGGGTCTTCATGCTCCGTCCACATCTGTTCCCAATATCTTAGATGATCTCTTGGCCCTGAAAGATCAAGGCCTAGCAGGGGCCTCTATAAATGTGCACTTGGCGGCTATCTCTGCGTTCCACGAAGGAAGGGAGGGAGGCTCCTTATTTTCGAACTGTATGATAAAGCCCTTCCTAAAAGGCCTGGACAGATTGTTCCCGTCGGTCCACCCTCCAGTAGCGCAGTGGGACCTGAACCTAGTCTTGGACAGGCTAACCAGACACCCCTTCGAACCATTCGCCTCCTGCTCCCTGCTCTATCTGTCCTGGAAAGTGGCCTTTCTTATTGCCATTACATCAGCCCGCAGAGTATCGGAGCTCCAGGCCCTTTCGTCAGAACCCCCCTACACATCATTTTTTAAGGACAAGGTGCAGCTACGCCCTCACCCCAACTTCCTCCCTAAGGTGGTGTCGCAATTCCACGTGAACCAAGACATCTTCCTTCCAGTTTTTTACCCAAAACTACACACCTCTGATCGCGAGAGGCGTCTTCATATGTTGGACGTGCATAGGGCCTTGGCCTTCTATCTAGACCGTACCAAGCCCTTTAGAAAGTCGCAGAGGCTTTTCGTGTCAGTCGCTGATAGAATGAAAGGCCAGGCAGTTTCAACTCAACGCCTGTCAAAATGGATTACGGCCGGTATCAAGCAATGTTACATCTTGGCCGGCCTTCTGCCCCCAGGCCCCACAGCTCATTCTACGCGGGCCCAGGCGACATCGGCGGCTTTCTTGGCACACGTCCAAATTGGGGACATTTGCAGAGCAGCAACCTGGTCGTCCATCCATCGCTGCCCATTACGCGCTGACACACCAGGCCAGAGACAATGCTGCAGTTGGCAGAGCGGTGCTTCCCACGGCAGACGATTAGAATTCCGTCCCACCGACAGGGTAAGGTTTGGAAATCACCTGAGTTGGAATGACATGAGCAATCACTCGAAGAAGAAGAAACGGTTACCTACCTGTAACTGGTGTTCTTCCAGATGTGTTGGCTCATGTACATTCCAACACCCGCCCGCCTCCCCTCAGCCGGAATTCCAGCAAGGAGGAACTGGAGAGGCTGGGGTTGGCTGCGGTATATATACAGGACGGGGCGGGAGTGCCCCTGGTGGCAGCAGCCAACCCTGCAGTTGGTCTAGGGGAAAAGTTTCCGGCGATCCGTGCACGCGGCGTGCGCACACCTGAGTTGGAATGTACATGAGCAACACATCTCGAAGAACACCAGTTACAGGTAGGTAACCGTTTCTTCTCCAGCCTTGTCCTGAGTGCCCTGTCCTTCCCACTCTGATTTCCCCACCGGCCCAACCGCCAGCTGCTCTGCAAGGACAGCCCTCCTGTCCTGCCCCTGTTTGGGCACACGCTGAAATCTGCTGCCGCGGGCAACACTGGCTGAGGAAAAGTGCTGCAGTCCTGCTTTCTGGGGCCAGCAGCAGCCCCCTTCCAGCCACAGCTGCTTTAGCCTTTTTCCTATGAATCCAGCCCCGCATCACAGCCCCATCCCTCCAGCTCTGGGGCTGGCAGTGGAGGTGGACGTGGCCCAAGACTAGCCGGGGGGAAATGAAATAGGTGGTGGCCATAGGGGGGGAGCATGTTTGAGAACTCAAATTCGGCCCCCACACCAAAGCTACCACCCAGCCAGTCTGTCTCCAAAGCCTCGCTGGGCACCACCTGGGCAGTCCTGCCCTCAGTGGCTGAGTTGGGGCAGCTGGGGGTGGGGGAAACAACACCAGGGAAGCTCAGAGCCAGAGATTTGTTATTCACAGCTTCAAAGAGAAACTGCAGAACTCGAACTTATATGCAAATTTGACTCAGTTGCCTTGGGGTTAAACAGGGACTATGGATTTTTCTCTCATTACAACAGGTGATTTGACCTCACCTTCCTCTATGTGCTGTTCCCCAGTGTTTGAATCCTAACATCTATTTTGATTTCCTGTTACAGCCTGACCTGATCCTATGTCATACACTCCCCTGCATTTAATTTCCTCCCATTCTGTAAATTTCCCATCTTCTAATCATCTGATGAAGTGGGATTTTCTCTCACGAAAGCTCATGCGATAAATAAATCTGTTAGTCTTTAAAAGTGCCACAGGACTCTGTTGTTTTTCTACTATAGACTGACACGGCTACCCCTCTGGAATTTGACCACAAAATTAAAGACATGATTTCCACTTTTAATAAGATGGCATTGTTTTAATCACAGGTTGGAACTGGCCGTGGCTGATGCTATCAAATGCTGCAGTGAAGTTAATCACTTTAAATCATTCGTGGATTCATTGTATGCTCTGTACAGTCAGTTGCCGAAGTGCTTGAGAGAGTTGGCTGAATGTGCCAGTGATCAGGAAGTCCAGTTTAATAGGATTGTTGGGTTGCTTCTAACTGCCGCACTGTAAGAGCTGTTTGGTGGTCATATATGGAACCCTCCATAGCCACTTCTTGAAAAAAAATCAACGGATTTCTCACTAGAAGGGAAAGATAAAGGAAAATTTGCTAGCATGGCAAAAAAACTGGAGAATCCAGTTTTTGTTAAAAACTTAGGTCTCATGCTAGATGCTCTGGAGGAACTTGCACACGTGTCCTTGGTGTTGCAAATATCTTATGTAACATTATCTACAGCAAGTAAGTGGGTAAGTTGGCGAGTTCAGGTGTTTATAGCTCATAGAGAGTGAGATTCAGAGTTCTACCAAGAAGCTTGTGAGGTGATTTCTGTAGGTTGCTTTAAAGGTGTATGTGTAAACATGTCTGTGAATGCTGGCAAGCAAATTGAATGTCACTTTTACCAGGCGTTAGCGGACTGTATGAATGCTCGATTGTTGCCAGACTCAGAAAATTGTCTAAGCAGTGCTGTTGAAATACTTGACCCATCATTTTTCACTACAGAGCTGGCACTGGAATTTGGTGAAAGTGACATAAAATTTTGTGTTCCAAGTTTGACATTGCATTTAATGAAGTGAAATGTGCATATCGGGAATATAAAGATCGCAATACTTAGTGTGTTATGCAGTGTTTGCTAGTTTGTGACAATAATTGATATAGACATAAATGCCATATAAAATTATAAATATGTTTATGGAGCGATAACCGATGCATATGGTACTGAGAAGTGGTTGCAAATGCCTACCTGGGCTGGGGCCCACACATGCATGTAAGGGGCCCGGAGATTAGGAGGGTTCCAGGGCCTGTCAAATTATACTTTAACCACTGGCTTGGATGGTTATCCCATGCCACAGTGTCCATACTGCAATGCTTGAACAGTGCACACTTGAGCAGACCTGTCTGCCTGGGCGGAAGGCATGATCCCAGGTACTTTGAAGGTATTAGCAGTAAAGCCACTTGAAAATATAGATTAGGTTGTGTGGGGATAAATGGAGGCAGCATGGTCAATTTTGAGAGCTTTTTAATGGTATTTAAGCCCTAGAATGTATGAAACAAATAAATGAGAGTATATTTATTAGAGTTTTTTCTGACCACTAGAACAAACAAGGAATCCTGTGGCCCTTTTAAAGACTAACAAATTTATTTATTGCATGAGGGAGGTTTCATGGGAGAAAATCCCACTTCATCAGATGCTTTGATTTATTAGTCTTTAAAAGTGCCACAGGACTCCTTGTTTGTTTTGCTTAACTAGACTAACCTGGCTCCCCCTCTGGAACTTCTGACCACTAGGTCACACTTCTTCCCTGTGCCCAGTCCACTATGCCCTTGCAATGCGATGTGGTCGCCTCCTTGCTTTTCAGTTTTGTTTCATTAGTATCCCAGCCTGAGAGAACTTTGTTCCTAGAAACTTTTACCTTAGAGGCTAGGAAGCCTACATCAGAAGCCACAGGCAAGCAATAAGCCCTGCAAATCATTCAGCATGGGGTGAACTTTCTAATGTAGCAACGATACGTTTGGTCTGCAATCCAGTTTGGATGTCAAAAGTTACTAAAACGAAGAGGAAGAAGCCACCTGTTGTTTATTAGGCAGTTAGAAGACAATCTGTACCTGTCACTGAGGGAAATACATAGTACATTTTTTTGGCCCATGCACTGCATGTGACACACCCTAGAATCTGGTTGAGACATATTGAAAAGTCAGTCACCTTTGTGCACAGAGCTATTTTTTAGGTATGAGTTGGGTGGTTATTTTAGTCTCAGTTACTATACATGGAATGATTATATAAGTAACAATGTGAGACATTTTAATGCCAGAAGAAAGTAATGAGTGGTGTTCACTGGAATTCTTCATACCCACACCTCCTCTGCAACCCGAACCTCATAAGAGCGGTGGACTCCTGCAGCTGTGAGTTCATAAATCTGAGAATCCATCTAGGTTATGTCAGTTTCATTCTGACCAGCACTCTGTCTTCACCAAGAATCAAATTGGTGTACCAGCAGAATTTGATACCAGATCAAAGGACAATCAGACACATGAACTGAGAGATTTGGAAGCTCAAAAAGTTAAGTTTCTCTTAGATGATTTTGCCCTTTCCCCAAAAACATGTCTTTTATTTCTGTGCTCTTGATGACGAGTGGTGCCAGTGACTAGTTTAAAACTGTTTTGGGATTTGAATTGGTTAGATAGTGTATTTTCAATTACACTGAGTTTTCATATTTCATAGTTTTCAACTACATAGTAAAACCTGTGTGTGCATTATAATGTCCATTCTTCTGGCCCATGGTCTTTCTGAGATATATGTGTGGCCTGGTTAATGTATTCATTGCTTGCTGCATTTAGAAATTCTGTATACTCCAGATGAAGAGAGCTGTTCATGATGGAGGAATCACGTAGGGAAACATGTGCAAGGCACTTTGGTCGTATCTGAGCAGATTGTCACTCACACTCTGCCCATGTCCTGTATGAGGAATGGGAAAGAGAATGACTCTGGGGAGATGGAATGCTTTCTGGGAAAGAATGGGTCTATCCCTGCATGGATTGTGAGGATCTGAGACACCAGAACGATGCGATTCTTAAATGTATTTAAACACCTAAGGAAATTCCCAGGCAAAATCTTTGTTAAGCCATAGTTATGGTTGAACAGATGGTAATCTAATCACCACCCTTCTATAAAATACTGTTGCATGCACACAATTAATATTTTTAAAACTGGCATATTCAAAATTAAAAGTTATACTTAAAAAAACCAAAAAACTGGCAAGTAAATGAATGGTTAGTCAATGTCTTCCAAACAACTTTTTCTCTGCCTATGTTGTCACTCTCAGAACATCCAGTACTAAAGACAGCCTTTTCCACAAAGAATGCACAAACACTTCGAGGCATTGACTCTTATAAAGAATACTAGCTCCTAAAATAACTTACTCTTAATTAGAGCTGTTTGCCATATGTCAATGAAAATGAAATTTTGACAAAAAAATGGAATCAATTTTTAAACATCAATTAAAACCCAACTTTCCACCAGTTTAAACCTTAATTTTAAATGTGCACCATACTGTTATCTATATCAAACTGTACCAGTGTTTATATAATTTTCTTCCAGTATAACTCCTTTTGTTTAAACTATACAAATCCCACTGTTTCAAAATCAAACTCATCAATTACCAAATCAACTAACGTGACTCTTTAAAGGAATAGAATTAATTCACTACCAAATTAAAAGAGAGAGTTCTGTTTAAACTTTAAGGTACAGTTCTTACAGAATATGATTTTGCAGGTAGGTGGTAATTTGAATTTTAAGTTTAATGACTAGACCGCATACAAAGTATCTGGAATATATAATTAAAGTTTTACATTGGCTTCCGTGTTGGTCATTAGAGTTTTAGACAATAGGAAAATGCTAGAGTAAAATTTTACTATTACTGTAAAGAGTTTTTTCATTAGTACTGGAATGCAGTTTTCTGTGCTAAGTAATAAGAACTATTTGTTGTCCAAAATGTAGATTTTAATATGTTTGTCTCTGTCTCTAAGGCCAGGTTGCAAAAAACAAAAACAAACAAAAAACCAAAGTTAACTAAAGGAAACAAATTACAGGAACTTTTTTTCCTGTCTTGATATTAAAACCATTTTTTCCATTCAAATTTCAAAGCACGCCTCTGATCTGTTTGTTTATTGCATATTTAGGTCAGGTAGAAATCACAATGCTCAATTACCTGAGTTTGTGGGATTAAAATCTCATTCTTTACGTCATATTAACATAGTTTTTGGCATATAGTTTCCTTTGGTTTCATTTATAAAAAAAAAACAAAACAGCATAGTAATAATAATGTATGTACCAGGAGGAGAGAATTATGAAGTGGAAAATTTAAAATAACAATGAACAAAATGCTGATCTCCAAGTGGAATAATATTTCTTCTCTGTGCTTTTTGATACTCTGCTCCTGTGCTGGGAATTTTGTACATGTTAAGTGAGCAGAATATCAGCTCTGAGAATCAACTCTTATACAAAAATCCTTTACTGTTTAATAGGGTTATAAAGTTATTTTATTAGGTTCTATAGAAATTTCTCTAAAATCCATTTAATAAAGAATTATATCCTTTCTGTAGGTAGGCATCCTATATAATTCTATAGGAAGAATATAATTCTGTTATTAAATACTGTAGGATAAATTATGTTTCTATAGGGCATTTTTTCTATTAAATTCTATAGGATTTTTCCATAAGGAACTGTGAGAAGAAGTGTATGGAATTTTGCTCTAAATACTTAAAGCCTGATGTTAGAGGGCATTAGCAGATGTAGAGTGTTCGGAGGCACATACAGCAGCAAAATGAATAAAGGATCAAATAAAGAAGGAAAAGATAAACTGGAAAGTGAACAAAGGAGAATTTAATTTGAATATCAGGAATATTTCCAGAGAGTATATTAGATCATGGAACAGTCTCCCAAGGGGTGTACTAGAAACCTTATTGCTTGAGTCCTTTAAGGGAGAACCGCTAACTTAGAATGAAATTTGAGATAAGCCTAGCTCCATTTGCTGACACCCCACTAACTGAACTGCGGTCATCAGTAAGCACAGAAATAAGATGAAATGTGTACAATTCTCCCTCCACTCCCGAAATTTTCTCATAATTGAGAAAGTGCCCAAAGATAGTTGAGTATTCATATTATGTAATATTGCAGTGCCATGGTACCCAGGAAACATATAGGCCTTGAAAAAGCCTCACCCCTATTCACGTGTGGTGAATAG
The DNA here is from genome assembly GCA_007922175.1 of Pelusios castaneus. Lineage (NCBI taxonomy): Eukaryota > Metazoa > Chordata > Testudines > Pelomedusidae > Pelusios > Pelusios castaneus. The sequence goes on from ML685797.1 coordinate 18,815,813, forward strand.
GAAGTTCCCTGGCTGGTGACACTATCTTCTACAGAATCTAAGGGTATGTCTTCCCTGATGGCAGCAAATTCGACGCTGTCAGATCGATTCTTTGGGATCAATTCAGCGGAAGTGAAGATCCACTCAATCAATACAGGAGTCGATTTAATAAATCCACCCTGGGAAAAGAGTAATGCTGTGCCAACAGGAGAGCATTTCCCATTGGCACAGCAAACTGAAGAGACCACGGTAAGTAGAAGCTAGGAAGTTGACAGGAGATATGCAAGGTGCTCAACATAACTTGTGTATCTCCTGTTGACTACTGCCAAATTTCCTGGTCATTATAGACCAGGTCTTAGTATTCAGTGAAAAAAATAAGTCTCTAGTCTTTATGGTTATAAAGATTACCTTCAAAATATGGATTGAATGTAAACCAATATGAAGCTGTCTGAGACTGTAGTTCTTCGAGGGATTGCTCATGTCATTCCAACTGTAGGTGTGCGGACGCTGCGTGCACGGATCGCCAGAAGGATTTCCCCTAGACTATCTGTAGGGTCAGCCTTGGCCACTGGGGGCACCCCCGCAACCCTCCATAAATAGCCCAGCCAACCCCTTCCTTCCTCAGTTCCTTCTTACCACCCTGACAGTCGCTGGAACAGTGCTTGCTCATGTTAGATAGCAATTCCCCTAGCCTTTGCTTGTTATACAGTTAGTTTTCTCAATAGTTGTTGGAGTCAGATTCTCAAAAGGACTCCCATTTGGGGAGTCTCCCGGCACCCCGGGTCTACCATGGCATGCCGGGCTTTAAAGCCTGCAACTTATGTAAAAAGTTTATGCTGACGGACGATCCACACACATCGTGCCTTCATTGCCTGGGTGAGTCACACTTGAGGGACAAGTGTAAACCCTGTAGGGGCTTCAAGCCCCACGCCCAGAAGGAAAGGGAGCAGAGATTGAGGCTCCTCATGATGGAGGAGGCCCTTTGTCCCACGGGAACCGGGGGTTTGGATTCGAGAAGGACTGCTTCAGTCCAGCGTGCTCCCCCAGCACTGGGAACCAAGGAACCTTAGAAGCGATCCCGGCATCATCGCTCCCTGGCAGCGACTTTGCAGCATGAGGCGCACTGGCACCGAACCCACTCCCCAACTTCTCCAAAGAAGAAGAAGACGGAGAGAGAGTGCGTGCCGGCTTCTGGGGCTCCCAAGAAAGGACTTACAGTGGGTCCCATGATGGGCCACTCGTCCTCAGCCCTCCGCCCTCTGGCACCGTTGACTCTGGTCTCCCAGGCCTGGCAACAGTGGCACATGCTCCCGCAATGGCCCTTTTGGACCCGGTGGGCCTACCATCAGACACAAGGCTCATTGGAGAGCAGATCCCGAGCCTCCACGGCTCCCAGTCCCCATCCTTCTCATTTAGCTAGCACTCCCCCAGTTCGGGTGCCCGAGTCGGACAGGGACTCTGTGGGTTCTACAACCACGAGAGGAAAGGAAGGCCCCCCCATCTGCCCCTACACATCCTCAGTCCCTGAGTATGGAGGTGGCCCAAGACGAATCCTCGTCCTCTCCTCCGGACGAGGCAGTGGTGGGAGCTACCCCAGCTAACATCCCAGATGATAGCAGGGCACACCAAGAGCTCCTTAGACGCATAGCCCGTAATATGGTCCTTCAGGTGGAGGAAGTGGTCAAGGACACGGACCCGATGGTGGACATTTTGGTACCTGAATGCCCACGTAGAGTGGCACTCCCGCTAATTAAAACCATAAGGGAGACCACAAAAACCTATGGTAGACTCCAGCTTCCATCCCTCCAACCGCTAAGAGGATGGAACACAAATACTTTGTTCCAGCAAAGGACCACGGCCACTTCTATATGTACCCCACCCCAGGCTCCCCAGTGGTGGGGGTAGCTAACGAGAGGGAGCGACAGGGGTTACAAGACCCGACTCCCAGATCAAAGGACACCAAGAAACTGGACTTAATTGGGAAGAAAGTTTATTCCACAGGGGGGCTACAGCTCAGGATAGCCAATCAACAGGCCATCCTCAGCAGGTATGCATTCTCCTGGTCATCGATGGAGAAATTCTCTGCGTCAGTGCCCCAGGATGCTCAAGAGGAGTTGTCTGCGATGGTTAAGGAGGGGAAGATTGTGATGAGAGCGCTCTTACAGTCGGCCCTGGATGCAGCAGATGTGGCAACTCGGGTCATGGCCTCGGGCATTACGATGCGGAGGAGTTTGTGGCTCCAAGCCTCAGGCCTCCCACACGAAGTTCAGGGCACCATCCAGGACCTTCCCTTCGAGGGGCCAGACCTGTTTTTGGAACAAACAGATTCAGAATTGCAAACGCTGAAGGACTCATGTGCCATGTTAAAGTCCGTAGGCTTGCACACCCCAGCCACCCAGAGACATCAGTTCTGACCCCAACCTCCCGCCAGACCCTGTCACCCCAGGCTGGACACCGCTTGTTGTGGGTCCCGTAACAACCGCCACCAGAACCAATGGACATCAAGCCACAACAGGGACCAACCACCCCGGGGGGAAGAAGAGGTTTTGATGCCGCACCTGAGGACGTCATACCAGCCCCCATCACGGTCCCCTGCCTCCCCCTTTTTGGAAACAGGATATCCCGATTTTACCGGGCGTGGGCCAACATCACATTGGACAAGTGGGTGTTGTGCATGGTGAAGTGGGGGTACTCGCTCCAGTTTTGTCCACCACATCCATCCTTGTCCCTTTTCAGGGACTCCTCTCACAAGCATCTATTAGGCAAAGAGGTCCAATCACTCATAGCACTGGGAGCAGTGCAGGATGTGCTGGTAGATCGAAGGGGAAAGGGGTTTTACTCCTGCTATTTTCTGATCGCCAAGTCAAAAGGGGCGGGGCCTACATCCTATCCTGGACCTGAGGAGGTTAAACAAATTTCTTCACAGAATAAAGTTCTGGATGGTCTCCCTGGCCTCCATCATCCCTTCTCTGGACCCTGGGGACTGGAATGCCACCCTCGATTTAAAGGTTGCATATTTTCACATTGCCATTCTGCCCCGCCACAGACGCTTCCTACGATTCTTGGATGGTCACAGATACCTGCAGTTTACAGTTCTTCCCTTCGGCTTAGCAGCGCCGCCACGAGTTTTCACGAAATGTCTCGCGGTAGTGGCAGCCTTTCTCAGACGCAAAAGAATCCAGGACTTCCCATACCTGGATGACTGGCTGGTCAAGGATCGCTCCCGGCGGGAGGTCCTGGCTCATCTGCAGGTGATCAGGACCACTTTTGCGAGACTGGGGCTAATCATAAACGAGGAAAAGTCCACACTCATTCCAACACAGAGAATATAGTTCATAGGAGCCACCATAGACTCAAGCAAAGCATGCACCTTGCTACCACGGGCACGGTTCCTAGTTATATCGGACTTAATAGCATCTCTGATTGAATTTCCCATGGCGCCAGTCCGAACGTACCTGAAACTGCTTGGCCACATGGCGTCCTGCGTGCACGTAGTGGGATTTGCATGTCTGAGGCTGCGCCTGTTGCAGGCGTGGCTTGCGTCAGTCTATTGGCTAGCACGGGACCCTCTGGATATGGTGGTGTCCCTGCCTGCACACGTTGTAAGCTCTTTCCAATGGTGGCGCCATCCATGCAACGTCTGCACAGGACACCCCTTCCAAATTCTGCAACCCTCGCTTTGCTTGGTGACAGACACATCGGACACGGGTTGGGGGGCACACTTGTGCTCCCTTCGTACGCAAGGCCAGTGGTCTGCGAGAGAGCTACTCCTGCACATAAACTTAAAGGAGCTCAGGGCAGTCCATCTGGCCTGCGTAACGTTTCAGGACAATCTGGTGGGCAAGACGGTTCTAGTCCAAACAGACAATACCACGACAGTTTTCTGTATCAACAAACAGGGTGGAGCTCGCTCCTCTCCCTTGTGCCTAGAAGCCCGAGCCCTATGGGATTTCTGCATTCAGCACTCCATCCACCTGATAACCTCCTGCTTACCCGGTTCTCAAAATCACCTGGCAGACAGCCTCAGCAGGCGATTCTCGACCCACGAGTGGTCCCTCAGGAGCGACGTAGCGGAGAGCATTTTCCAACAGTGGGGATCTCCCCACGTAGACCTGTTTGTGTTGGAGGACAACCAAAAGTGCAAAGTGTTCTGCTCCTTTCGGAACCGCAGGCTGGGATCACTGGCGGATGCGTTAATGATTCCTTGGTCGATGTGCCTGGCCTATGCCTTCCCTCCGACCCCGATGGTCCACAGGGTTCTCCTAAAGATAAAGCAGGACAGAGCAGAGGGCATCCTGATTGCCCCAGAGTGGCCTCGCCAGCATTGGTTTACAATCCTTCTGGACCTGTTGGTCAGGCCATCAATAACTTTGCCTCTGCACTTGGACCTGCTCACACAGAGCGATGGGGCCCTGAGACACCCCAATTTGGGGTCTCTACATCTCAAGGCATGGTACCTCTGTGGTTGAATGGGAGCAAATTACAGTGCTCCTCCCAAGTGCGGGAGATCCTTCTCAATAGCTGGAAACAGTCAACTAGGACCACGTACCTGGCTAAGTGGAAGAACTTTTCTTCATGGGTAGCGGAGAAAGGCGTAGAGTCCACCTCAGCTCCTGTACTGCAGGTTCTGGATTATCTCCTGGACCTAAAGCAACGGGGCTTAGCAGATTCCTTGATTAAGGTCCACCTGGCCGCCATCTCTGCATTCCACCAGGGTTCGGCTCGTGGATCCTTATTCACTGACACGTGGTCAAGTGTTTTTTAAGAGGTTTGGACAGAGTATTTCCTCCCGTCCATCCACCACCAGTCGAGTGGGACCTTAACCTGGTGTTAGCTAGGCTGACAGTCCACCCCTTTGAGCCCCTAGTCTCCTGCTAGCTGTTGTATCTCTCGTGGAAGGTGGCTTTCCTGGTAGCTATTACTTTGGCTTGTAGAATTTCAGAGCTCTGGGCCCTTATGTCGGAGCCCCCTTATACCTTATTCTTTAAGAACAAGGTGCAGCTGTGGCCACACCCCGCTTTCCTGCCCAAAGTGGTGTCTCATTTCCACACCAACCAGGAGATCTTTCTGCCCATCTTCTATCTGAAGCCCCACTCCTCTGACCGGGAAAGACACCTCCACGTGCTGGATGTACACAGGGCCTTTGCCTTCTACATCGAACGCACTAAACCCTTCTGGAAGTCTCCCCAGTTGTTTGTGGCAGTGGCGGATAGGAAGAGAGGTCAGCCAGTTTCCTCCCAGTGCCTGTCTTCTTGGATTACATCCTGCATCAAGCAGCGCTACGAGTTGGCCAAGGTCCCACCCCCTCGTCTGACTGCTCACTCCACCCAGGCGCAGGCGTCATCAGCGGCCTTCCTGGCACACGTGCCTATTGTGGACATTTGCAGGGCGGCCACATGGTTGTCGGTGCATATCTTTGCTGAGCACTACGCGCTTATCCAGCCGTTGAGGGATGATGCAGGGGTTGGCAGAGCAGTGCACCGGATAGCTAATTTGCAGAATTCCGTCCCTCCTCCAAGGTAAGGCTTGGGAATCACCTACAGTTGGAATGACATGAGCAATCACTCGAAGAAGAAGAAACGGTTACTTACCAGTAACTAGTGTTCTTCGAGATGTGTTGCTCATGTATATTCCAACATCCTCCCCTCAGCCAGAATTCCAGCAAGAAGGAACTGAGGAGGGAAGGGGTTGGCTGGGCTACATATGGAGGGTCACAGGGGCGCCCCCAGTTGCCAAGGCCGACCCTACAGATAGTCTAGGGGAAATCCTTCCGGGGATCCGTGTATGTGGCGCGCGCACACCTACAGTTGGAATGTACATGAGCAACACATCTCGGAGAACACTAGTTACTGGTAAGTACCCGTTTCTTCCTATGCAAATCCAATCTCAGTTTAACTGGTGGGCCCAGTCCAACACTGAGAGATATAAGTGGAAAGGCTCCCATTGGCTTCAAAGGGGAATGGAGCAGACCTCGTAGCATCATTATTCCAATTACACAGTAACTAACATCTGCAGAGCTCAAAGCTTAATTATATTGTTCCATTCATTCTCAGCTGGCCAACAGTGGGGAGGCTGTTCTTTTTAGAAGTAGGAAGAAAAGGAGACCACTAGTTAGGAACCCCTAAAACATCTAAAATGAAAACAGAAGTGTTTTTTTTTAAATAGGCCAAGATCAGGATGAGCCAACTTTTATCAGAGTGAGGGTCAGTGACACAAGCTGCTGATTAAGAAGAGTTGTTATTTCTGGAAAGTCAGGCTGAACAGTCCTAAATGAAAAGTCTGTACTTTGAGATTGTAATGATAGAGCCTGACCCAAAGCTCATTGCCGTCAAGGGAAAGGCTCCCGTTTGCTTCCATGGGCTTTGGATCAGACCCGTGTCTCCAAAACACTCAGCCAGAAAGGCAAGTGTAAAAGCTTACAGGCATTTCATTGTGGGGCGTGTTTCCAAAGTTAAGGAGACAAATGTAATGACTGTTCTGCACAATATCCCAGCCTTTGACTGGACTGTTGGTGTAACAGGGCGGGGAACCTTTCATATAAATCCTACCAAACAGAATATTTCTGCCATTACTGTCCATAGCTAAGGGGGCGGAGGGGAAATAACACAGAGCTGGTTAAATCATCATCATCATCACCCAGCAAACTCTACATTCTAGTATCACTCTAGGAATATTTAGATAGCATTCCAATGTTAGTTACTCAGCGTGGTAACATACTTCTGTCCCTTCAGAATGTCAACAAGAAAGCCAAGTATCATTAAGATTCCAGATACTGTTTCCTTGTTTCTCTGCCCTTTCAGTATAGATGGGTTCATCCTTCATAATCAGTTTTGCCACGGGGGCACCAGATCATCCACAAGTGCAAGCAAGTGGAGGTTTCTGTAATTAATCAGGAATTCTTAAAACTCTGACATTTTTTTTTGACCATATCTGGTGTTCTGGGAGTTCTAAACTTTATTCAATCACTAAGTTCTTCTTCATAGGCTTTATGGAAAAAGCACTGTATCTCTATTTTCACAGTCTGGCTTTCCACCCACTTATGCCATATGTTCCATTTAACATTCCAGGACAGGAAGTTTAGGAGAGAGATACCTTTCACATCTAATGACAATTAAGTGTTCTATATTGAGTCATTGTTTTCCGTTTATTAGCTTCAGCTTTTTACAGATGGAGCTTTGTGCGAAAGAAAAGATAATTAAGGAGGACTTTGCATCTCCACTGAAGAGTGATGATTTCTCAGATTTGCTTTTGTAGTTTGGTACTAGAGGAGGCAAAGGCAGGTAAAGAATACTTTATAGACATGGGAAAACAGGTTTTATGGACACATCTGACATCACCAAGTAGTTTAAATAACTGGGAGCTTCCATCCTTTGGAACGGCAAAGCCCTGCAGTGCTGAAGCTAAGTTCTGCATGAATGGAATTGGAGAAGAGTTTCAGCCCAGGTCCTCAGCTGAGGTAAATGCTTCCCAGCTCTGACAGTTAACACCCTCTGAAGATATCCCCTTTGTTGCATCCTCTATAGAAAATAGTTTGAAAAAATCTGGGTTCAGCTGCCAGAAAACCATGAACATAAGGGCAAAAAGAATGAAAACTACAAGGAGTTGGGCAAAAAAGCCACCCCCTGCATTTCCAGGCAGTCTCCACCCCCTATATCACATTTTTAAACAATGTTGGTGTGATAGTAAGTCAATATGCTATCTACTGTCAGAATGAAGATATAACAAAATTACAACCCAGGTATCGTGTGTAAGAGTGATTCATATTTTTATATATTTACCTAGTGAATTATTTGCATTTCATTCATTTAATCCACAGAAAAATGAGATACCTGAGGACAATAGACCAATTTCTGCTTTGAGTTAAACACATTCCCGCAACCCTGTGAGATCCCCACACAGTAATATTTGTCCCAATATCGTCTCTATCTCGAGGACTTAAACAGGAAGAGAAAAGGTTTCCCTTTGCTTACACACACAAAGCTGTGAAATCTGACTAAGCAAACAAAACTCTGATGCATTTGCCCAACAGTTGGCCAAGTGTGATAATCCACTTATAATAAGTAAGAGCACTGATGAATGATCGTAGTATAATGGAGTACCTGTTACCCTACAGTGTTTGCAGCTTCACCAACATGCAGCTAATATACAACAATTATGGCTTCTGCCTTGCCACTATAGGCATGATACCTCTGATCATATTTTAGTGCTGCAGGTGATGGGATAGAATTGTTTTTATGTGCAATTCAAAACATATTTTGAGCCTGATTTTGAAAAGTGACCTTAATTTTAGTTCCTGCAGTTTTGCTTCAGGAAATAATTGTGGTTGCTGTTTATAGCACTTAGAACGCCAACTACCTAGTTGTACCTACAAATTAGGCAATTAGACATCTAAGAACTAGAAAATTCTCCTGTGATATCGCACTTGTAGTTATTTCCGGGAAAAACATTCTGGCTAGAAAACCATTGGCTGAGTTCAAGGCCCTTTAACACCCCACTTCCCCCCTCCCTCAGGGCCTTTTAATTGGTTCATTCCTTGGTAGGTTTTGTTGGGCCAAGGAGGACTCAAATATTTGACTCACCTGAAAAAGCAGTGGTCAAGAACAGTATTTCTACTCAAAATAGTGACAGTTTGTATAGAACAGAATGTCTTTGCGGGACTGCAGTGTTAATGAAAGGTGCTGGGTAGGCAGACAAAAAAAAATGACATCCTGCATCAGGAGAAAAAGTAGAGCATAAGCAGGAGCATTACAAATTTGCTCATATAGTCCCAGCAATGTGCAACAACTCATGGAGGGACCACGTAAAGGGTGAGAGGGTAGGTAAGGGTTCCTCTTGTCCTCTCAGTTAAATCCCCAAAAGGGTAGAAGTTGAGATGGGGAATTCTCTTCACTAGGGTCTGAGACCACCAACTCATTTCACATAAGAGATCTAGCAGCTATCAGGCTATAACAACTTTAGGTCACTAGGAACCTGGTCTGTCTTTGAATTCATGACCTCAAGGCGAAAGCCTCTGTTTCTCATTACCAAACCTGAGATGTCTGATCCCCAAATATGTTGTATAAAAATACAGACTTATCACTTACTCTTGAAATACATCACAGTACATTCATGTGTGACTAGCAAAGTCATCTTGGAGCAAAGATGTACTATTTCATCAGTTCCTTTCTTCTTTTTTACAGTGCCGTATGGCACATTGACTTACACACAAGCCTCATAAATGAGGAGGGAGTGCCACACACAGCCAAGTGGATATTTGATCCTTGGAATGGAAATGCAGCTTCAACTTTCACTGCAACAGCTCTACTGAGATGCCTTAAGTTAAGGTTAAAAAATGGACAGGCTGCCAGCTGTGCATTAACACGGCAATCATTTGTGTCTTCATGGGTGATTCTTGGTGTCCTGTACATAGACCAGTTCTCATTTTAACTCCTTCACTTGCTTGTGTCCAGCCCTGGAAAATGCACCGTTCAAACATGTTGACCTATGTATTACCCAGTTAGGAAGGACTGTACATGAGCGCTTACCATGGGGGGTGTCAAGGTTACAGTCTGACTCATCCAAATAGTTTGTTCCAAGATGGAACATGGCTAACATGAGCTTCAGCAGGAATTAATAGTCCCCCCAGAACTTTTAAAACAATGGACCAAACTAATCCTGGGAACAAGTCCACTGAGTCAGTGAATTTACACCAGGGTGAATCTGTCAAGAGTAGCTGAAAGTTTGAAAGGTTCAGATCAGAAATAGATTCCCTTCATCTAGTTTAGAGAGGCGTGCTGTGCCAGAGGCCTTTGGTGTGCCAGATAAAGGGGTTGGTTGATGTCCCAAGGAAACCAGATGATGTTTCTACCTCTGCTGTTCCATAGGGGTTACACACAGATCCAGATTAACCGGCCTGGGAGCCCCAGGCTGCCCCCACCATGGGGCCCCCGCCACATTGGGCCCCACTTTGGGAACGAGGTCCCCGCCCCCCTCTCGCTGGGGAGAGGGGCTGGGGCCAGAGGGCGCTCCTGCTCTGGGCAGTCGGGGGGAGCAGGTGTTGGCGGGTGGCTGGTGTGCATCGTGGTGGTCCCTGATCTGCAGCCCGCAGGCCCTGGAAAGATGTGCCCGGCTGGAGTAGAGGCCACACCAGCCGGCCCCACCCCCTGAGCGGACCAAGCAGGCACTGGGCCACTCTGCCCTGGCAGATCAGCTGGCTGGGAGCACAGAGCCCTGCATCTGGCTCCAGCACCCTTCCCCCCCTCCAGGGGTGCCAGACAATTGTAGGGGTTTTATGAGGCTGGAGTCTGGGGCCCAGGACTTTAGCCCCTGCAATAATCTGAACTTGGTTACATGGAGGGCAAGAACAGTTTTGGTCTCCACAGGGACTGATCATGGGTGTTAGTGGGGAAATGCAGGAATAGATCCTATCCCAACACCACAACTATAGCTTTCCTCGATTTTCACTGATCCCGTGGGTTGGGATTTATTTCTGCTAGGCACTGGGGAAGGGCAGTTAAATGAATTTTAGCCCACCCAAAAGTCACACATGTACTAATCATCTCCCTGAGAAACAACAGAGTCCTGTGGCACTTTTAAAGACTAACAGATTCATTTATCGCATGAGCTTTCATGGGAGAAAATCCTACTTCGTCAAACGCTTTGAAATGGGGCGAAGGGGGTTAGTTGAGGTCAGGAGAATATCGCTAAATAAGGTATTGCCTGCAACACTCATGCTGATCTAGGTCATAAGTGGTTTAATTCTAGATATCTTTATTTTACTTCACAAAGAGTGAGAGAGGTACTAAGGTGAACACAATAAATAAATAAATAAATAAAAATCCCCAGTGAACACATGAATACCCAGTGCCCAATACAGAAATGTTGCTAAAGACTGTGACAATGCAGCTTCTATTTTCACCAGGCCAATAAATTAAGTGAGAGAACTGAAATTCCACCCTTGTTTTAGGTCCAGTTAGTGAAAGACGTAGGAAGGGAAGTTAGGGCCTCCTAGCTTCTGGCTCTAGATACATTCTTTTTGGCTAAGGGGCTGTTTAGTAGTAAGAAGACAAGAGTGCCTTTTGCCAGACCTTGACTTTGCCAGCTCCTGGGTTTCCCAGAACAATTGGAATGTTGTCAGGCCCAATTTGGAGCAGTTCAGGTTACTGAAAAGCTAATCTAGCAGTGCCTGCATACGTAATGTATCATTCTGTAATGCAAATTTAAGAAGCTTAGTTCAAAAGCGAACAGAAAACCCTGTACTGTGCATGTCCAGGACGTGGTTTTGAAATATTCTTAACTCATCAAATCAGTTCCTGACTGTATTGTCTTCAGCTTTGGAGGAAAACAAGGTGAGATGCTCCCCTCCCTCCTCCACCTGGTCTGCCCGCTCCTTTACCCAGCTTATCTCTACCTCATGTCATTTCACAGCCCATGGAAAGCCCACTGTGTGAGCTAATGGAGAGATGGTGGCTGGGCTTCCGTTTTGGAATGGGAGAAGAGCTACATCGCATGGGAAAAATGGCCTACATGTGACTTTCTGGAAGGAGAGACAACACAATTCAAGCCATCATTAAAGACTAACAGATTTATTTATCGCATGAGCTTTCGTGGGAGAAAATCCCACTTCAAAGCGTCTGACGAAGTGGGATTTTCTCCCATGAAAGCTCATGCGATAAATAAATCTGTTAGTCTTTAAAAGTGCCACAGGACTCTGTTGTTTCTCAGGGAGATGATTAGTACATGTGTAACCTTTGGGTGGGCTAAAATTCATTTAATTGCCCTTCTCCAGTGCCTAGCAGAAATAAATCACAACCGCTATGGAGAAGCACCTGGAGACCCAGGGATCCAGTCTGTATGGGTCTCACAGCAAGGATTGCTCAGTGTTACCACCCCACATTGAGCCATTGATTCCTACCCGCTGAGCCCGTTGATCTAACCAGTTTTCGATCCACCTTACGGTCCACTCGTCCAACCCATACTTCCTTAACTTGCCGATGAGAATGCTGTCGGAAACCGTATCAAAAGCCTTGCTAAAGTCAAGGTATACCACGTCAACGGCTCTTCCCGCATCCACAAATCCAGTCATCTCATCATAGAAGGAAATCAGGTTGGTCAGGCACGATTTGCTCTTGGTGAATCCATGTTGACTGTTCCTGATCACTCTATTTTCCTCCAAGTGTTTCAGGATGGATTCCTTGAGGACCTGCTCCATGATTTTCCCAGGGATTGAGGTGAGGCTGACCGGTCTGTAGTTCCCCGGATCCTCCTTTTTCCCTTTCTTAAAGATAGGTACTATATTTGCCTTTTTCCAATCCTCCGGGACCACCCTCGTTCGCCACGAGTTCTCAAAGATAATGGCCAGCGGCTCTGCAATCACTTCCCCCAACTCCCTCAGCACCCTCGGATGAAGTTCATCTGGCCCCATGGACTTGTGCACATCCAATTTCATTAAGTGTTCCCTAACCTGACTTTCCATCACCGAGGGCCACTCTTCTCTCCAGTCCGTGTTACCCCGTGTAGTAGCCTGGGAGCTGGCCTGCCCTGTGAAGACTGAAGTAAAAAAAGCATTGAGTACTTCAGCCTTTTCCGCATCATCCACCACGAGGATGCCTGCCCCATTCAGTAAGGGACCTACACCACCTCCACTCCTTTTCTTGTTGCTGATATACTTATAGAACCCCTTTCTGTTATCCTTCACATCTCTTGCTAGCTGCACCAATTGTCCTTTGGCCTTTCTGATTTGATCCCTGCAGTCCCGAGCAATATCTTTATATGCCTCCCTTGTCATCTGTCCAAGCTTCCACTTCTTGTAAGCTTCCCTTTTATGTTTCAGCTCCCCGCAGAGTTCCCTGCTAAGCCACGCTGGTCGCCGTCCACATTTGCTGTTCTTTCTGCACATCGGAATGTTATCTTCCTGTGCCGTTAACGGGGTTTTTTTAAAATTCAGCCAGCTGTCTTGGACACCTTTCCCCTTCAGATCAGCCTCCCATGGGACCCTGCCCATCAGCTCCCTGTGGATCATGCTCAAAATGCTACCACTCCCTGCTTCCAGAAGTTTCTGGTTGTGGGTAGCTGATCTGCCCAGCAATAGTAACCCACCCTCAGTAGGTCTCTTAAAGAGAGAACCCTTTTTAGGCATATGGGTTACACATGCCTTGTTATATATATGAACATAGTTCTCTCCCCAGCTGCCCTTCTCCCTAGCCATTGTTAGTTCCTTTTCACTTTTGTTAAATGCTACAATTCTTGGCCACTGTTAAATGCCACGGCAGCTTATCCTCTATCTTTTTTTTTTAATTAGCCATTTATCTAATTTCCATTTTTTTGTTATTTTAATCCTGTATGTTGACTAGACCATGTCTCCTTTCCATTTATTTTCATGATACTTGCATAGTGATTGATGTTTATTTAACATATGACAGATTTTTATAATGAGGTTTTAAACTAGTCCCTGTCAGTTAGTGTCTGCAACTCTTTTGTAGACACCCTCTTGGATTTGTACATTGGGTAGATAAAGATCCAGCTTGTCAGTCTGCACAAGAGGGGCGTAGCCAGCCCCCATTTTCTGGCCAGGCCTGGGAGCATGAAGAGTGGCCCCAGCCCTGGGCAGCTTACAGTGATGTGACTGGAATCTGCCTGAGACGCTCCAGTTGCGAGGTAGCAAGTGAAGTGGTGTGAGGAGGAGGGAAGGGGAAAGGTGGCGTGATGAAGCCACCCAACGCAGCGCCCAGCAGCCTCTGCTCTGCTTGTAACTGCCAACTGCTGGCCAGCCCCACAGCTGCTGCCAGGCGCTGCGGTGGACAGGCATTATCTCCAAGTGGGTGGGCCCCGGCCCCCCCGTGGCTGGGCCCCTGCTGTGCATGCAGTTCTTCTTTGTGTTCTGGATGTGCCAAATAGCAGGCATGGGTTTGGAGATCTACATGGGTCCTTTGAAAATTTGGCCATGACAGGTGATTGAAGTAAAACCTTGATTCCAGTTCCCAACAGCATTCCGGCTGGTTTATGCTATCCCAGTGGTACAGACCAGACACAGAGCTATCGATCTGGGAACCTAAGGATTCTCCTTACCCCTGCTGTGGTAGAGGACATAGCTGGAGGATGCCTCTGCCTCTGTCTAATCCTTGGCTGCTTTAACCATCCCGGAGGACTTTTGACACCCAGAAGACAGAGCACCAATCTTTATAATTCGCACCAGGGACTAGCACAGTGCTTGACAGCCTCAGGATGAGGCGATCACAAAAGAGAAGTAAGGCCACCTCCATATTTGCACTGAGCACTCCTTGAGAATCTGGCCTGCTAGTCTTAAATCCAAACTGGGATGAATTAAGAGATATAGAGGCCAAGAAGAAAAGCTTTGTTTAAGATGAGATATGAAAAGAGATGTAGAGATGATGTACAGTAGAGAGAGTTCCCAAAGGACAAACTAACAAATGAATATGGTATTAATTTAATACACAGCAGTGAGTAGAGGGTAGCGTGTCAAGTGTGTTATCATATTAGGAAAGTGTGTTAAATCAAATCACTAATGCACACACTTCAGTTACATTAATTAAGGATATCCAGCCCTTATGTAGCTGTGCTCTGCTTCTCATAAATTCCACAAAAGTCTGATCCTTCAAGGTACTGAGTACTTCTTTCAAGGTGCTGAATACTATCAAGTTCCTGGGAGTTGTAGTATGCAGGACTGGGTCAGTGGGGAAGCTATATCATTACTTTTCCTCCCGGATTAAAGGACTCATATAGATCAGAGGGGAAAATGAGTTTTCTCTTTTCTGGGTATCACAAAATCAGCATAGGTTTTGTTCAAGGGACACTCATGACTAGATGAACAGAGAAAGAACTGAGATGCATGGCAGAGCAGTATGAGGCAAACCATGAGGCAAATTCTCTGCTGATGTAAATTAGCACAGCTTAAAGGAAGCCACGCTCATCACCAATTTACGCTAACAGAGAATTTGGCCCCATGTCTCTGCCCCAGCTCAAATCAGTGTTATTAGTCTCCTTTTGACTTGCCAAGCAGCTGGGCAGGGAGGCCAAAATAGTACCGAAATGTTTGACTTTGCCCATGGGGGATTTGACTAGACAGTAGTTTGTTACAATTTAGCCAATCAGACAATTCCTTTTCTTCCAGTTAAAGATGAAACAGAGTAGGAAACTGGTAATTGTCTGTTTTACAATTCTTGGATGCTGAAAAATATGTGTTAATTTGATACCCATGAAGGTTAGGCAAGCTGGACAGAGTTGTGTCAGCCAATTTCATGGTGTACAAACGAGAAGCTTAGTCAAATTCCAAAGGGGTAGCCGTGTTAGTCTATTGTAGAAAAACAACAGAGTCCTGTGGCACTTTTAAAGACTAACAGATTTATTTATCGCATGAGCTTTCATGGGAGAAAATCCCACTTCTTCAAAGCATCTGACCAAGTGGGATTTTCTCCCACGAAAGCTCATGCGATAAATAAATCTGTTAGTCTTTAAAAGCGCCACAGGACTCTGTTGTTTTTAGAAGCTTAGTGAATGCAGTCCAGGCCAGACCTGCTGCAGCCACTCTTGTATTGTACTAGGCCAGGGGTAGGCAACCCCCGGCACGCGTGCCAGCAGTGGCACACGAGCCCATTTGGAGCGGCACTCAGCATCCTCTGTGGCGCCACAGAAATTGCCACTCCCGCCACTAAAAGACACTCCAAGTGGCTCCTTTCGGGGGCGGCTGCAGTGCGGAGGTCCCTGCCATGTCCATGCCCCAGGCATACCATGTAAAGAAGCTACCCAGACCAGCTCCTCTCTGTGGTATGCCGCTGCTAAAAGGAGTCACTCCAGGTAACTTCTCTCTGGAGATAGGAGTCCCTAGGCACGCTGCCGAGAGGAGCCACTCGAGGTAGTTTCTTTCCACGAGTGAGGGTCGAGGAGGAAGTGCCGGCACAAGGGTCAGCAAAGGTTGCCAACCCCTGTACTAGGCCTTTCCTAAGCAGAGAGGGTTGTGCCAAATTGCATTCGTGTTTGGTTGTTCTATGCAAGGCACCAGGATAATGCTAAAAATCATTTCTGCTTGTGCCTGATGCCAATCTCTAGGGCTCCTGAGGTGGGATGCATTAACTGAGTACACCAGTAGCCTTGTCACACTTCATCCTGGACTCCATTATTATATTGAAAGAGTGGTGCCAAAGAGAACAAATAAAGAGAAGAATGGAGCTAATTTAGAACTTGCTTTGTTTTCTTAGCTGTCTACTGTAAGCTTTAAATTATATATACATTTTAATATCTGAATTAAAATTAAAAGACAAAAAGTTGATTAAAGACACAACATAAAATGTATATTATTGACCTGAAAGCTCTTTGAATTTCTTTGATAAATATTTAGCTGGTTTGGCAAGCTATGGAGCAGATGGGGGATAGGCTTTTTTGTGTTTATAACTAACATTAAATTCAAATGTAGCCAGATATATACAGATGGTTTCTGTTAATTGTATTCCTCTCCCCTTTGCCTTCACACTTCCCTTTTCACCTTCCGCTATAAGCTCTTTGGTGTAGGGATTTCCAAAAGCATCTAAGTGACCAGAACAGAGATCCCATGGATGTTACAGGACTGTTAACACCAACCATACAGAGGGAGGCACTCAAAATCATGAGGTTGGCTTAAAAAGATGAGTTGGTCTTTTTTAAAATACATTTTTTATATTTGGTTTCTGGTTTTTGCGCTTTGGGATACATTCAGGAAAGAAGACTAAAATTAATTGACATTCTCAAATATTCACATGACTCCAGGAGCCAGGGCATTAAGGAATACATTAGCTATTATAAGGCACTTCTTGAGATTTGTGCTCCTGAAATTCTACCATGTGTCTTTGTACATGTTTATACAGCCCCTTTCATACTGAGGCCCTGATTCTGATTGGGGTTTCTGGGTGCCACTATACTATAAGCCTCCAAGACAGAACAATCCCATTGACTTCAACATGATAGATGGTGTACATCGGGACTACTGCTGTAAGGTACTTTCCAGTGAGTATAGTTGATAAGGTGCATATTGGAAGAGCATATTTCAGACTGTACCAGAATAATCTTTATGTAGGAGTTTTTCAGGAAGCTTTTTTAAAAAACCTGTTCTAGGTGCTTTCAGGCTGCCGCAATTCCAATGTAGACATTCTGATCTACTGTATAAATACATGTTTATAAATTATTTACTCGGCTGTTCTGGTCTGTTGAGTAAAATATGTAATTAGGGCTTTTTTGGGCAAACGTATCATGTGCCCAGTGAAACAAAACAGCTTCTTTGTTTTCTATTTCTCCAGCTTCCTCTACTTAAGTCTGTTGGTTAAATCGAGAAAGCCGTTCCTGAAGTCTTCACTTGGCAAATTTTCCATTTTTAGGAAATGGCTCACAAAGTGCAACCTCACTAATCCACACACTTGATAATTCACAGCAAAAATGTCCATCTCTCCCCACACCCAGCAAAGATGTCACATTACTGAGACATCAGGATTTTTACAAAATATTCTCCAGAACATTTACTGGTAACATTATGAATTATTAACACGAGCTGTTAAAATTGAGCTGCAATTATCCAAATAAAGGGAGAAACTCCCATCGGGTGGGGGAGAGGGGGGGATTATCTTGCTTTTTCATTGTGCTTCTCGGCTTACCTGCTAGCTCTTAAGCAGAGAAGCACAATGAAAAATTGGCAACAGGGCAAATCCAGTCCCCATCCCTGCAGCCACAGCCAACCCCTTTAGCAGGGGGACCATTGTGGTTCTTATGCATGGCAGAGGCTGGACATCTTCTGAGTGTTTCAGGGTCCAGCAAACAGCAGGTGGGTGGGAGTGGGCCAGAGAAAGGAGCAGGAGCCATGCTTGAGAATTTGTTTCTATGAATATCCTCTCTCCAGGAGAGTGGATGGTGCATAAAATGGATAAAATTCACTCTCAGAGTGGAGGTCCTCTGCACCAGTTAAGCTCTGTATGTGTATTGAGGGGTTGCTGTTGACCCAGTTATGCATCTCCTAAGCACCGGAGATTGGGTCTCAACACCAGCTTCCTATAGGTCAGAGTGGAAGGCCATGCTGGCGATGTGCACTGGGAGGAGCTGGAGATCTACATTTGCAAGGATCCAATAAAAACTGTGCTTCATGTCACAGGTTGTGGCCACTACTCCAACCTGTGAACTGAACTAGCAGCTATGAGGAAGTTGTGCAGCCACCCACGTGCTGGGTCTGCCTTCAGGAGATGGAGTTCACATCCCCTGCCATTCTGCCCTCCATTCAAATCAACCTTGACTAATCAAGGATTATGTGTGTGCAGTGGATTTCACCCTAGGACAGCACAGAGCTGCCTCATTGCTCCATGGGCTTGTGGGAAGAATGCACATCTACAGAGCACCTAGCTCAGCCACTGTCCTATGGATTTGTGCTGGTGTCTCTTCCCATCAGGAGTGTGATTTAGCAAGGCTATTTTATGCCTTCTAATTCCTCCATAGCCTCTAACTCAGACTGTCATGTAAAGTCTTATTTAGGACATGTTCTGTCCAAATGAAAGAAGAGAAATAGGCATTGTCGGCAAATCAGCATTATTCACCCACTGAATCCAGGGCTATCTTGGTCATTATTCTTTTCTTTTTCCTCTTCAAACTACGTGACAATGAGACTAACAGCCTGCCAGTGTTCCTTTGTAGAAATGGAAGATATATACTAAGTAGCATCCAGGTCTAGTAACCTTCTCATTTGTTTAAGTGTTCATATGATTTTAAAAGAGCCAAGCCAATTATTTTTGAAATATGGTAAAAATCATTTGCTCCCAAGCTGACAGCTTCATGTGCCGAGTTTGGCTCCGCAAGCCAGTTTTTACTGACAGTTGTAAACCCTTGAATATAGGGGTTTATAATGGAAACTGCAACTCAACCTTCCCTGAAACTGTGCAGACACACTACTGTAATATAGATTTAATTACATACTGTATAGCTCTGACTGGTAACAAAAGCAAAGGGCACGCAGCCTTCTAACATCACACATACTGTTTATATTTGGGATGGTTTGCAGGTGAAAATATATAGCAGGGAACTTAAAATACAGGCTCTACACTGCATGAATTCACTCCTTGAAGCCTGGGTTGTGAAGTGATTTATTTGAGCTACAGCCTATAGACCATACATCACCTTCCTGGTTGGCTTTGTTGGCACCTTGTCACATTCTTGCGGGCTTGAGGAATTCATTGTTCTTGTTTGAACTGATAAGAACAAAAAAGGATTTTCTGCCTGAGACCTTGGGAAAGGCAGAGGGGTGGAATGTTGACACGGAACAGCAGGGCTGCACTTTCCCAAGCTTTTCAGCCTTTGCATCAGCCTGCATTCTTCAATAGCAGGGAAGCACTGAATTTAGGTGTACTGGTTGTAGCTTTATTTGCCGTCATCCAGAAGCAGGGGCTGGGGTTGGGGGCAGGGGGAGGGAACGAACTGTTTCCGCACATGAGATAGAATTGCTCAGAGGAGATTCTAGCATGTCAAAAGATCATAATCACAAAAAAGGAATGCTAAACGTGTGTCTTATGATTTTAGCCAGTCCCCTGAAGTTAATCTTATTGTGTGTGTGCATTTTAGGAAAGGTAACACATTGATCTTTTCCCCTCCATTGTGTGTAACCCCCAGATGCTTCACCTATTACTCAGGAAGATGGCGTAAATGTGTGGGCTGAGGCTGGCCCATGACCTCAGCCTTTTGCAGACAGTAAAGTAATGGAGAGTGAGAGCATTGTCTTACTACTAGAACAGTGGTTCCTAACCTTTTTGGCTCAAGTGCCACAGATCTACTTTTTACAAACCTGAAGGGCCACCCATCTATTTTAAATAATTAAATTTAAATTCAGTTTTAATTCAAAGTAATTAATTACAATTAATTAATTAATTTTAAATTAAATAAATTGGTGGCCCTTCAGGTTTGTAAAAATTATATTTTTGGCCCTCGAGCCAAAAAGGGTTTTTAAAAATTTAAGAGGTTGCTTTTTTTTTTTTTTTTTTTAAAAGAGCTGGATGCCCATGAACACCCGGAGCCTCCCCCACCTCTGGGCCAGGCCCAGGCATGCCCCCAAGGGACCAGGCCGGGCTTTCTCCTCCAGCAGCAATGCTGCAGCTGTCAGACAAGCCTGGCCCCAGGTGGATGTGAGCCCCCTCCACTTCTCCTCTGGGTATATTGGGGGACGGTGCCAGGCTCTGCTCAGCTCAAACCAGCTCCAGCACAGTGCTTCCTGCAGGCCAGCCCCAATGTGGGTCCCTCCCCACATGGTGTCCTGTCCCGCTCGGCGACCAGTATAGGGCACCCCCGCCAGGGCCTCACCTGGGCAGCACCTGCTCAGCTATGACCCTGGCCCCGCTCTCTCCAGCAGGCTCTACTCCTGGCTCCTCCCAGCTGGCCAGTGCCTCCTTCCCTCTTCGCCAGGGGACACCACTGCTGCTGCCCAGCTGGAGATAGCCCAGCACCAGGGCACAGTGGGAGGAAGGTGGTGCAGCCACAGCCCAGCTCACAGTCAGGATTGGGTGGCTTCAGCCCAGCTTCCAGGGGAGCGCAGGCCACTTCAAAAAGCCCTGTGTGCTCTCTGTTTGTATATCATCTAGAACAAGGGGCCCTGATCCAGCACTGGGGCTTCTAGACACTGCTGCAAAACAAATAATAATAATATAATTAATGGTAACATTTGACAGTTTCAAAGCACTTTGAAACTTTAGACTCAGAATAGTGGTGACCACTATGAAACATTAATATCCCTATATTACAGATGGCGAAAACAGAGATTAGGTGACTTGCTTAAGGACATGTACCAGTGAATCCTGGGATTCCACTCCTGTGGTCATTTTTGTAGAGCAGGGGTTCCCTAATTTTTTCCCCTGAGGCCCACCTATAGAGCTGCAATAGACACTGCGGCTCTACTCCTAACACCTATTGAGGAGAATTATTAACTTTAATTATTACATGCTTATAAATCACTACAGTCTAAATAGACAATGTGCATGTCTCCTTTTCATTTTACACAAGCAGACCCCTGGGAATGTGTTGGGAACTCCTGCTGTAGAGGATGCCATCTCTCAAATTCTCTGAAGAATGATCTGTGCTGAAGGTCTAAGAGCAGCATTTAACACTAAATGTGTGAGGTCCCCACAGAAAGAGAGCCTATGTTATTGCTGAAGTAAAAGGGAATCAGGTCAAGATACACCTTTCAAATAGAAAAGCATCTCTTACTTCCAATACGAGATTCTGACAAGAGCGAAAGGGGAGGGAATAGTAGGGTTTCCAGTTCTTGCTCTGTAAAATCCTGTCTCTGATAGTTTTCCCAATATTTGAGTAGCTCCAATAGAAAGTTGTGGGAGCTGCAGACACTACTGGAAACACCTTGCAGCTGCCATAGCAGGTGTAAGGAGAGATAAGGCCAGGATGGGCTCATTCCCTGGACCTAGCCCAAGTTCTAGTGTTTGCTGTGTTTGGGGGCACAGGAAGCAGCCTGTGCTTCCCAACCCTATAAACACATCCCTTCCCCCAATACCAAGCCTCGTAAGAGAAAGAAAAAGTCAGGCTCTTAGGCCTTCCTCCTGACTCAGCATATACATGGGTCAAAAGCTCTTTCACCCCCCCGGGGGGGGGGGAGGGGATGGAGAGTGAGGGGCTGGGCTAGGCTCGCCTCATCCCCCCGCACCCCCCACCCCCCCCCATCAAATCCATAACCTCCATCCTTGCTGCCTCTGGGATAACAACCTTCTTCTGCAGCTGGTTAGTACAGTTAGTCCTGTAGCTCATGTAGTAGAATTCTGTGGCCCACTGCTGAAGGCTTGGAGTTCAAACCCTGCTAAAGATCATGCTGTGGTGGTTGTTGCCATTGGATGTAACAGAATTAAATTTACCTTTCTCCTTTTAAAACGTTGTTGTGTTAGTAAATGCGACTGGGAGTCAGGAGACCTGGGTATGTCAACATGGGGACAAAAAGGCCACAGCTGACTCAGACTTGCTGGGCTACAAGTCATTGTTTAGAAGATCCTTGTAGGGTGCCAGAGCTTGGACACTAATCCAAGCCTGAGTGTCTACATGGGGATTTTTCAGTCAGGGCACCTGAGCTCCACAAGTCTGCATCAGCTGAGGCGGATCAGTCACGTTCTTTTATAATCCCTTTGTAGACGTAGCCTGGCACTGGCCTGCTATGTGACCTCAAGCCAGTTGTGTACCACTCTGTCTCAATTTCCTCATCTGTAAAATAGGGATAATGACACTCATGTACCTTTTTGAGGTTGTCAGATGCATAGTGCTAGACACATGCAAAATCGTTAATATGATCAGCATATAAGGCACTGATGACAAGGGTGTATAGATCCTTTGCACTCATGGAAATGTTTTTATCCGGAAGGTCAGATTAGTCCTCATGATTTGAAAGAGTCAGCATTCAGCTAACGCACATTCCATGCTTATATTTTATGTTTAGTCTACAATCAGGGCAGCTGTAATTAAACCGTCAGCATTTGTCATTGCTACTTATCTTGTCTGAAGAAGCAATTTACATTTTGACTTCATTAAAGGCAAGAAGGATCTGAGGAGAAGCCACTGTGGTTGTAGAACCAGTCAGGAAGCTGCAATTCAGTGTTAAGTACTCATGTATGCATGGGAGTGGATGTATAGTTCCCCAAACTTACACCAGTAGCAGTAAGTAGAGTAGTTTATAGCCCAGCTGGTGTGTTCTCTCCCTACATACTCTTTTCTGCAGTCTTAAAGAGGGATATTTTTGGCATATGTTTGAGCACCTGTAAGTATCTGCAAGCATTCCCTGCTGTGGAGTAGATTCTGATTTTTACAGTATATATGTAACATCTGCACCTCTTTCTCTCTTGCCACACATAATGCTGCAAAAATCACAGGCCCGAGGCTGCAGCCCTTACAGACCTTATGATTGAGGGCTGCAGCCCCAGGCTCCACCTTATCATGATAATTTTTTAATGGTTTTATTTTAAGATGAGTCCTATTTGTCACATCTGTTTCCCCAAGACCAGCTCCTCTGACATTCCTCGAAACACACTGGTGAGGCTGCCAGCTTTGAGCTTTGCCTTTTTCTCATGCTGGGAAGCTGCCCTGCTTTCCAGGATTGAGCTCACTGACAGCGTATCACTGCTCTCTGCTGGAGGAGCTCTGAGCTAGGCCAGGCCTCTCTGGTCACCAGCTGGTTGTCAGGAATGCAGATGCAATGTCTGAACTGATGACCTCTAAGCCTTCAGGATCAAACTCGACATAACACTTATTCGGGCTTGTCACACAATGCAATTCAGGAGTTTGGTTGTGCAGGCTGGAGACAGATCCTTCAGAGGGGAGGATGAAAAAGATAAACAGCGCAACACAGGCAAAACCCAAATATCGGCAGCCACGTGGACTCAGTTCCTGACAGGCACTGTAGTTATGGTTACAGATTTCTGCAGTAGTCTATCCTGATTGCATTTTCAGCTGGCAATAGTTTTATGTGCAGGTGTATGAATTTTCTTCTGGTTAGATGCAATAAAGTCCTTTCATGTTAGTTACTGTTTTTCTGCACAGATGGGTGTGGCAGGCAACCAGTCAGTAGGGCGGTCTGTTCCATATCTAGGGGTAAATATTGATTGGGTTCTTTTGGGCCTTATTGATTACATTTCAGGAGTCATGAAACTTAATCTAACCGTGGCATAAAGTGTTGCCACACTGAAAAGCTCTGACCCATGTCATCTGTCCTGCTCTGCAAAAATCACAGGTGAAAACTATATTAAAAATAGTTTCTCCAGCATGAGCCCCTTCCTCTCTTCTCCCTCCCCTCTCCCCAAGCAAACACAGTATGTCCTCTGATTTTTTACACTTCCACAGGTCCGGTGTCTGTTCTACTTAAAAACAACTTGATGAATATAAATAATAAAAAGGCAGCTTTACAACAGCATTAAAGTGCTATTATATTCTGCAGCATTCCAAGTGAATTATTGCTGTGCTGTCAAAGAAAACAAAAACATTTGGGAAGGACTGTTTATTTTACAGTGGTTGACCAAAAGTATGCAAGTGGTTATAAAAAATGTCGACAGCTAACGATGGGAGGTTCCACTTGCTCATTCTGAAACCCTTTTACAAACCTTTGACACCGACTTTAGAGCACTGGAGGTAGTGATAGGCACTTCCCGTGGGGAAACACAGGCACTTCCATATCTCTTAAGTTAAAAAAACCAAAGTAAACACTCCATTCCCTCCACCCCTTCATCACCACCCAACTCACAGACAAAAGGGAAGGGATTTTTACAAATGCATCAGAACAGCTAAGCATGCAGCTATGTCTTGGGAGCTGTTGAGCTTCAGAGTAGTACTTTTGCACTGTGGTAAGGAATAGCCTGCATATCTGCCTTGCTGAGAGTTTGCGGCACCATTCAAAACCTACCTAGAGCGGTTTCCTCCTGCCAGCACTCTCCAGCATACAGAATACCTTGCTGAAATCAGTGTATCGGTGGTGAAATGTGGCCGATAGTGGTGAGGTGAAGAGTTCCTTGTTCCTGTGTTCCTTCTGTTTCTTTAGAACGACAGGTTCTGATCTGGTAAGGTGCTGAGCACTTCCTGCTACATACTGAGTGCCCTCCTCTTCCACTAACCTCACCACATAATAGACACTGAGTACCTCACAGGATCAGGTCCCAAATCCCAGTTTACACAGTCTGTGACATTACTAAATGCTTGATCCTGAGCTTCTCATTGACTTCATTGGCAGTTTGCCTGAAAACAGAGCCCAGGATTGAGTCCTAAATCCTGAGAGCAGGATGTTCATGGGCTGAATAGAGCCCTCAGCATCAACCCCCTAAAATACATCTCACAGTTGCCTTCTTTTCATAACTCTACAGTGAGGACAAAGTTGCTCATCCATGGGATTTTATTACTAGTGAATCCAAACAACAGGCAATCGCCAGTCATCTGATACAATTCAAGCATATATTATACCCGAGTGCCTTCATACTGGCTTGAAAAATACTTGTGCATTAATATACAAATTCTGGACCTGATCCAGTGCCCTCTAAAGTCAGAGGAAAGCTCCATCAACTTCGTGGAGCATTAGAGCAGTGGTTTTCAAACTTTTTTCTCAGGACCCAGCTGAAAAATATTATTTATGACCACGACGCAACAGTTACACCTTTGAGCAATGCATTCCAGTCTTGGTGGCGGCTGCAGGGGGTGCTGCGACCCAGTGCCTGAGGGTCTGAGACCCAG
Organism: Pelusios castaneus; assembly: GCA_007922175.1. Classification (NCBI taxonomy): domain Eukaryota; kingdom Metazoa; phylum Chordata; order Testudines; family Pelomedusidae; genus Pelusios; species Pelusios castaneus. The sequence goes on from ML685797.1 coordinate 18,840,983, forward strand.
TACTGGGTCCTGATCTGTGGTTTGAAAACCACTGCTTTAGATCAGCCCATCATTTGTCATGGTCCTGGTAAGGTGCTACGGGTCTCATTCTGAGCGATGTCTACACTGCAATAAATAACCCCAGTCTTAGAGCCAGCATCATCTGACTGGGGCACAGGGTGTGGAGCTTTGAAACTTCAGTGTAGACTTTTGGGTTTAGGCTGGAGCCACCTCACAAGAGGTGACGGGCTCAGAGCCCAGACTCCAGTCAGTTTCCAAATGTTCACACTGCAATTTTGTAGCCCCACAGCCTGAGCCCCACGAGCCCCAGTCAGCAGTCTCAGGCCAGGCTGTGTCGCTTTTATAGCACCATCGATATGCCCAATGGGGAACAAAATTTGCCCCCCTTGTAGAGCATGTGTGAAGCTGTTTCTTCATAGAGTACATTTCTTCATAGTTCCTGCTTCTCTAGCCCCAGCAAGGGACACTTCCTATGGATCACTTTCCTTTACGTGTCTCCCTCTACCCCCAAATGCCTGGAAACCAGATTACAGCTATTTGAAGCAGCTATGTATTTATAGCAAAACTATGATTGTCTTTTTGATGAAATGATCAATTTCCGTGTAGGAAAGACATAATCTGATTTGAGAAAAGCTTTCCGAGAGCTGCCCTTGCCCTGTGAAATCCATGGATTGATCACTAGTTTTGCAGGTCACAACATAAAAGTTGGTTAAAAAATCTGTAAAGGAGTATGAAGCAATCTTTCTGTTATTAATAATAATAATAATAATAATAAACCTACTCCAGAAATCCTCATGCTCACTGCTAAATAGTGAAAAGATCAGGTTGGTTCTGAATCTGTTTTTAGCCGATGTCCTGAAAGAGGGGAAAAAATAGAAAGCAAATGGCTAAAGAATTTGATTCACTCATACTCCGTACACTCAGAAACATGTACACACTCAGCATAGTTGTTAATGAAGATCTGTTTATGAAGGAAGCATGTTAATCCCAATGAACCTGCCTTTCATAAACGTGCTGGGATTACTGAGTCACTGCTGTTTACACATTTTCCTTCCCTTTAGCTGTACGCCTTTTCCCATGTGTTCATGCAGCGCATGTGAATTGGTTGGAGGATAGCTCCTGGGAAGTCCCCAATAAGCCCCTTTCTGTTGAATTTCATTAGAAGGTCAAGGTGGGGAGTAACTATGAGCCTCTTGATGGTTGATCAGTACACTTGCTGTTCATTTACCACCCTAGTAGACCACTGGTGCCAGAGATTGTACAGCATTACCTTGTATTGCTTCATAATTAAAGCTATCTGCCCTGACCAGAGGAAAATAAGCATGGAAAAGCCTTGTGCTGGTTTGTGACCAAAGCAACGTTGGTCAATGGGAGAAAGCAAGAAAGAAAAAGAAATGCTGTGTGCCTGGTCTGTTTGCTGCGTGTATTAGAATCATGCTCTGCTATTTCTACCGTGTTTTGTATCCAGCAAGAAAACAAAAGAAAGCAACCCTGTTGAATCAGCTGTCTTCATTAACAAACAAATCCACTGACAAGTAGTGTAGTGGCATCTTAGTGCTCTGCCTTACCCAACCACGCGCCATTTCTTGCAATACTTTCCACAAACAAATTCTGATGTACTTAAAAGCAAAAAGAAAAGTGAGCATACTTTTTTTAGACTTGAATAGCTACTTGTTAGGCCAGAAGAGCTAAAAAGAAACTCCCCAAACTGCCTTCTTGTCAATTTAGGTGAAGGTGAATGAATTTGATCTAAACTGATCCAGTTGATTTCACTGAACTTTAGCACAGCTGAAAAGTACAAAGCAGTTGCAGTTTGTCCTGTGTACAGGAAATGGTAAATGCTGCATATAAACAGCATGTCATGAGAGAATCTGAGTCCTCACTTTACATGTGCAGACTGGACATGCGTTAAATGTGCCTTGCATCCAAGTTATAGCCACAATTGAAATACCTTTAGGGGGAGTGAAAAATGTGTGTGAAGAGAGAGGGAAAGGTAAGAACCCCCCTACCTATTTAAAAGATATGATATAAAAGTAGTCTACAAATGTAGAATTCTAAATAAGTCTTGACAATTACAATTGAATTTATACTGGACAGAGGTTTAATCCCATAATTAGCATTTTGTGATAGTTCTGTTAAGCCAAATTCAGCTCTGGTGGAAGCCAGTAGTGTAGGTTATGTTGCACCTCTCTACATGAGGGCTGAATATTGCCTACATATCCAACATGAAAAATGATCTTTAGGTTTTTCAGCTAACTGCTGATTCTGAACCAGTTTTTCAGCAGTACTGTTGATGTGCCCATATCACAACCTCTGAACTGCTTCCTTCTGTTGACTCCAGTGGGAGCCACTTACTAGTTTTTGCATCTCAAGATTAAGTATTTTCAAAGAAACTTGCCATTAAGAGTGATGGTGGGGAATATTTCTGTCATGAACAGTATGGTTTCAGTGGACTTAGACACTTTTATTTATAGACTTTATTGATACCTGCATTCGGTACATTAAAACTTCCTCTTCTTCAGCTGGCATCCCTTAGGGTACAGTGTGCACCATGAGTGATTTATTTCTAAGAATTCTAAACTAACATTAATGTAATGTATTTTGAGAAACCTGTTAATCATTATTTAAAATGGCATAACCCAGGGGTAGGCAACCCCCGGCAGACGAGCCAACAGTGGCACACAAGCCCATTGGGAGCGGCACTCGGCATTCCCTGTGGCGCCACAGAAATTGCCACTCCTGCCACCAAAAGACGCTCCAAGTGGCTTTTTTCAGGGGCTGCTGCAGTGCGGAGGTCCCTGCCATGTCCATGGCCCAGGCATACCGTGTAAAGAAGCTGCCCAGGGCGGCTCCTCTCTGTGGTGTGCCACCACCCAAAAGAGTCACTCCAGGCAACTTCTTTCCATGGCGTGCATAGGGATAGGGGTCCCCAGGCACGCTGCCAAGAGGAGCCACTCTACGTGCCTTCTTTCCACGAGTGGGCCGTCGGCACCAGCTGAAGGTCGAGAAGGAGGGGCCGGCACAGGAGTCAGCAAAGGTTGCCGAGCCCTGGAATAACTCATATTTTAAACAGACCCCTCCCTCTTTGAATGAACTGGTATTTATTTTTCTCAATATTTTTCTGAGATGCTGATTAGAGAAACAGTTTTTACTAGTAGTGAAATATAGTATTTTTTTAACACTTGCCACTTACACAACTTATTTTTGAAACATAGCTCTCAACGCTTGGCATAAATGAGAATATCATCCCAATTAGTAAGTGGGGATACTGAGGCAGAGAGTGAGTGGCAAAGATGGGGCTGGAAGTCAGGTCTTCTGTCTCCCAGTTAATTCCTTATGTATAGAACTCTGCAGCCTTTCTTATCCCTAAATACATTCCAATAATAAAAACAATAAGTACATGTATTTTCAAAGGGGTAGCCCTGTTAGTCTTGTTCAGCAAAACAAACAAGGAGTTCTATGGCACTTTTAAAGACTAACAAATGTATTTATCGCATGAGCTTTCGTGGGAGAAAATCCCATTTTGTCAGATACTTTGAAGATGGGGAACTTACAGAATGGGAGGAAAATAAATGCAGGGGAGTATAAGTCATAGGATCAGGTCAGGCTGTAACAGCAAATCAAAGCAGAGCTTTGTATTTTATATATGTATGTATTTTATAACTAGAAAAACTCTTAGCTGTTCTGGTAAGTTTTTAGCTCTAATTAATGCAAAAATGTATTATGAAGTATTGTATCTTTTAGTTACTGCAGTTAATTTTAAGCAAGAAATATTCCTTTGTTTAAAGGAAAACCCAGTTACAGTTTTTAATCTCCCCCTACAAGCTTCTCATAGTTGGGAATACTTTGAAAATGGAAAACCTGATCAGTGGGCTACTCAAGTTACAGAGGGTAAACAGATGACACAAGTACTCAATCATTGCTCTTCTTCCTACAAATAGCACTCTGAGCTTGTAGCTACAGTGTGTGTGCTAGATTCATATTCCAAAGTGATCCAGAGAAGGTAAGCTGGGAGTAAAATACAGTTGAGGGCAAGTCTAAATTGCCTGCCATTTTCAGCAGTAGTTGAACGGAGATAAGCAAGTTATTGAAAATAACTTCCATATCTCAGTTCAACTGGTCTACAGCCGGCACATCCACTGCACTGAGTTGAAGGGATGGGACTCCTTTAGACTCAGCACTTCTCCAGTTACCGGGATGATCTTAACAGATCGGCTTCCCAATCAACCAAGTAGGTCTTCACAGACCCAATTAGTCAATCAGGAAGGTTGATCTGACAGCAGCAGTTTTGCCAATATCAGTGAAGACTAGCCCTTGGAAGTTCTCTCGTCTGAGAAAAATGCAGTTCATGAGTGATCTGGGAACAAGTCTAGATGAGAATCAAGTACCGCACTTGATTCAGCCCTCAATTTCAGCAGGCCTTCCTAATCCACCCAGCTTTAATGTCTTCTCAACCTAGGGCATCTGCTTCTGAAAAGTCTACAATCTCTGCATGCTGTGTCTAGGCATGGTAACATTACATGAATAGCGGAGTGTATCAGAGCATGGAAAGTCTAGGATTTAGTACTCTTTGAAGTACTTTTGATTCCTTGCATTTTATAGACAATGAGTAAAAGTCCTAGTCTACACTTGCTGCCGTTTTTGGTGGCAGTCAAAGGGAGATAGGCAAGTTACTTAAAATACCTTGCCTATCTTCCTTCAACTTTCTAACGTCCACTTACCTTGGCAGCTCCACTGCGTTGAGTTGAAGGGAAATGCCCTCCTTTTAACTCAGCGCTGCTTCACTTTAGGGGGTGGTCTTCAGCGATCAACTTCCCGATCAACTGAGCGGGTCTTCACAGACCCCTCAATCAAACTGGAAAGTTCGAACTGATGGCGGTGAATTTGCCCTCATCAGTATAGACTGCCCTAAGTCTCTGCAAGTTGTGCAAGCCTAGAATTACAGTAGATATTGCAGGCCTTATATATTCTTCACAACAAACAGGAAACTACAGACACGCCAGCCTTAGTTCTATTTAAATACTAAGGGCCAGATTGTTGGCTGATGTACGTTGATATCACTCTACTGAAGTTAATGGTGCTACACTGATTTACACCAGCCCCAAATAATTTAATTACCTTTATTACCGACCCCCTAACCCTGATCCTTGATCACTTCAGAACAACTATAAACCATCCATCTGCAGATTCTCTCCTGGCAAAACCATTGCAATGACCAGATACATCCACTCTGAACATTTTTCAGGAAGTGAGAATGTAAGGCTCATTAGAAGCTCTGATCACCTTTAAGTGGGTCCTTTTTGCTCTTCACAGTAGAGGTACATGCCATGAAGCAGGAACAAGCCCTCATTTGCTCTGAGTTTATCAATGAGCAGAGGTTATTAGTTGAGCTACCACACTATTTCTCCCAAAGTTAATGATTCCTTCACACCTCCACACATGATGGGAAAAGCTCTTGCAGCACTTGGCCTCTCTGAAATATTGAAGCAACAGCCAGGATGGTGGCTTTGGATAGGGAGAGGGATTGGGGATTAGAGGCGAATTTGAATGAGTTCTTGAGAGGAGCACTTAGCAACAGGCCCTTTTTAACCTCCAGTCTTGCTGCATTAATCAATAGCTCAGAGCAGTAAGAAGACTCCTTCCTACATAAAGAAAATATTTTCTTTAGGATTTACAATAATATTCGTTTAGGTAAATAATACTAGTGCACCAGTGAAAGAAGTCTGAATACAGAACCCTTTGTCTGAATTCACTGAAGCTGCAATAAGCAGTTTTATGGCTTGTCCCCTATTTGTTGTATTTTTACAAGAGGAGCTTCTGTTATCGGAGTCCATCAGGACCTTGGTGACAGTCAGTGAATGACTCCATTTGGGGTGTTTCTCATTTAGTCTGCTCATTCTCTTACCTGTTTTAAAATTTTACATAGCCACCCCTCACCGCAGTGTCCGGGTACAAAATCCATGTAAAATCAGCAGTGTCCATAGTGGATTTCATGGAGCCTCTTGTTCGCCTCCCTTCTTGGTGCAAATGCCCTGTTCGGGGGTTGGCTCTATATGGTTTGGTTTTCGGAGTGTGCACTCGGGAAGTTGGGGGTGCCAAGATATGAATGTTATTCTTGCAATGGTGGAAAGGCTTTATTTGAAGAGGAAGTGTTAGGCTCCCTCTATGCTGCAGCCAGGGATATCATTTGCAGCTTAATTCGCTTAGCGTGGCTAAATGTAGCAGTGAGGACAGGGCAGTGCAGGGCTCAGTGCCAGCTGCAGAAGCCCCACAGTCTTCTGGGCACATTGCTAGCCCATGCTGAAGCCTGCACCAGTGCGTCCTCATTGCTATTTTTAGACAACTAGCTAGATTAAAACTGTCATACATTTTATGTCTGCGTGAGCTGCAGATTACACCCTCAGATACAGGGAGACATAGCTGTAGTCTTCTAAATGTGCTTGCTAGACTTGTCAGATCCCTCCATCCCTATTTTTGCCCTTTACAAATGGGCAGGAGGTTCTGTGAACAGGAGGAAAAACACCACTACATTGGAATTATGCCAATCAGAAAAGTTTCTGCCACTTGCCTGATCATTCTGACCTCCCAACCCACGTTCCTCCTCATTCCCCCACCACCACCTTTCTGCTTGTGTATTTACAGCACCCACATCACCATGGCCTGTGAGCCCACCTCTGAGTGCTAGTATATGCTGAGATGGACCATCGTTCTGTTCCCTTGGCTCTCTCATGAATTTAGCTCTGCTGGAAGAAGGGTTAGTTTAGAAGCGTAATAGACTTCCAGATTGCTGGGTGTTCATGAAGGGGTGGCAAAGATAACTTGTGGGATGTGGCAAAAAGCATTTTTGTCATTTGGCAAGGTAAACTGGATAATCATTCGCGGCAGCTTCTGCCCTTCTCTAACTTATATTAGATTGTTCATTGACCTTACATTCTGCTGAGCCCTGATTTAGTGCAGATATGGTGGATTAAAAGCATTTTTACAGTTACCAGCTTCTTCTGTTCTGAGCAATATAGTGGTACAATCTCTGCACTAGTTTTCTCAAACCTAATCTGGTTCCTCGTCGGCTAATACCCTCCCATCGTCACTTGTGCCGTAGCTTGGTGCCTAGATGATACTGCCTGTGATAAAATTACACACCTTCCTTGCTCTGTTGCAAAAGGAACTCTGTTGTCTAAGAGATATGCCTAGTTAAAAGCAGATCTGTGCTGCTTGTACATTCCTGGACTGATGGATTAAGAGTGTGCCTATAATATGGGGAGCGGGAGGAGGTGGAAGGACTCCTTACATCTCCAAGTGTGGGCTGCAGAGTCCATTCAGTCGCACATGTGTTCCCTCTCTTCTGTCTCGCTGTTCATTTTCGGCCTCTCTGTTTCTAACCCTATGCTTCCAAACACCACCATGTATTTAGTCAGTCTGGTGACTGCAGTTTTATAACAATCTGCCTGCTTGTTTCCTAGTGGAAGGAAGAATAAGAGAGAGAGAGAGCCCTGTCTCCCCCACTGACACTCACGCTGATGGGCTTGGCTGGGGAACAGATACTGTTGGCAGAGATCTGAGAAGAACTCACACACAGTGGTAGCAGAAGAAAAGAATTTGGCAGGGAGGTGAGCCACATGATTCTGATTCATACTGTACTCTTGAAATGTGGCAGGCGGGCTAGGAAAGGCTTTTAGTGCCAGCACAGAGAAAGCAGAGACACTCACATTCAAACATCATATTCTTTTTATAGCACAGGCATGCCTCATAGGAAAAATATTGAACTTGGCCTTCCAGCGTGAGGCAAATAGGCCCAACTGTGATTTTACTGCTTGAGTCACTCACTTAATCAGTTACTGGTTGCATGTAGGAAGGCTTCTATTAGGCTGACTTGGAAAATTTGTTTTCAATTAATTAATAGTGACACTGAACTCTTTTAATTTGCTCAAAACTGCTTTCATTTGGAGTTTCCTTTATGTAAAAACACTCTTAAAATGCCTTAATTCAGAAGAGTAATCATCTTAATATGAAACAAACAAGGAGTCCTGTGGCACATTTAAGGGCTAACAAATTTATTTATTACATGAGCTTTTGTGGGAGAAAAATCCCACTTCGTCAGGCCCTTTGAAGTGGGATTTTCTCCCACGAAAGCTTCTGCGATAAATAAATCCGTTGCTCTTTAAAAGTGCCATAGGACTCCTTGTTGGTTTTGCTGAACTAGACTAACACGGCTCCCCCTTTCGAATGCATCTTAATTTGGGCACTGTACGTAAGTGGCTTCTAGGGGTTTTTTTGTTTTGTTTTGTTTTGTTTTTTGGTAGTCAGTGTGAGTATTTTGTTAGAAAAGCTATCCAATTTTGTTGGAAACTTGATACATTTGAAGCCAGATTTTGTCTCTTATTACACAAGTGGTCCCATACATGGAGCACATGTGAGTAGGGGAAACAGAATCTGATTCTTTATTTATTTAACATCATATTGGGAAGCGTATCATACTATGGAAAGGCCAGACACCTAGTCAAATTTAATGTAGTTTTACTAGTTCTGAAAACTTCTAGTTCTCCTTTGTCAATTCACCCTCTTGTGAAAACGTAAACTACACACGACCTACTATTAGGTAGACCCTTTGGTTTTATTCTGACCTTTATTCTGGCTTATTGCTCCCTATATGCCATAAATCTGTATCTGCATCCAAAAATGTAGGGGCTGTAGTGTATGGAAGTTCTTCTTCCTCACTGAGTGTGTCTCTGACAGATTTATATTGATGGTTGCACTGCACTACAGTCACAGACTTCTATTATATTCAAGCTCCACTAACTCAGTCCCTATTTCCTGTTTAAGGTGAGACAAGGTCCTGTATGAATGAGGGGTGAAATTACAGCTGAACTCTCTAATTGCTGTTACTACAGGAGAACCTTTAAGAAATATAGCAAGACCTTTTGTGTTCAGAGAGCTACCTCTGCACTCTCTTCACCAATTTGCTTTATGCTAAGGCAGTCCACATATTTTTTCCTATGGAAAGAAAAATCAGTAAATATATTTCAATAGTTCTCGTTATATTTATAAAGAGTATTTGAAAACAGTCAGAAGTACTTTAATGCTTGAAGAAAACAGCTCATTTAAGTTCCACAAAATTTTCAGACCCTTTTTGGACTTTTAATTAAGAGCGTATAAAATACTAAATGTTTAAACACCAGTAAATGTTATTTCAGGCCTCAGGCATAGCCATGCAAATTAGACATTGCACAGATCAAGTTTTGGAAACAGTACCTGTTCCTGCTGAGATATATTCATATCCTGATGAACACTCACTCCTAAGGCTCAGAGGAATAATCGCAATGTTCTTCTGTCTGACCTCAGTAGTAACTACTTCCTACTAGCTCACAGATGATTGTTGAGTGACTGAATCATTACTGACGGGTATATGCTTAAATGCTGGCCACAATTCCTAAAACTGAGAAGTGAATGTAAAATGTAATTGATTTATCTGATTTGTTTTAAGTAGGATTTCTCCCCCTTTTCTCCCCAAATACACATTTCCAAGTAACAGGAAGAGAGAAAAATCTAACACTTAGGAAGGATTTTCAAATATCCAGAGAGACATGGGGTCACATGACCCATTGAAAATTAAGTCACTTTGAGGCATTAGAAAATCCCACCCATAAACTCCTCCAGTGGCCAGCTGGTGGGATTCTGATCTCACTAGGACCAGAGGAGCACCATTGGCTTCAATCACTTCTCGTATACACAGGTGTAAGTGCTAAATCAGTACCAAAACAGAGGCAACGCTAACTGACAAGTAGAGAGTGACACACACAAATGTACCTGTACCTCCTCCTCTGGAAATGCTCTTCTCAAATGCATTTGAAATGTGAAGCACCCGTGGACTATCTTTCTAACATACTACATCTGTCTGGGTTCTTGTACTTAGACCATCTCGGTGGTCTCTGATCCCCTCACCAAAAGACATCCACAGGCCTCCATCCCAAGAGTGCACCCTATGTGTGTGAAGAGAAATGGAGGGACTGAAAGGGATTGAATGGGAACAGCTGAAGGAGCCAGGAGGTCATCTCTGCAAAGCTGACACTTCCTTATGCAGACAGTAGAGCATTGGTAGGTGGCGCAGAGATGCTGTACCAGGGCTGTGCCTCCAGCTTCATGCAGCCAACACCAGGGTTGCGTCCAGAGAATGGGGGTGTGGCCAGATTTCATTTATGACCCAGCAAACTCTGGTAAGTAAAAATGACACCTCAGGGTCATGGGCATCCAGCGTAAATGAGGGGAACTGAGCCCACCTCAGGGTTAAGGGAATGTGTGGGAGCTGAAAACCCCGTCCTGTGTTGTGCTGAGAACTTTTTGGCCACAGCTCAGCATCTGGGCCAGTCAAGCTGTTTTTATTTTATAGAAAGTTTGCTTTAATCAGTAGTTTGATTTTAGGATTTAATGGTGGTTTGGCTGCTTCCAGCAAAAAAATAATAAATAATCTGAAAACATTTCTGGCTTTGAATGAGAGGGGGACTTCAAACCATTCCAGACCCAAAGCCCCTCAGTATAAATCTTCACTTTTTCTATTTTAAAAGAGAGGACTGGTATGAATCTAGCTGTCTACGACCCTCATTAACCATAGTATCTGAGTCCCTCACAGTCCTGAATGGAGTTATCCTTTCCTTGCTGTTGGGAGGCAAGGAAGTGCTGTTATCTCCATTTTACAAAAGGGGATCTGAGCCACAGAGGGTGCCTCTACACTAGTAAATTAAGTCGACGTAAGCAGGCTTAAGTCGACTTAATTTACTCTGCGTCTACACTGGAGTTTCCTTAAGTCGACTTAAACTGCTCCTTAAGTCGACTTAAGGAAAATTAAGTCGACTTAATAACACCTCGTTTTAAGTCGACTTAAGCCAGTGTGGACACCCTAAGTCGACTTAAGGCCGGGGAAAAAGGGAGCCCCTGTTCCCTTCTCCCTAGGAAGTTGACTTAATAAGTTCGACTTAAAGTCAATTTAGTAAAGTCGACCTAAATTTCTAAGTGTAGACATAGCCAGAGAGACTTAAGGGCCAGACTTTTACAGCTATTTAGATTTAGGCAACCAAAGTCGCAGATAAGCACCTAGTGGGATTTTCAAAAGCACCTTAGCACTTAACTCCCACTGAAATCATATCTTTGTATCTTTAGGATTCCAACTACCTTTAAAAATCTAGCCCTAAGGATACATCAGCACTGGAATAAAATACCCATGGTTGGTCCATGTCAACTGACTTAAGCTCATGGGTCTGTGGGGCTATAAAATTGCAGAGTGGACAGCAAAACTTGGGCTAGAGCCTGGGCAAAGGTGGCTGCGGGTGTTTTATTGAAGTGTAGATGTAACCTAAGTGACTTGCCTGTCCCTACAGGATGTCAATGGCTTATAATTATCCAGCTTTGTCCTATGGTCCCATAAAATCTTGGGTAGGTGGCTGGTTTGTTTTCTTTGTACTACAACTAATGCTTCATAACAACTAGTAAATCAGGAGTTAATTCATGGAAATTTTTGAGCAAAGCCAAACGTCCAAAATAGTAAAAGGAGAGTGTGTTTAGATTATGCAGCCTCAGCTGGAAGAAAGAGCGGCAACTTTTCGTGCTTTTCCACAGTAGCCTGATTGACCATTAGTGTGTGTCACAGGCCCGTTGATTTACCTTACTGTTCCTTTTTTGCAGTAGTTTTTAAAAAAATAACCAAAGATATTTAGAGCTGTTTGGTGGGGAACAGGGTACATTTTTAGAAATATATGGTAAAAGGTCAGCCATCTGCTAGGCTTTGAAAATAGGGATTGATAAATCATGTTTTGGTGTATGCAAGTGCAGTCGTGTGTGTGTGTGTGTGCGCGCACGCGTGCATGCGCACATCTTGCAGGCTCTGCATATTTCTTTCATGACCTAATATTCCAAGTTGAACTTATCTTTCAGAAGATCCTCGTAGGACTTTTGCAGCTGATGGTAATTAAAGATCTGGTGTGGGGAGATGTGCACCCCTTTTGGAGGGAGCATAATTAATGGCTTGTTCTGTCAGCATGTCTGTTTCTTAGTGGAATTCATTGTGCTGTGTGTTTCTTTTAGCGCCTACTCTTGTGAAATGCTGAGTACATTCAATTTCTATTGACTTTAAAGGGAATAAAGGCCGTTCTGCATCTCATAAGAAGTACCACCAGCACCATGCAGTCCTTTGTTTCCATCTCTGTCCATGTAAATGCAGAGATAACAGGAGTGCAGGGCACGATGGATGATACATGGTTTTGTAGAATGGCTGAATTCTCATTTTTTCCTATAGGTCAGATTCTGCGACCTTTCCCTATCGTGCCTTACTGCTTCACGAGTCCCACTGAAAAAAATGATTCAGAATGAACAAGGGTGGCAGAATCTGTCTCTCTGTTTCCGTTCGATTAAAGGCTCAATTCTGATCTGGTTAGATTGGCAAACTTCCTATGGATTTTGATGGAAGCAAGAGTGGATCCTTAGCCATAATACTATGGTTTGGATTTGGAATAATTGGCAGTAAGCAGAAAGCAGTTGTTGTTTCTATATATGTATTAGTCCCTTTCACTGATTGTTAACTATTACATGATAACTCTCCTTTTAATATTGCTGAGCTGTCAAATAGATAGTCAAGCAACAAGTAATACAGCAGTACTCTGAATAGGTCATACATTGTGTGAACATTCAACTCTGTATCCTCGGACGGCCATTGCACTGCTTCATAGATGTAAATCCACCGGGACCAGTAAAAAAGCATTTAAAACATATAGTAAAATGAACAACATTTGCAGAGCAATAAAGGTACCACCTTTGCAACAACTTCACTCCCATTTTGAAAAATGCTAGTGAATTGGTCTCCAAAGCTGCAAATAAATAATATTTTATTAGGTTTCAGATATGTGTGCATACACACACAAAGCCTAATGGGAACAGCACGATTTTTACTTCATTCCATGCTCATTCCAGCAAATTTTCTAAAACAGAACATAAAATAAGAGCATATAACTAGATTTATGAGGAAACATATTGCAGTTAGGGACACGTGAAAAAAAGTCATTAAGATTGTTCAGACCCTAGGAAGTGGGGGCAGGGGAGGATATCATGTTTATTGAATGTGTTTAGGTGAGGGTTACATGCAGCTATGCAGGGCAGGATTTCAGTAGCGGATAAAATCTTCTAATTCAGCCATAAAATATATGCCAAACAAATAACAATAAATGGTTTCAGTTTCTCAGGGGGAAATAGAATGAAAAAGCCAGAGGGCCAATTTCTGATCTCTCTTACATGGGTGTTAGTGAAATCAGTGGAGTTACTCTGGATTTACACTGATGTAAGTGAGATCAAAATCTGACCCAGACAGAACATTGCCACTACCCGTGGCCTGCGGCTGTTTTGGTATAAAAACATTTTCTAGTATGTTCATATTGCTGTAATTTTGCTGACAGAATCCTGGTAAGCAAACGTGGACATAACGCTACATAATGATTTGTAGCTTAAATAAAATCTGGCTGAATTCTGTGGGTCTGATTCACCACATACTTATACATATACTGGTTTAAATCAGGACTTAGCTGAAGTAAATTGACTTGCACTTATGTAAGTGAGAGAAGAATCGGGTCCCACACGTCTTGTCTTTTGTTATTTGCCAGGTACTGTCCTGTCTTACCCTATGTAGTGAGTTTTATTTCTGGCTGAACATGTCTGTATTCTCAAACTGAACATAGCCATGCCTGTCCTTCATTCTCTAGTGTTGTGTGATTACAGCATCACAGTTCATAGACTGCATGTATTTTTTTTTTTTGGTATGTACATGGAGCCAGATGATCTGCAGCTGGGGTAAATCAGTGAAGCCACATTGACTTCAGTTTTACCCCAGCTGTGGAGCTGTTCCATTGTTTCTGTATACTTCTTCTGTTTTCTGTTTTGCAAGCCTCGGGGTCATGTTCTCAGTGGGTGTAAATCATAGAAGCTCCATTGACCTCAGTGGATTGACAGTGATTTATCCTTGCTGAGAATCTGGCCCCTCAAACCTTAGATCAATAAAAAAATGAATTAGAAAGAAAAAGTAGAAAAAAGAAATAAGCAAAGTTGTTGCTGTAGGGAAACATTTAAATTATGCAATACTTTGAAAAAGTGGGATTCTGAGTGTAGCCCTTTAGTTCATCCTAAACAGAGTTAGTACAGTTTCAAAAAATAAGGAATGTTTCAAGGAGGTCTTTGAACATTTTCTTCAAATGTTCATTGCATCTAAGATCCCATTTTGTTTTGTGCCTTTATTTGCTCCAGAATACTGCCAGACTGCCAACAAAGGAAGGCCTGTGCTCCCAGGAATTTTCTGCATTCCTCTCTGGAGTAGGCATTTTTCTCAGCTACAAAGGCCCTTTGGCGAATTCCCTCTAATCATTGGATTTACCCTGGGCTCTGATAGGTACCATTCATGGACTTGGTCTGCTGTTTGACTGGGCTGGGGCATTAATGGGCTCTTTTCATGATAAACAAAACTAAGTAACATTACTGGTGGAATCACAGAGCTGCTCTTGTGAGGGAAGTATGGTTCTTTCTTTCTCTTTCTCTTTCTCTTTCCCCCTCTCCTCTCTTTCCCTTTAGTCTTTTCCTCATTCTTTCCTTGTTTTTATGAATGTACATTCCTTTTGGTCTACACAGCCATTTTTAGTAGCAGGTCTTGTGACCTTTGTGCACCCTAAAAGTCAGTGGGCTGATTCAAGGCCATTGTGGCCCTCAGACAACTCCATAAACTCATATATAGTAATTGCACAGCCTACTTTTTATAATTGATTTTACATGTCATTGGAGGATGGATGTGTAAGGAGACTGATTCAGAGGTTTCCCTTATATTGGGGTAGGTTCTGAGTTTGGGGAAGGAGGGGAAGGACAGGATGTTGAGGAATGTCTCACCTTGGCATCAAATTATGAGTGAAAATTTCCATTGCTCTTAATCTCTGCCTCTCTGGGTGTAGTTACTTTGTAGTGCTTTAGAAAACACATTTGCAGATTTTTTGCTCCCTAGCAGCTGGTTAACAAGTATTGTACTTTGCTACTAATGGCTATGTTGAGAAAAATAATCTTTAGAAGTCAATAAAAATTAATCTCAGCAACCAAACGGCAGACAGTACTGCATCTTTTTGTTATTTGAAGGGGTGGAACCAAATAAAATGTAAACCTTGTGATGCTCTTCCTAATAAGGACATTTGATCCTGGGAATGGCTAACTTTAGAAAGGGTTTTCTCAGTCTGATGAAAGTTTCACTATTTACTATTGACATTTCTGAGAGGTGGATGCTAACTCTTTGAATAAGAATGAGCTCCAAACCAGCAAAGCAGCTTGGCAGGGGTCATGCCCCATAAGACAGCATGACTCTCAGACTGCGTCTACACTGGCAAATTAAGTCGACTTTATTAAACCACCTTTCTACTCGACCTAAGGCTTAATTTGACTTTCTAAAGTCGAATTAAGCCAGTGTAGCCCTGGGGTAACCCTAAGTCGACTTAGGGCTACCCCAGGACTACACCAATGCCCTCCCTGCCGGGGGGGGGGCACAGGGGGAGCCTGGCATGCCCCCCAAAGGGCAGGGCATGTGGACACGGTGTGACACTGTCTGGATTTAGGGAAGCATTTATGATATTATTTTCTATGGCTATCTCGTAAATGCTATAATCCATAGGAACTATGTCATGTTTGGTATCAATAGAAAGGTAGTAATTTGCTGGGAATGATTATATAGTTTATGTCTAGGAATTCTATTTCGATTAGAAGTTAAGAATTTGATGTTATATCCATACTTTAACTTGTGTCCTTCTGTACAAATGCCTTAAACGGGAGGGTGTGAACAACCATTGTCTCCTTAATGTTAAGGAATCTATCAGGTGATATGGTCCCAGGGAGTATCCTGATGAGCCATTAAGGAGACAATGGTTGTTCACACCCTCCCATCTAAGGCATTTGTCCAGAAGGACACAAGTTAAAGTATGGATATAACATCAAATTCTTAACTTCTAATCGAAATAGAATTCCTAGACATAAACTATATAATCATTCCCAGCAAATTACTACCTTTCTATTGATACCAAACATGACATAGTTCCTATGGATTATAGCATTTACGAGATATCCATAGAAAATAATATCATAAATGCTTCCCTAAATCCAGTCACACACAAGGCTCTGCCTTGCCAGGGTCCCTGTACCCCTTTGCCCCATTGTACACAGGGGGTGCCCCCCCCCGCCACTGTGCACCTGCCCAAGGTCCCCCGAGTCCCACAAAGTCGACCTAGAGCATCCAGTGTGGACACTCTAGGTCGACTTTGTAAGTTCCCCTTTAAGTCGACTTTAATTTTAAGTGTAGACACACTAAGTTGACTTAACTAAGTCGACTTTAAGTCGACTTAGTTAAAGAAGACTTAAAAGTGCAAGTGTAGACATAGCCTCATCGACTTCAGTGGAATTCCACGCAGGTGAAATGGTCCCTGCATATGGATCTCCTTGTAGGATCTTCAGTTCCTTTTATTTAAAGGTCTCAGATCTTATTTGATGAAACCTTCTGTCAGCCCTGTGAGGCAGGCAGGTATTACCTCATTTTCAGAGCTCGGAGGACAAACAAAATAATTCCTGCAAGAAATTCTGAAGAAAAAGACCTGGAAAAATTTTGGTTGAAAAACAGGCTGCCATCTGAGAGCTTCAAAGCAGTTCGTTTTTTCATTTCAAACTGGTATTTTGCCTTAAAATGTCCTGTCATTTCAGTTTTTAAAACTGAAAATAGAGAAGGAAAACATTATTTTAAGTCAAAGTTAAACAAAAGTTTTCATTTAATAAATTTACAGGAGAAAATTAAAATTTTTCACAGGATTGACATTTTCAAATGAAATATTTCAGTTTCAATTAAACTACTTGTTTGGCAGGAAAACATATACACAATTTTTTTTTCACCCAGCTCTACTTATTTTATAGACATCTAAACTTCAACTTAGATTCTGATTCTGTTCTTACCTAGACCTCTTTACTCATCATTGACTTCTGTTTTCCTTGGGGTAAGTGAGAGAAGAGTTAAGCCCAGAAAAAATAATTGATTTGTTGAAGTCCATGCTGTCAGTCAGTGGTGAAGTTGGGAATAGAATCTGGGGTGCTGACTCTTAAATTACTTCTCATATTTATAAGATGATAAATGATTCCATGGATGCCAGTCTGAAAATGTCACAAGGGCAGATGATATGTTACAAGGAAATGGAGTTGCTATTCTGAGAAGTATAATCAATAGATCAACTAATCGCCAAGCCTAGGCAGTACACTTCTCAACTCCACATTGTGGTAACTGAACAACTCTCATCGCTCTTCATAATAGGACTTCTGAACTGAAGTATCAGTTAGCAGTGATTAGTTTTTTGGAATCATACATATATTCAGTAACCATGCCCACTTATAATCCTTTTCTGGGGAAGCTACTGAAGGCAATTTTTTCTTCAAGTTTTCATATTGCCCTAGCATCTTTCTTTCTTTCTTTCTTTCTTTCTTTCTTTCTTTCTTTCTTTCTTTCTTTGATATTCTGTTGACATGTATTTTTCAGGTTTTCATCTTTTGCAATTCACCAGACTCAGAATGATTTCCTTGCTTTTGAACAGATATAAGCAAGAAACTCATGCTAACTGGATAGTTAGAATGTTTATGGATCTCATTAATATGGATCTACTATTCAGCTCAGTGTAAGCGATTGTAATGTAATATGTACCTTACAGCCTCATTTTAATCTTCCACGTGCGTAACTTCATTGACTTTAGAGTTAACCTGATATACAAAGAGGGAAGTGAAATCAGAATTAGACAATAATACCTAGATTTTTAATAATATTTAGACTCTGCTCTGCAAGGCCTGAGTGATTTAGACAGCTAAGTCCCATTTTCAAAAGTGACTTAGGATCCTTAGTGCCATTGAAAGTCAATGGGACTTTGGCTTCTAAATGCCTAAATCAATTTTGAAAATGGGATTTAATGTCTAAATAACTGAGACTAGTAATGCTGATTGGAGCAGTACTTAAATACCTTTAAAAATCTTGGCTAAGTATTTATAGTTGCGTATTTTTTACTTACATTAGACATGTTTATATGCAAGCAGGAAAGAATAAAGTGAATATGGGCCAGTCTACACAGCTGGCAAAATTCAGCAGCAGTCAACAGGAGTTATGCAAGTTAGGCAGAGTGCTTTGTGTAACTCCTGTCTAACTCCCCTTTAGCGTGACATCTTCACTGTGCTGCGCCACTTGAGGGGGTGGTTTTATTAAGTCGATTTCCAGATCGACTGAGCGTGTCTTCTGCTTAGTTCAGCCAAAAAAATCAACATGATGATGGCAACTTCGCCGCTGTCAGTGTAGACACGGCCTACCTTAAAACTATTTCATATGGAATTTTTTAAGAGTAGCATTTTTTATGTTGCTTTTTGTAGGATCACAACAAACAGTGTAATAGACAGTGTCTTTAGGTTAAATCAGGAAGTACTAACAATTTATTCCATAGATATAGAAAACTCTTACTAAACACATTGTGACAAGTTCCAAAAGGGTGGCTGTGTTAGTCTTGTTCAGCAAAACAAACAAGGAGTCCTGTTGTACTTTTAAAAACTAACACATTTATTTATTGCGAGAGCTTTCGTGGGAGAAAATCCCGCTTTGTCAGACGCTTTGAAGATGGGGAACTTATAGAATGGGAGGAAAATAAATATAGGGAATTATAAGGCACTCTGGGTGCATCTACACTTGTAAATTAAGTCGACTTAAGCAGGCTTAAGTCGACTTAATTTACTCTGTGTCTACACTTGAGTTTCCTTAATTCGACTTAAGCAGTTCCTTAAGTCAAGTTAAGGAAAAGTTAGTTCGAATTGGTAAAACCTTGTTTTACTTCGGACAAACTAGTTAGTTCGAATTAAGTCAATGTGGCCGTTAGTTTGAACTAACTGCTTAGTTCAAACTAAACGGCCCATTGAGCTTCATGCAACTGACTAATTCGAACTAAGCAAGTGCCCTGCATGACACTTGCTTAGTTCGAACTAGCATTCTAGTGGGGCCATGCTAGTTGAATTAAGTTAATTCATTAGTTTGAATTAGTTAGTTTGAATTAACTAATTCGAAGTAACTTTGTTAAGTGTAGACATAGCCTCTGTGTCTTCTATACCAGATCTTGGTTCCGTTGAAATCAATGACAAAATTGTCATTGTCTGCTAGTGAACCAGTATTTGCTTCTTACTCTAGATTATGGAACCAAATTACTGTCTTGAATTTGTAAATTGCCATTCTAAGACTTTTTTTAACTCCACATCCCCAAAACTTAGGCAAAAAACAAACAAACAACCTCCTCCCCCGCTTTCTTTTTGATGGAGATGTGTATGCCTAGTCATATAGCAAAATATATATATATATTTTTTTTTGGTGGAATTCTGAGGTTAGTCTGACATTCTGTTTTTGAGTTATGCTGCTTAAAGAGCAAAAGGTACTTTTTCACTTCTGGAAAATTGTTCTGTTTTTCATTCACTAACAAATCAAAAATGGCTAGGCTAAAAGACTTAACTTGTTTGACTCCTTTTCAGGGTCCCTAATTCCTTCCTAACCTTTTCAAGGAAGGGGCAGAGACCTATGTACTTGACAGACTAGGGGAGAGTTGAATGAGCCAGCAGCTGAGCTGTAGAATGAAAATAAAGGAGAGTACATTAAAACAAATAAGAGGGTGTGTGTCTTTGATGGCGGTTGGGCTAGAAATAACTGTAATACAATACAAAACCATTAAGATGGCAGGTTTGTTTTAGTCTGGACCAATAAGGACTCTGTGCTCATTCTAGCAAGCTATTATTTCCTCTTAAATCCTACCCGACTTTGTTATTTTGTAAGTGTTATCATGAGGGTAGATTTAAGTACACATTTTGCCAGGTTCTGATGCTCTACACAGCAGAGTGAACCAATTTTTAACCTGACAGTTGTTGAGGAACTGGGGACACGAGAGAAAAGTCATCACACTAGGTGAACCCCAGCAGACGTAATTGCAAAGGTGCAAACTCCTGAACTATAATATTACACCAGCAACAGCCTAAAGACAAGTTGTCTTTCAGCTGCCCCTTCTTGAATTACAAACCTGAAGTGCACAGTTTATTATTAATACTTAAGGTTAATGTTTTGTCACGATTATTTTTAATAAAAGTTGGACAGATCACAGGCAATAAACAAAAATTCATGGAAGCCCGTGGTCTGTCCCTCACTTACTAAAAATAACTTTGGCAAAATAGGGCTGACAGGAGGGGTACTGGAGTTCAAAGAGGGGAGATAAGAGCCACAATGGAGGTGGGGAGCCATCATCCGCTGCCAAGACAGCTCACATTTCAGTAGCCGCACACAAGGTGACAGCGGTGGCCCACCACCCCAGGGCTGAAGCAGAAAACTTCCTGGAGGTCTCTGAAAATCACAGAATTCAGGACTTTTGTGACCTCCATGACATAATCTTCTTATTAATCATTGTTACACTGAACATTCACTTGGCCCCCTTCACTCTTGTATCTCAGGACCTTAATGTTTTATAATGTCTTAATTAAACATATTCATGAATTTAATGCATACTGCAGGATGTACTCCTTCGGGCTATATATCTCAGAGTACACAGAATTTGACTAGAAAATGTGAATAATGATTGTATACTCATCATTCCAATCAGCATTTTGACACCTCTATTTTTTTATTCTTTTTTTTTTTAATTCCCACCCCCCCCCAACAGAAGAATCAATGCCACAAAGATGGCAACAGAAATAAAATAGTATGAATGCAACATTTGAGACTATGGCTTTGATTCCTGATGACGCTATCTCTATTGATCTCTATCAAATACATTTCCATAATTAAATTGTCCTATTTATAGCATGCTAGAAATGTAAGGTGCATTTAAATAATGAAATCTTTTACCAATAAATATTGTAAAAATCTAGCTCCTTTCGTCCCAAAGAGCTGGTGCTATAAAATGCCTATCATATCTTAATTGCTATCCGATATGTTAATTTCAAATGACAGACTAATAGTCTTTGAAGTCTAATTCCTGATTGCATCTGATAATTTGGTTTTATAGTGCCTGAATTTTAAAACATTAGCCTGCAGCTAAACTCATGAGGTCACATTTTAACAATGATTGAAGCTGAAGTTCTTTTGGCGTTCTGCTGGAGACTAGAGCAGAATCATCAAGGGGTCACCTGGGAGGTCAGCCTCTCCAGCAACAGGCTCCATTTTTGTGCAGATTTATTCTCCGTGTACTTGAATTTCCAAAGAATGGTAAAAGTAACAGTTTGAAATCAATGGCAGCTCATGTAAAATGTTCCCTTCCCCCCACATGTAGAACATGCGGATCTGGAATAGGGGGGCAGGAGGGAGAAGGATGTGCGCACATATGCTGTTCCACCTTTGACAACACATTTAAAAGAGACATTGATCCAGAGCCTCAGATGGCATTTATTAGTTTTTACACTGGACAGTTTACACCAGCTGAAGCTTTGGTCCGAAATCAAAGCCTTTTGAATTATTTGCTTCCTGCAGGTGCCTTGTTCAGTAATTAAATTGTTGATTATGTTAAAAAAAATACTGAAAGGGGACAGAAAATTATATTTAAAAGTAGAATCTGCTTAGAGTGCAGGACTGCAAATGAAGTCAGAATCCTTTTTACAGAATACAGAGAAAAGGGATGGAATGGGATTTAAATAACCAGCATCAAGGGGAGAATGCTGCATATATGTGCATGTTTTGGCAAGGTTTCTCAAAATATATGTAACATTTATTTCTTCAAAAAGGCCTAGTCCTCAGTGTTTATTAGTTCCTTATAGCTGTGTGTTTCTGAGCAGATTTGCTGTGGTTAGTTGCTTCCGCTCTAGCAATTTATTCTGAATTCAAGGCAGGCCTGGCTCTTCTCTCATTTGCACTAGTGTAAATCAAAAGTAATTTGATTTTAAACTTGTGTTAGTATGAAGAGACTCATTCTATCTGTGTGTTGTCCACATGGCCCTCACACAATTGCAGACAAGACTTAAGATATGCAACAGCTGGTTAAGGCCCAGTCAGATTTTATTAGTGTTGGTGAGGATTTTTTTTTTTTTTTTTTGACAAAACTTTTTCTGTTGGAAAGTACAGATTTGTCAGAACTGAACCTTTTTACAGTTCAGTTTTGATGAAATTTTCTGGTTTTTTTTTTTTTCCAAGTTGTAAAAATGTCCTCTTTTTGATATTTTCAAAATGAAAAGTTCTGTATTTCAGTTTGAAACAATTTTTTGTATAAAAACTTATAGTTTAAAAAAGTCAAAGGTCAAAATCAAAATGAATGTTTCAACTGATCCAACCCAAAAAAAGGTTGGGATGTCCGTTCAGGAAAATTTTCAAGAAATCCACTTTTTGTCCTGATTCGAGATGGGAAATGGTTTTGTAATCTTGAAAATTCTCATGGGTTGGAAAAACCATGTCTTGCCTGCTTCTAGATTTTACACAAAAGTACTTCAATTGGATAGTTTATGCTAGTTTTGGCATTAAACAGCAGTAAGGAAATTAAGGTTCTATCCTCAAAATAAAGTAAATTGGCATAGCACAAGGGTTTGATAGCTTATTCAATAGCTCTTCATTAGTTCTCATGTGACTAGAATTAGAATTAAGATGCAAATGTTTAACTGTGAGAGTAATTGATAACCTTAACAATTTAATAGGGATGTGGGGATACTTCAAAACTTGCTATCTTTAAATCAAGATTGGATGTCTTTCCAAAAGAAATGCTCTAGTTTAACCAGAAGTTATAGGCTTTATGGAGGACCCACTGGGCGAGTTTCCTATGTTACGTGAGTGAGTCTGGTCTCTCCTGGTCTTAAAATCTTTGAATCTGTGTCTAGTGTTTTAAGGTTTGTTTTTGTTTAATTGTGTCTGTGTCTTGGTTTTGTGAGAACATACAATTTCCTATTATGATAAGGCACCTACATGTTGGTCCAGCAATATAAAGGGGCTTTACAATTAGCAGAATTTCCCATAGCAATACTTAGGACGTAGGGGTGCTCCCCAGCTGGCATGGAGCTGATGGACCAGCTGTATGCCAGCAGCGTCTTGCAGACTCTTTTAGGAACTGGTGGAGAGCAGGAGAGGGACAATGCACCAGTGTACACCAAGTATTCCCATATCCTCTCTGGGGCTTTCTGTAGTCCAAGTGGCAGTTAAAGACAGTTATGGGGCACAAAGTTGGCTAGTCTGTGCCTCCCCCTCTCACCTCTGTTCCCGCACTAAGTGCATCTCGACACGAAGAGACAATTGGACTTAGAGTGACGGTTGGCTATTCAGGGCTTTTCCTTATATAGGTATCTATTATCCCCCACCTCCATTCTGATTTTTCACACTTGCTATCTGATCACCCTGATTGGGCTCCTTGTGTATATCTCTTGGTTAACCTATATAGTGGAAGCTTTTCATTGCCCAACCATACTCTGTGTGGTTGGGCCCCACCTGAATTCCACTGTAATTATCTTTACAACATAGATCATGCCCACACCTTACGAAATTCAGGCTCCAAGCACATCCTGTTGGAAAGGGTTTGTTTTATTTATTTTTCTAGGATACAGAAGTTAGCATCCTATCATTGCTACTGACTGTTTGTTTTCCTTATTCCTCACACTTCCCTGCCCCTTCCACAATCTTTACCCCTCATCTAAAAATTGTTTAATTTGTCAGTGCACCTTGTGCAATAATCCTGTTGTCAGCTTGGTCGTGTTATCAGTAGAATGTCAAGCACTGTCTTTCCATAAACGCGGTGCCTTACAGCCCTGGGACTTTCAAAATAGTACACACCAAAGTGATCATTAAGCCTGGCATGATTACAGACTTGTGCTGGGACCTGCCTCATTTAATATACATTTTAATACTTCTGGAATTTAAAAGGATGTTAGGTGTAGCATGTTCTATAGGCAAGAAACAAACAGCTTGATTTTGACTCTGATATGTATCCTATACTTCGTAGTGCAGGAATCACTAATTTCTAGCCTTGAGTCATTCTGCCCTCTATTACACCCATGCAACCTCATCGCAGAGAGTGACTGACAGAAACTCCAGTAGTGATATTCTGGATTTAAACTAGTGTAACTGAGATTCAGTCTGGCCTAAAACCATTAGTGCTTCCTCCAATGCTTTTTCGTGTCCATGCCAATGTAGGCGTGTGCTCCACCTGAACAAAACTGTCGGAAAGTTTTCCCTCGATGGTATCTGCAGGCTTGGCTCGAGTGCTCCCTGGAGTCAGACACTTATAGCGCCAGTGTTCAGAACCCCACCGTCCCTTCAATTCCTTCTTACTGCCTGTGACGATTGTTGGAAGTGCTCTTCACCTTTGCATTCTGCAAGTACCGTTCTCTCAGTGTTTCATCCTGTAAATTTGTAAATAGCAATCCTTAAGGTTAAGTTAGTTAGTAACAATATAGCGGGAACAAACCCTGCTTAACAAGGCCAGAGACCTTCCCCCATCTCAAGCATTAGGGTGTGCTTCAGTCTCCAGGTTTCAAACTGAATGCATCCTGCACAAACCGATGCCAGTTAGAAACCCACATGCTAGCTGCCTTAAGTGTCTGCGTGAAACCCACGTCCACAAGCAGTGCAGACTCTGCTGAGGCACCAAATACAGTCTTTTTTAAGGACAAGGTACAGCTGCCACCACACCCATACTTCCCGCTAAAGATGGTCTCGCAATTTCACAGTGACCAGGACATCTTTCTTTCAGTCTTTAATCCAAAGGCACATACTAAAAGAGAGGAACAGAGGTTTCATTCACCAAATGTGTGGCATGCATTAGCTTTTTCTACATTGAAAGGACTAAACCTTTGAGAAACTCCACCCAGCGGTTCATTGCAATTGCAGAGAGGATGAAAGGCTGCCCAGAGAACTTCATCATGGATCACTTCCTGTATGCATGCATGCTGCGACCTAGTGAAGGCCCCAGTTCCTCAGCTGACAGCTTAGGGCTCAGGGGTCTTCAGTGGCTTTCGTGGGGCAAGTTCCAATTCAGGACATCTGAAGAGAAGTCCTCCGTCCACACATTCACATCGCACTATGCCATCATCCGGAAAGCTAGAGATAATGTGGGCTTCAGCCGAACAGTGCTACAGTCAGCATACCAATTGACTCCAAACCTTCAATTTGCACAGCTGCTGAAGAATCACCTACATTGGAATCTCTGTGAGCAAGCACTCAAAGAAATAAAAATGGCTACTGATCTTCTGTAACAGTCATGTTTTGAGATTTGTTGCTCATGTCCTTTCAAACCCTTCATCTCCGCCATTCTCTCTGTCGGAGTTAGTCGGCAAGAAGGAACGAAAGGTATGGCACGGCCTTATACATCAGTCCTATGACAGCGTGATTCCAAGGGACACCAGAGCCAACCCAATGGACACCATTAAGGGAAAAATTTCTAGCAGTCGTGCTCAGGGTGAGCATATACCTATTTTGGAATGGTATTGAGCAACACGTCTTAAACAACAACGGTTATGTAAGGTCAGTAACTGGTATTTTTTTTTTCCTGTTTACCTTAAAGAAGACACATCATTTCATTACACCGGCTAGTCTGTGGGTAGAATTAGAGGATAGCAGTCTTGGAGAATTGACAGAAGCCAGTGAATGCTAGTCTTAGTTTATTTAGAGCATAATGTTAGTTGGCATGTGATGAGATCACAATTTCTATTAGCTGTTAATTGAATTTATTACAGCGGTCCTTTCTGGTATCGCTTTAGTGGAGGTCCTGTCTGTTGCCGTTGTAAACTTTGTATGTTAGCAGTATATAACACAGCCATGAAAGTTCTCTCCAGACTGAAATGTAGTGCACACACTTTTAGCTCAGATCCAAGAACATTTTTCTTTTCCACAAAATTTGAAGGAAATTGGTTTGGCCATGATTTATTATTCAGAAGATGACAAAAATAGTATTTTGGTTGATTTTTGACATTTTCTGCATTCCTTTTACTACAAAATAAACAAATGCTTTTTAAGTAATAATCGTCTTTACTGTTTTTATGTTTAACAAAATTAGAGAGCGGGCCAAAAAAAAATCTTCACATATGTTCAACTGACTGGAGCAAAAAATGGACAAAAGGAGCACATATGTAAATATGTCAAAGTGCCATATAACTATTTGTGTAGTGGATTCTATTTTCAGCCTGATAAAATTCATCCTTTTCTTAGTGAGTGGGGAGGACAGGTTGGCTTACACTGAAAGAATTGTTTAGCAGTCTCCTTTAAAAAAAATTAAACTCCATTTGGAAGTAAAACTGAGAATTGCCATACTGGATCAGAGTAGTGATCCATGTAGCCCTATGTCCTGTCTCTGGCAGTAGCCGGAACCAAGTGTGTCATAAGATGGAGCAAAACCCCCATATCAGGTAATTATAGACCAGCCTCTCCATAGGGGAAGTTTCTTCCTAACCCCAGGCTTTTATGGTTGACTTATGCTGGAGGCATGAGGATTTAGATCTACATTTCATTGTTTGTGAACTTTGTAAAATGGCCCTGAGCCATCTTTTTAGATCTCCATTCGTTCCTGTAACTGTGCATATAGAATCAGGCATAAGTGAACAGTTCAATCAATGTGCTGGATTCTGCTGTAATTTACAATCTGGACTTCCTCCGTTAATGGGGTTCCACATGATATAAATCAGGGCAATCTGAGGCCCAAGGGGATATAGAGACTGCAACAGTAACAATCAAGAGTTTATTCACCTGTTGGGTTGGAGGAGCCCTCAACTCTTCATCTTACCCCTCCCTCTGGTTTTCAATGAACTCGCAGAGCTGTGCACTGGAGAGGGGTTTGACACATTCTCTCTCTGTCCGCCATTGACCATTTTGCTGAGTGTAACAATCCCCTCTGTGTGTTATGCTGTTATTTGCCAATATTACCATCACTGGAGATTGTGGTAAAGGGAATCCCAAGAAGAGAAGGAGTTTTGCTTCCCCTTCTTCCGCATGCAAAAGCATCATTGTAAACATGGTAGCTCCAGAGCAAAGGCAGAAACAACAGATGATAAGGTTGTTTGTTTGGTTTTTTTAAATGTGAGCAGTATAAGCGGATGCCTCATTCTTTATTAAATACCACGCGCAATGGAAGGAAGGCTGATATGCCTCAAATAGCATATTTCTGAGAATCTGGCTAACAACCAGGGGTGTTGCTGGATAGCAAAAAGATCCAGAGGTGTAGCCCCCCAGCCTACTCCCTGCTAGCCCCCCCCCCCAGCTAGGCCACACCCCCAGGCCCCACCCCCAGCTAGGCCTCCCCCGGCCAAGCCACTAGGCCCCTCCCCCAGTTCACAACCCCACACACACTCAGAAACAAACCCACACCCTTGCCGGACAGGGCAGGAGACAGGCTCAGCTGGGGTTGGCCCCCCAACATGGAAGCCCCTTAGGAACTCCCCCCACACCCCCAGGCCACCTTAGAGCCCCTGAAGCCGAGGCCTGGCCTGGCCTGGCCTGGGCACACCCCGGCCTTCCTGTTCCTCACCCAGCCCTCCTGTTCCGGCCGGCTCCCCGCCCAGCTCCCAGCTTGGCCCCGCCGGCTCCCCACCCGGCTCCTAGCTTGGCCCCGCCAGCCCCCCGCCCAGCTCCCAGCTCGGCCTCCCACCCAGCCCCCCGCTCGGCTCCCAGCTCGGCCCCGTCGTTCCGGCCGGCTCCCAGCTCAGCCCCGTTGTTCCCGCCAGCTTTCTAGACTACCCCCCTTACCTGGCTGGAGCTGCAAGGGCGTCCAGTCGTTGCTTGGCCAAGCTTCTTCCGCCCTGAGCACACTCTGTCTGAGCATGCTCAGGGCGGGAGATTTGAAACTCCCCAGCCTGGCCTCGCCTGGCCGCTACTCCCAGCTGACCAGCCAGCTGCAGGGCAGGGCGGAACTATGTTCCGCCGGAGTTTTCTCCTCTTCTGGGCCCTGGAACACTGGCCTGGCAAATTTGTGGGCCCCGAAACAGCGTTCCGGGGCGTTCCGGCATACTTTAATCCCTGCTTCCCTGCAAACAGGCGGTCTGCACATGTGCCTGCTGGGGAAAATAGATCCGGGGCTCAGGCTATTCTACCCGGGGCCGACGCCCTGCCAGTCCAATGGCAACGACGCCTCTGCTAACAACTGTGGTGTGGCTCCATCCTTAAAATGGCTTTGGACCAGAATGACCAGTGCAGTGTGGCTACTTTTCATCAACCAAAATGCAGGTATAACCACCCCAGAGAGGACCTCTTCAGCAGAAGGATGTTCTGCTATTGGGACAGAAGCGTCATAGGGGCTATTACACTTTTTCTTAGTGTAGCAATCAACATAGGTGTGAACGGAGGGAAAGAGGCATGGTGTGACAGTACCGCCCTACACAGATTCTTGGCTACGCTGTTACACTGAGGCGTTGCAGCCTGGATTAAGTTAGGGCAATTTTTTCAGCTGCTCCAACTCAGTGTAGGTTGACTGTCACTGTGTCAAGTGAGTGCAAAGGCAAACATCAAGCCACTTTTGCATTTCCTTACCCATTGCACCTTGTGCATTTCATCTGCACTTGAGAAATCTGACCCTTCTTTTTTAAAAAAAGGAAAAAAAAGATGAAATTTTGTAGACATCATTAGAATGCAAAGTAAACTAGGTTTGTTTGGAGAATGTATTATTGTTTGAAGGTTTTAAACTGCTAAGTGATGAATGCTGGCCCGTCTGCTAGCGCACAGGTTTGATAATGTTTAAATACTCTCTTTTAAGTACTGTTTTCCAAAGAGATTGTGGTGCTTGTAAAAGATGCTAGATTGACAGCCCTGGAAATTGAAGTCCTATGTTAATCCCCATGGTAGGAACAGTGCAGTCTAGTCTGAGCATGTCGATGCCTGGTGATGTTATTTGCTCCATACATACTTAGAACAGTAACAAGCTAAAGCCCTCACCTAGAAACATGAAAGAATAGTAGACCTGGGACTAACAACAAGGATTCCAATTAGAATCAGTTGCAACAGGGTTGGTTGTGCAACGAGAACCTGTCCACTAGGAAATGGGCTGACACAGAGTTGTTTTGCAACAGAGTAACTTTACAAGGCATGTGCTATGTCTGCATTTAGTCTTTAAGGTTTTATTCAGGAATTGATGGGACAACAGTTTTGAAGGAGCCAGTAAGGCTGTGGCATCGCTGACCTGCACCTTAATCTCATCTGTGAAGAATAATATACTAGGCACTTGACATTGAACATACACATGTATTACTGCTTCGCACATGTGGCACACTTCATCTGAGGTGTCAGCCTTTCATGGAATACTGACACTTCAAAGAGCGCTACCACTGCAACTAGTAAAAATGGTGATCCACAGGGAATGGGTGAATGTCTCTCCAATCTACACTGACATGATACATCATAAACTGCACCTGACAAAGATCCTTTTCTGAAAGTGCCTATATTATTTATAGGCTGACATAACACAATGTTCCAGCTCCCAAAGCGCCATTACATCAGATTTGACAAAGATTCATGCAGATGTGGTGGAAGGTTCGTAGTGGAACTAAACTCTGCGTTAGAGACTTACGGAATATGAAGTGACCAAAGTAAGTATTAAAAGATTAGACAAGATAGATTCTTCTCTGTTATGTAAACTTGGACATTAACGTATATTTGAAGTTGGATTGTTCTCTGCTAGAATTCAGAAAAGCAAACACATGTTTTGCCTTTACGATAACCCCTTTGAAGTAGTTAGGGTGCTTCTCACAGACAATAGGAAGGAAGAGAGGGATTGTTATTGTGCATTCTCTGTTTAATTATATACAAAATGTACTGATATTGGGATAGACAACAGAGTCTTTCTACAATAGACTAACACGGCTACCCCTTTGGAATTTGATATTGGGATAGTTTGACACAGCTCCCTGTGCTTTGCAACTTCTAGCTTAGGTTACTGTAAAGTAATCTATGCTTGAAATCCACTTGGAAGTCTCACCTACTACAGAATGACAACAGAGTCCTGTGGCACTTTTAAAGACTAACAGATTTATTTATTGCATGAGCTTTCGTGGGAGAAAAGCGTCTGACAAAGTGGGATTTTTCTCCCACGAAAGCTCATGCGATAAATAAATCTGTTAGTCTTTAAAAGTGCCACAGGACTCTGTTGTCTTTCTACAATAGACTAACAGGGCTACCCCTTTGGAACTAGTACAGAATGTGTTTGCACACTTATTTAGCTGTGTTTCCCACCTGGAGCACATTACATTTCTGCTCCATAATTTGACCTGCTTAGTCTCCAGGTGCAAGTTGTTGGTTTCAGCCTATAAATCTTGACATGGTTTGACGCCACCGTAGAGACCACCTCTCTACTTGTGTGATGTTGCAGCAATTAAGCTGAGCTGTGACTCTCAACTGCCAGGTTTAAACAACAGGGGGTTGGTAGAACGTCATGTCTTAATGGGGGGGGGGGGGCAGGGGGGGGTGATCCCTAACTCTGGAAATTACTCCTTTCTTGGTTCACTGGAGTTCAGAACCATTGACCTTCATGACAAATTTCAGAGCCCATGCATTCTCCTAGGTGCTTTGTATGTGTGGAGAGGGGTTAAGGTGTGGTGTGATGTGGACTGATCTAGGGACACAGAGCAGTGTGTTGTTACAACAGGGATAGATGCCTTCCTTGTCCTGATTTTGGCAAGTTGGACATTTTCCATCAAAACCCTCTTTCTGCATTTAATTGGACTTACAATTAAATGAAATGGTTTGCTCTTGACTAACCCAGAAGTGACCCAGATAGTTGGTGTGACTTCTGAGCATAGAGAGATGTACAGTGTTTACCCTGTAAGTGCTTTCCTCAACTAGGAGAAGGAGGAGGTTTTACAAGGACATTTCATCGTTCATGTGAAATTTGTGGAATGGATGCTCAGGTGGTATAAACTGCTTTAACTCCATTAATGTGGAGCTAGACTAAGTATGCAAAAGCAGATCTGATGATGCATTAGAATGGGTCTTGCTCTCTGTGCATTTGTTTAAAAATGATGTGTGCATTTAGAGTGCTAAATGAGCACATTTTTTTTAAATTAAAAAAAAAACGAATCAGGCTAATTTTATGTGTGTTCTTTTTTTCCTTTATGTTAGTTATTTATGGCACTGGAAATTACAAATTAACGAGGGTCCTCAGGAAGTATTTGATCTAAAATAACGAAAATTCTTTTAAAGGAGAGACTTTTAAGAGGCCAATTGTTATTTATTTTATTAAGCACATAAGGGTTATTTGGATCTGTGTCCTGGCAATAATTCTAGTGTTTAGAGTGATGCTGATGGGAAAATTATATCCAGCAATTTATGAAAGGTGATACTGTGTCAACAGATATGCAGTGGGTTGGGACATGTGACAGTAATCTTCCATGGCATTCAGAGCTTTCAGACCATATGCTTTAAATCGTTAGTTAAAATATATTGCAGAACAGCTTCCTCCTTCTCACCCCCAAAGAAAATAAGGAAAAAAATCTGTGGGAAGAGTGGAAACTAATGGAGTTGCTGCCGTGCAGGTCTAGGAAGAGGGCCCAGGAGGAACTATGGAGGGGTGACCAACGATTGCACCCCTTTGTTCCAGTGATTGAATTAGGTTGATATATGTGAGGAGGGGACTGGGAGGAAGGATAAGTTGTGTGATATTTCAATCCATAGAGCCGTTAGGGGTGAGGTTTGCTTGTAAACATTTACCATTTGAACACTCTTCAGAAAACTTTACTGCAGTAAAGACTTCTAAACTAGTGGATAAAGCACGGTGGTCTGCATTGTCTGTCCACTCTTCTGCCATTGTGGGACATGAATCTGTAATTCATTTAGGAAATACTTTTTAGTAGGGCCTCTGATTTCAGGCACCTCAGATTTTGAGTGCCCAACTTCATCATACCTTTGAAAGAAGTACAGCACATCCTAGTGTATGTACGTGCTCCTGTTTTATGGGGATGAATGCTAAATAGAGCTTATAACGAATTGTTCCGTGAGACTCTTTGTTTGAAGGACAGCTCTGGTAAAAGGTATTTTTCAGTTCTCTTGAAGCTTATTAAAACAAACAAGGAGTCCTGTGGCTACCCCTTTGGAACGTGTCAACATTGAAGCTTATTGTAACTTATCACTTTTCTCCAGTCTATTGTGTAGCCCCTGTAGGGCTAGCAGGATTAAGTGCCGAGTAAGAGAACCTTGAGACAGTACTGACTTCTTGGAGCCCTTTCCAATAACAGAGAGAGAGGGAAAAGGGACAGCCCCTTTACAGGGACACTGCACCTCTTTGGTTCAGCCTGTCAAACTTCAAACTGAAAGTTCAGGCAGGAGGAAGCCCCTCAGGCCACAAATAAACTCTTCACTTGAGAGTAGTGGGGCAAAACCTGAAGCTCTTGCTGAGGCAGAATTCAGTGAAGTCAGTAAGGATTTTGGTTGAAGCAGGATTGACGCTTTTTATCTGGTGTTAGTAATTATTAGTGGCATTTCTGAACCTCCTGCAGGTGGCGCTCATCTTACCAACAAAGCGGACTGTGTTTGTGGAAGCAGGGGCTGGGGAGGCTATAAAACAGTTTACATTTTGCATTAATATTGATTTCACAATCATAAAAAGGGCATAGATGTTTAAAAAATAAACATTTTTTTGTTTTAATACTAAATACCGACCTCTTTTCTTCTGATTTTTAAACCACCGTTAAACTAGACTGGAAACCAGTTTACAATCTCTTGCAGTACCTCGGTCAGCACAAGAATTGCCAAGCAGCAGAAGGCTCCAGCAGGCTAATTACAGTTGAAAAGGTTATTTGCAAATGCACATCGCTGTGTTTATTCATGGTGAGAGGTGTTTCTTACCTTTTACATTTTTTGACTGCTGGCCCAAGCATTCTGATGTGTCAAGCAGATTGCTGTTTCTGGTTAAGCACTGAGTATAGGGCGATAGCTCATTCCTAGTAGTACCTTTATGATAGGGATAGGGGATGAATCAATGTTTTATGTGCATGTTTCAACACCGTCGTTAGTGTGTCAGTCAGAAGGTTTGAAAACAATCTTTCTTGAAACACCCCCAGAATCAGTGCCAGCATGCAACACTTTTCCACCAGCACGATGCTGTCACTGATCCTGTTTGCTGATAAGAGTTCCATTGTGTGGCCAGCAAATTCACACATTCCGAAACAATGAGCTAGTGATTCTCTGCTGATCTTGTGGTGGGAAAGGATGATAGCTTTTTGCTATCTTTGCAGTCCTTCATCTCTGGGGAGCGAGGATATGGAGAAGAGGGAATAGAGGGGAACCAATCCAGCCATAGTATAACTTAGAGCAGTCTCAGAGCTTCTCTAATTGAAACCCAGTGCCAGGGGCCCCAGGATGCTATTTCCACAGCTGCCAATTGCTGAAGAAGCCATACCTCCTACCCCTGGGGCCAGGAGGTGATAATGTAGAGCTACGCATGGACTCCTCAGCAGCTGATGAGTCCTTGGGGTAGCAGGTTTCCAACTGATTTCCAGTGCCACAACAATGCAAAACTGTTTGAGCCAAAGAAGCAGGAGGACAGGATGTGCACCAAGGCATCACGTACCTAGAAGCTCCATATTCTGCCTCTCATTCTCTTGCTTGCGAATGCTTTTCACTAGATGTCTTCTATTATGGAGATATTGTATACCCGCTTTCAGGGACGAGCCTTAAGTTTCCCTTAAGTAAGGATTCCCTCAACACAGGCAGTAAGCTTAGCTCTCCATCTCCTCTACTTTGTGTTATTACTCTTCACAGCCTGGGCCGTGTCCTCTTTGTAAGAGTATTTATCTCTGGTGCTTGAAATAGGGTTGTGTCTTGAAACAGGCACATTTTTAAAAAAGGTTTCAAAAATACTCTTTCTTTTACTGAAATTTCGGGGATTCTTCTTGTCAGGGACACAGCCAGCCAACTTGATACTGTACAAAAAAGCCCCACTGGTGATGCTTTATCTTAACCTATTTATTTGAGCTCCGCCATAAATAAATAAAATCAGTTTTAGCTGCATGAGTCTTTCTACTTTCATTCAGGTTCCTTCCAATACATTGTAATTGGCCTTGAACTGTAGCCTGCTCTGCCAGTCCACGCTGTATGCCTAATACTAGTAACTATAAACTTAAGAGGAGACACTAGGATGGGTAAGAAAGACAACTGTGTTTGAGTATGGAGAGTAGAGGGTATTGATAGTTAAGGCTTCTAATCTCAGAACAACTTTAATATCTCTATTATTCTTTGGAAACAGTCTCTTAAAATGTGCAAGGTTGTGGATTCCACCGAGCACGAGTCTTCCATCTCTGAGTTCTATGATTCCATATCAGTATTCTGAGATTTTCAAGGCAATACAATTGTACTGCTGGTTACTTCAAGGGCTGAATTTTGTTTTGGGCTATTCAGTCACAGCGCTCATGGAAATTCATAAGAGTTGAAAGCTGGAACATATGGACATTTTTTTCTATGGGTGACCCAGAAGCACTTGATTTTCAGACCTGTTGAATATTGTAAAAAAAAGTTATTAAGCTCTACGGTAACTGTATCAGAGCATGCTATACTTGGAATTGGGTAAAAGCACAGAGCCTTGACCACCACCTCATTCTTCAACTGCAATTTACAGAAGATGGAAGAATGCACTCAGGCAGGAACCCAGCTCTAAGAAATTGTGGCCGAATTGGAGAATACTGAGAGAACAAGCTGAATTGCTACCATATTTTTGTAGGAGTGACATTGAGAGCTGTGTGTAAAGCATGCATATCTTTCAGCAACAGACTGTTTGTCTTCTCACTCTGGTTGTTAATGACCATGAAATGCCAACAGGAGGGCCTCCAGCCAGGACAGAGATTCTCATTCTTTCCCTCTCTCTTTGTAGCGATCAAGGATTCTAGCACTCTGGGATAATGAAAGAATATAGGTTGTCAGTGCAAAATAACAACACTTTACAAAGTGGAAATGCAAATTTCCTGTGATATCCCTGACTAGCAGGTGGTATTTCCTGATATATTGTTTCAGGCTTTCAGGGAAATTAATATTATGAATTGTCTTAGGAAAATGAGCATGGTATCAAGGTCCAACATATAAAGTAAAACAATGAGGGTCTTTTCAGTAGGATAGTAAAGTTCAGAGAGACAAATAAGAGCTTAGATTTTAAAAGATTTTTAAAATCTTAGAAGTGTGGTGTAGTATACTGGCATAATGAATTCCAGAGGGGTAGCCCTGTTAGTCTAGTTCAGCAAAACAAACAAGGAGTCCTGTGGCACTTTTAAAGACTAACAACTTTATCTATCGCATGAGCTTTCCTGGAAGATAACCCCATTTCATATATAATAATGGTATAACAAGCTCCATCTTAGACACAGTGGGCTAAATGTTGCAATGGCTGCAATCCATTTTTGCATGGCCAAAATCAAATGCAAAAACCATTGAACACAAAGCAGTAGGTATTTATAAAGTTGCATTGTTTATTGATGGCCTGGCTTTTTTCAGTTTTATCCCTGTGTGCTAATATTTGTGGACCTCCATATAAAAAAAATTAATTGTGCTCTTAACAGTAAGATCTCATTTTATACAACAGAAATAAAGTCTCTGTATTAAAAACATGATTGCAGAATGAAAGTCTCTGCTCTGAAAATAGAGAGTGCTGTGAATTTTTGATAAATGCATCAGCCTGGATCGAGCAGCAGGAGCAAATTATTTTGCGGCAATGTCATCTGCTGTTTGTAGTCCAGCAGCCATGCCCCCTTGCGCTGCCGTTTGTTCAAGTCTCCCAAGCCAAACAAGGTTGGACAAGGTCAGTGCTTGGGACCTCCAGTGAACACTTACATGCAGAAGGAAGGGGTGTTGGTGGTTCTGCAAGTGGTACTCTTCCCTCTGAATCACTAAGGAACCAGTGCCCCAGCAGGGTGTTAAAGAGCACTGGGCAGCTGGAGGCATTGTCTTTCCAACAAGATCCTGACCGCTGTGGTCATTAAAGGTCCCAAAGCACTTTTCAAAAGAGTATTGACCCTGCTGTCCTGGCCAAATTCCGGTTTGGATAATTACATCCTTCCTCTCCTGTAGCTTAAATTGGATATGCTAGTCTTCACCTCATGCCCTAAACATATGTAATGGTGCCGTTCTGTTAAACAGCTGCCATGTCTCATCCCAGATATGGCCATGTTTCAGTGGCCAGTGAAATGGATCCTTACACAAGGTTTGTCAGTCACTGTGGGATCTTACAAAATCATGCCGGATGGTTAAGTCTGAAGCAGACTGTAAAGAAGTACAAAGGGAGCTCACAAAACTGGACAAGGAAATGACAGATTAAATTCAATGTTGATAAATGCAAAATAATGCACATTGGAAAACACAGTCCCAGCTATACCTATATCATAGAATCATAGAATAATAGGGATGGAAGGGACCTCACGAGGTCATCTAGTCCAACCCCCTGCTAAAAAGCAGGACCACTCCCATTAAATCATCCCAGCCAGAGCTTTGTCTAACCAGTCCTTAAAAATCTCCAAAGAT
Source organism: Pelusios castaneus (assembly GCA_007922175.1). NCBI lineage: Eukaryota > Metazoa > Chordata > Testudines > Pelomedusidae > Pelusios > Pelusios castaneus. The sequence continues at coordinate 18,877,452 of ML685797.1, forward strand.
GGAGATTTTACCACCTCCCTAGGTAGCTCATTCCAATGCTTCACCACCTTCCTAGTGAGAAAGTTTTTCCTCATATCCAACCTTGACCTCCCCAGCTGTAATTTGAAACCATTGCTCCTTGTTCTGTCCTCTGTTACCATCGAGAACAGCCTAGCTCCCTCCTCTTTGGAGCAACCCTTCAAGTAGTTGAAGGTTGCTATCAAATCTCCCCTCAGTCTTCTCTTCTGTAGACTAAATAAGCCTAGTTCCTTCAGTCTCTCCTCATAAGTCATGTGCCCCAGCCCCCTAATCATTTTTGTTGCCCTCCCCTGGACTCTTTCTAATTTGTCCACATCCTTTCTATAGTGGGGAGCCCAAAACTGGACACAGTATTCCAGATGCGGCCTGACTAGTGTCGAATAGAAGGGAATTATCACATCCCTCGATCTGCTGGCAATACTCCTACTGATGCAGCCTAATATGCCATTGGCCTTTTTGGCAACAAGGGCACACTGTTGACTCATATTTATCTTCCCATCCACCATAACACCCATGTCCTTTTCTACAATGCTGCTACTTAGCCGATCGGTCCCCAGCCTGTAGCAGTGCATGGGATTTTTCCGTCCTAAGTGCAGAACTTTGCACGTGTCTTTGTTGAACCAAATGAGGTTTCTTTCGGCCCAGTGTTCCAATTTGTCCAAGTCTCCCTGGATCCTGTCCCTGCCCTCCAGAGTATCTACCATTCCCGCCAGCTTGGTGTCATCTGCGAACTTACTAAGGATGCAGTCTATCCTATCATCAAGATCATTAATGAAGATGTTGAACAGAACCGGCCCCAGGACCGACCCCTGGGGCACTCCACTCGCTACCGGTTGCCAACTAGACATCGAGCCATTGATTCCTACCCGCTGAGCCTGTTGATCTAGCTAGTTTTCTATCCACCTTACGGTCCACTCATCCAACCCATACTTCCTTAACTTCCCGATGAGAATGCTGTGGGAAACCGTATCAAAAGCCTTGCTAAAGTCGAGGTATACCACGTCAATAGCTCTTCTCGCATCCACAAATCCAGTCATCTCATCATAGAAGGAAATCAGGTTGGTCAGGCATGATTTGTCCTTGGTGAATCCATGTTGACTGTTCCTGATCACTCTATTTTCCTCCAAGTGTTTCAGGATGGATTCTTTGAGGACATGCTCCATGATTTTCCCAGGGATTGAGGTGAGGCTGACTGGTCTGTAGTTCCCCGGATCCTCCTTTTTCCCATTCTTGAAGATAGGTACTATATTTGCCTTTTTCCAATTCTCTGGGACCTCCCCCGTTTGCCACAAGTTCTCAAAGGTAATGGCCAGCGGCTCTGCAGTCACTTCAGCCAACTCCCTCAGCACCCTCGGATGCAGTTCATCCGGCCCCATGGACTTCTGCACATCCAATTTCTTTAAGTAGTCCCTAACCTGACTTTCCATCACCGAGGGCTGCTCTTCTCTCCATTCCGCATTACCCCGTGTAGTAGCCTGGGAGCTGGCCCTCCCTGTGAAGACTGAAGTAAAAAAAGCATTGAGTACTTCAGCCTTTTCCGCATCATCCACCACGAGGATGCCTGCCCCATTCAGTTAGGCACCTACACCACCTCCAATCCTTTTCTTGTTGCTGATATACTTATAGAACCCCTTTGTCTTATCCTTCACATCTCTTGCTAGCTGCAACTCCAATTGTCCTTTGGCCTTTCTGATTTTATCCCTGCAGTCCCGAGCAATATCTTTATATGCCTCCTTTGTCATCTGTCCAAGCTTCCACTTCTTGTAAGCTTCCCTTTTATGTTTCAGCTCACCGCAGAGTTCTCTGCTAAGCCACACTGGGCGCTGTCCACATTTGCTGTTCTTTCTGCACATCGGAATGTTATCTTCCTATTTCTTTAACAGGGTTTCTTTAAAATACAGCCAGCTGTCTTGGACACCTTTCCCCTTCAGATCAGCCTTCCAAGGGATCCTGCCCATCAGCTCCCTAAGGGAGCCAAAATCTGCTTTTCTGAAGTCCAGGGTGTGTGTTCTGCTTCTTTCCTTCCTTCCATTGATCAGGATCCTGAACTCTACCATCTCATGGTCGCTGCTGCCCAGGTTGCCATTTACTTCTACTTCCCCAATCAATTCTTCTCTGTTTGTGAGCAGTAGGTCTAGAGGTGTAAGGCCCCTAGTTGGTTCCTCCAGCATTTGTACTAGGAAGTTGTCCTCAATATTCTCCAAAAACTTCCTGGATTGCCTGTGCACTGCTGTATTGCCTTCCCAGCAGATGTCAGGATAATTGAAGTCCCCCATAAGAACCAGAGCCTGTGATCTGGAAACTTCTGTTAGTTGTCCATAGAACGCCTCATCCACCTCCTCCTCCTGGTCTGGCGGTCTATAGCAGACACCCACCACGACATCCCTCTTGTTGCATTCTCCTCTAAACTTAACCCATAGACTTTCAACCGGCTTGTTTCCACTTTCATAGTGGAGCTCCGAGCAGTCATACATCTCTTTTACATATAGTGCTACTCCACCCCCCCCCCCCTTCTTCCCAGCCTGTCTTTCCTGAACAATTTATATCCATCCATGGCAGTGCTCCAGTCATGCAAGTTATACCACCACGTTTCTGTTATTCCAATTATATCATAGTTCCTTGTCTGTGCCAGTACTATCAATTCTTCCTGCTTGTTTCCCAGGCTCCTCGCGTTTGTGTACAGACACTTAAAATACCGGGCCGATTGCCCTACTTTGCCCTGTTGATTCTCTCTCCTGTTGCATCTTCCTCCTTGCAAGTTCTCCCGGTGTCCTCCTTCCCCACTCACCTGAGGTATTATGACTTCATTAGGACATAAAAAACAATTATTTGATTTCCCTCCCCCATTTCCAACTACCCTCGCTTTTATTCTTGCTGTTACAGCCCCAGCACCCCCCAATTTCCATCCCTTCCCCCAGGTATCCCTCAGTTTCACTTACCTGTGGGCTTTGGTCACCTTCCCCCTTCAAACCTAGTTTAAAGCCTTCCTCACTAGGTTAGCCAGTCTGCTTCCAAATACGCTCTTCCCCTTACTCGATAGGTGGAGCTCATCTCTGCCTAGCAGTCCTTCTTCCTGGAACAGCACTCCATGGTCGAGGAAGCCAAAGCCCTCCTGGTAACACCATCTCCGCAGCCAGGCATTCACCTCCAGGATGCATCTGTCTCTGCTCAGGCCCCTACCCTTGACCAGAAGGATTGAGGAGAACACCACCTGTGCACCGAACTCCTTCACCCGTGCTCCCAGAGCCCTGTAGTCACTTTTGATCTGCTGAGGGTCACCTCTCACAGTTTCATTGGTTCCCACATGGATGAGTAGCATCTGGTAGTAGTCAGAGGGACGGATGATTCTCAACAATCCCTCCGTAACGTCTTGGATACGGGCCCCCGGCAGGCAGCATACTTCCCGAGAGGCCTTGTCAGGGCAACAGGTGCATGCCTCCGTCCCCCTCAGAAAAGAGTCCCCAACCACCACAACCCAACGTTTCCTCCTGGGTGTGACGGTTATGATCCTCCCAACCTCGGGGGTGCATGGCTTCTCCTCTTCCACCTCATCGCTCGTCTGTAGCATCGCTTAGCGGTTCTTTACCACAACGGAGGGTGTGAGGGGAGCAGGGGTGGAGCACTGTCTGCTGCCAGAAGTAACTAGCTGCCAGTGTCCACCCTGTGCCTGAGCCATCTCATCCTTCTCCGAGGGAGTGGCAGCAGTCTTTTGCACCTGGATAGTTTCCTCATCCTTGCATGTTTCCTCATGGATGCTATCCAGGAACTTGTCCAGGGCATGGATAGTCCTGTGCCTAGCCACCTCCTCCTGTAACTCCCCCACCTGCTTCCTGAGAGATTCCACCAGAAGACACCTGTCACACAGAATGATCTCCCCAGCCTTACTGTCTGAGAGTGGGAAATGCAGGCCACAGTCCTTGCAAGTCCACGCCAGGATCTGGGTAGAGATATCCACGGTCATTATGTCTGTCTGGATACAGGCACAGGCGGAGGAGACAGAAGCAGTGCTGGCACTGATAATGATGGGGTTTAAATTATTTGTTGCCGCTTAAGAAAGAAATCTTGGAGTCATTGTGAATAGTTCTCTGAAAACATTGCTCAATGTACGGCAGCAGTAAAACAAAACCCACCAAAATTAACTGGATGTTAGGAACTATTACAAAAGGGATAGATAAAAAGACATAAAATATAATGCCACTATATAAATCCATTCTATGCCCACACCTTGAATATGGTGTGCAATTCTGGTCATGCCATCTCAAAAAAGATATATTAGAATTAGAAAAAGTATAGAGAAGGGCAACAAAAATGATTAGGGGTATGGAACAGCTTCCATATGAGAAGAGATTAAAAAGCCTTGGACTGTTCAGCTTTGAAAAGAGACATCTGAGGGACGATATGATAGAAATCAATAAAATAATGAATGGTGAGGAGAAAGTGAATAAAGAAGTGTTATTTACCTCTTCATAGGATGCATGAACAAGGAGTCATTCAATAAAATTAATAGGCAGCAGGTAAGGAAGTACTTCACACAATGCCAGTCATCCTGTGGAACTCATAGCCACAGGATGTAAAGACCAAAAGTATAACTGGGTTCTAAAAAGAATAAGTTAAGTCCATGGAGGATAGGTCCATCAATGGCTATTAGCCAAGATTGTCAGGGAAGCAACCCCATGCTTCGGGTATCTTAAACTGGATGGCAGATTGGACGACACTTTGGATCACCACCAAATTACCCTGTGCTGTTCCCTCCCTCTGAAGCATCTGGGGTTGGCTCTTGTTGGAAGACAGGATAGTGGGGTAGATGGACCATTGGTCTGAGCCAATATGGCCATTCTTATGTTCCTTAAAAATGAAAAATGGTGTACAAATGTAAGGTGGTATATTCTACTGTTGTTATTATTGGTTAATTCATATTTATATGATTTTTAGAAAAATATTCCAATGTTTGATCCAGTAATGACACCATTGTGGTCCATTACAGACCTCTGACAAAATACCTTATAATGTAAAAGCAAATTCTCTAATGGTGTTACCAATAACACGTTAGGGGACAGATCTTTCCATCTAGGTTCTTCATTTAATTTTCTAAGCACTTCCCAAAATACAGGATCAGGACTTATTTCATTAAAAGCACAAAATACAGACATGTGCATATGATGATAAAGGCCAGATCCTCCATGTTGATCTGCGTAAGTTAGCCCTCACACACACATGGATCAGTTTGCAGGATTCAGGCACTACTGAGTTCTTTCTTTTCCATTTAGTTTTCAGGACCTGGATTTTGTTTATTTTTATTGGGAATGGTACATCAGTGAAGTGGGTTTTGCATATTGCTCTGAAGGGGCTCTAAGGTTCAAGGACATCTTGATCTCTTCCAGGAACTTGATCTACTTCACACACAAGTCTGACTCATAAGCTAAAGAGTTTCATTGTTGCAGTGGAACCCAACTGTGATGAGAGGTCCTGACCATTAGTGCCCTGCAAGTCCATGGATATTCACATTATATCCACATCCGTGGATGCAATGTGGATATCTTTGTATCACTTCTTGCAGCTGCAGATAGGGTGTGGATCTACATATTTGCATCTGCGTAGGGCTCTAATGATCATGCAGTGTAAAGTTGTTCCCAGATAGGTATAGCCAATGCTATTGAGGGCTCTGAAGATGAGGATTCAAAACCTTGAATGTGACCACTGTGAAGACAGTGGTGCATTGGTGTATGCTGTGCTCTCAACACCCTGTGTCGCTCAGCTTTCAGACTGATGTGTTCTAAAACCTTCGTAGCTTTTTTAGCATTGGTGGTTTCACTCTGGCATATAATTTCACTAATCAAGCCTGGAGATCACAAACATGAAGATCACTAGCAAGTGTGAATCTGACAATGCTTAGAACCAGTTTTCTTGTCAACCCTAGATAAAAAAGGATGTTTCTTAGGCCCGGGTTCTTTTGGCATCCAGAAGAGACATGAAATTGGCAGTTTAGAACATGACTGTTGTGCAAAATGCAATATTTACTACTAAGAAAAATAAACGCAAAAGGTAATCAAATATGTAAGGTGGATTGAAGTTAGGCTATATCACTTTCATGAACTCTGTGCTTGCTTGACCTCAAGAAATTATCTAGTCTTGGTAATAAAGGCCAACACCCAATGAACAACACCCAATGAACCATAAATGAGCAAAATAATCACAAATTGCAAAGGGCAAAGGCCAGCCAGCGCAAACAGGCACTGAATTGAAAGTATGGCTAAAAAGGCCACAGTATGTTAATGTAAACCCATCTCGATTAACTCCAAAGGTGAACGTTCTTGGTAGATGGTGAAAGACAACGAGGCAATGGTGACTGCCTTTGCTGGTCCTTCACCTTTTAGGCTATGTCTACACTTGTTAAATTAAGTCGATTTTGTTAAGTCGACTTAGCACGTCTACATGAGATATTTAGGTCGACTTAAAGTCGACCTTGTAAAGTCGACTTAGAGCGTCTACATTAGACACTTAAGGGGACAAGGGGAGCTGCCGTTCCTGGGGACAAAGGGAGCCCTGGCTCCCTGGCAGAAGGGAGCCCTGGATCCCCACGGGACAAGGGAGCCCCAGCTGGGGTGGCAGAGGTTTCCCTCGCCGCTGCAGCCTGGGCCGGGGAGCCCCACATGGCTCCCTTCTTCCCGGGAACAAGGGATCCCCGCGCAGCTTCCCAGGGAGAAGGGAGTCATGCAGGGCTCCCCAGCCAGGGCTCCAGCAGGGAGGGAATCCTCTGCTGGGGCTCTGGCAGCGAGGGATTCCCCCGCCACCCTGGCTGGGGCTCCAGCGGTGAGGGAATCCCTGCCACCCCAGCTGGCCCGGCTGAACTACATTTCTGCCAAGCTGCTGTACTGGGGATCACAAACTCTCTTCTGCAGGGAGAATATGGATCAGGTGTAATGGTGGGTTGATTCCTCATTTACAGGAAAAAGAGTGTCCCTTAACTCCCCACAATAGTGCAGCTAGCAGGCCTACCATCATCATTGTGCTTTTCCTCCCATCTGAGAAGACAGGGACCTGTTTACCCCACTCCTCACCATAAAGGTCAACTCTAAAACCGTATAAGGTATATAGGATCCTTGTAGCAAAAGAAAATGCAACACAGAGATTACAGAACCAGTCTATTCCTACTTCCCCCCAAAACACAACCTTGCAAGGTAGTGTGAGGAGGTAAGTGAAAGCCCCAAATCTGTCACTTAAAAGTATGCAACAAACCAAAGACACAACAGCAACACAAAAGTCACATCTCATGGCAGCGTGGACAGAAGGCAGAACAATACAGGTCTGCTTCTGCCCAGTGCTCCACATTTAACGCGCAGCACAAGCTGAGACCCCAGCCAATCTTTGCACCTAAGAGAGAGGAAGGATTTTCTAGTGGCATGACACTCTTTGTAAACTATTGACACAATGTGGATGTGTCAGTCCTCATGGCATCACCACTGCAATAGAACTCCAACCACAAAGACACTCACATCAGCAAGGAGAGAGACACAGTGTAATTAAACAATGTCTGATGCACGTTTATTAACATATAACCAACTGTTCGAATCCTGAAAGCAGGACATCCTAGTAGTTAATGAATGGCAGGGAACCAGCTATTGTCTTCTTTGCACCACCATCAGCCTCTCATATCTCTGTATATCCTAGCTGTGTTGCCAAAGCCCAAACAGTCTTCTAATTGCCCCATCCACCACATTGACCTCATGGAGGCAGATTAAGTGCTGCAGCAAATTCAACTCCCATCTGTCTCATGTGGCGGGTTGATGTGTAATCCCCTGAAAAGACATACCTTTCAATGCACACCACAGCAGGATTTTGGGGCCAACCATCCCTTCCATTTATCCCCCAGTTCAGCAAGGTGTTCTTACATCACCTGCCAGTACCACCCAGCCACAGACATCACTAACCTTGATCTTAACTGGCATCTCCCAAGCCATCTACTAGACTAATCAAAAATAAAATCTGCCTAGAGGAGAGCAAAGGTGTTTACATTGTGGGGTAAATTCTTTCAACCAAGAACTGCATTTGGCTTGGTGTTTATAAAACACTTAAATCTAATTAGTTTATTTTGTCTTCTAAAAAAAAATAGAGAGTGAGTGCCAGGAAATGTAAGTATATTATTGAGCAAAGCGATTGGCTGAAATGAACTGTATTTGGTAAAATGTTCCTTTCAAGACAGCTACTGAACAACAGTACATTCCAAAACAAGACTGCTTTCCCAGTTGCATATGGTGCTTTGTGACACCGGAAGAAGGAAACCACTTGAAGCTCTGAGAGAGAGCACGGCTGTAGTTAAGTGCTTTAGGCACCGCATTCTTGATGCGGTATCATGTTACAGTAATTTTATGAAAAGAGCTGCAGGGGATTTGCATGCCTACCTAACACACACATCTTTGATGTTCACAATGTTAGATCCAAGCAACAAATGGGATTTCAGGTCAGACAGCTTCGAAAAGACTATTAAATAATTTTTGCTAGACAATTAGATAATAAGGATTTTTTTTTAATTACGGGGGAAATACCTCTCTATTAGACCGGGTAAAATGCAAAATAACCCCACTGACTCACTGACTTCAATGGAGTTACTTCAAAATTACACTGTGGTCACCAAGAGCATATTCTCTCTCTCTCTCTGTTCACATTTACTTAAACTTCACAATGAAGACCAGAAAGAGCACTGTCAGTCAGGACAAATCACAGACATAAAAAAAAGTTATCCATACTCTCCTCGCCCCAGACTCTTTATCCTGAAAACTAGATGGTCAGTCCAGTATATTAGGTCCTCATGCTGCTCACTGTTTCACTGAACTCATTTGTTTTCCACTGTTGCCAGCAACCAAATAACTACGCAGTAGCATACACTAGAGTTACAGGTGTGTTGCTCTATGCCTGATCTACTTGCCATATAGTATAAAACCACAGCGTTCTCAATTGCCAAAGTGGCAAAGGCTAGGTCTACACTAGAAAAGTTGTCGACTTTCGTAAAGTTGGCTTAATAAGGTCGGCTTTAAGTCGACCTACATCCAACCTTATTAAGTCGACTTAACAAAGTGGCAACACTTTAAGTCGGCTTAGTCCACTTTGTTAAGTCGACCTAACTGCCCTTAGGTTGACTTAACAAAGTGGACTTATGCGTCCACACTGGGCTTAGGTCGACCTAAGGAAGGGCTATGTCGATCTAAGGAGGGGTAGTTATTAGGTTGACTTAAGCTTTCATTAAGTCGAATTAAGGAATTTCTTAAGTCGACTTAATGAAAGCCTAGTGTGGACGCGACTTAATTTAAGTCAACTTAAGCCTCCTTAATTCGACTTAAATTGTCAGGCAAATGTCTGATCATGGTAGGTACTGAATCTTCTGGTGTTTGAAAAAGTCCAAAATCCAGTAGTCCATAAATTTGGCCACACAGGAGCAGGACTCTCAGTTTTGAAGCCAACAGATCCCAAAAAGTGCATGTTAAATGAGCAGAATAGTAAAAAGTGCTCCATTGTCTCCTCTAATACAGACCAGGTTTGCTGAGGACAGTTATACCTACTGTGTGCTTTCCTCATAAGTTACCTCTAACATACAATTTGCCAAGAGATACCTGCCACCATACAGCCTTGTACTTGAAGGGAACTCTGTTATTTTGAAGGTACAATAGTGCCCCTCTGACACAATCTTCTGTGCAAGTCAGTACTTTTAAATGGGATTCTGGAAAATACTCCTTAAGCATCCTCTGATATAGCAAAACAAACAAGGAGTCGTATGGCACTTTTAAAAACTAACATGGATTTATCACATGAGCTTCCGTGGGTAAATAAATTTGCTAGTCTTTAAAAATCCCACAGGACTCCTTGTTTGTTTGCTGAACTAGGCTAACACGGCTATCCATGACAATGGAAAATACATCTTGAGGGGAGTTGTACATAAAAGAGAGCCTTCTGGGTAGGAAAAAAAACCTTTAAAGGACCGAATCCCCCTTTTCCCGCCAGTTACCCCATTTCTTCTCCTGTACATTTACCAGTAATACTGGAAAATAAGTGGTCATCTCTTGCTCCCAGCCATGCAAACATAATGCAAATTAAAGAACAACATCAAGAAAGCTTCAGGGCAAACCATTCCCAAATCCCCTTCTGCAACTGGCAAATAAACTGTGTCTTTTCACCCACTTACATTTATTCTCTTAGACAGTCTAAAAAGATAACCCTGTTAGTTTGGCTAACAATTTTCAGCAAATTAAAGAAGTATGGGTTGGATGACTGGAATATCAGTTGGATAGAAAGCTGGCTAGGTCATCAGACAGCAGATAGTGATCGACAGCTTGATGTCTAGTTGGTAGTAGGTAACAAGTGGAATGCCCCAGGGGTCAGTGCAGGAACCAGTTTTGTTCAGCATATTCATTAATGATCTAGAGGATGGAGTGGATTACACCCTCCACAAGTTTGCAGATGGCAGTAAGCTGGAGGGTGTGGTAGATATGCTGGAGGGAAGGAATAGGATACAGAGTGACTTAGACAAAGTAGAGGATTGAGCCAAAAGAAATCTGATGAGGTTCAACAGGACAAGTTCAGAGTCCTGCACTTAGAATGGAAGAATCCCATGCACTGCTATAGACTAGGGACCAACTGTCTACTCTAGGCAACAGTTTGGCAGAAAGGGATCTGGGGTTACAGTGGACAAGAAGCTGGAGATGAGACGACAGGCTCAAGAAGGCTAACAGCATATTGGGCTGCATTAGTAAGAGCACTGCCAGCAGATCGAGGGAAGCGATTATTCCCTGCTATTCAGCACTGGTGAGGTCTCATTTGGCGTACTGTGTCCAGTTTTGGTCCCTTCACTACAAAAAGGATGTGGACAAATTGGAAAGAATCAAGCAGAGGGCAACAAAAATTATTAAGGGGCTGGAGCACATGACTTATGAGGAGAGGCTGAGAGAACTAGAATTGTTTAGTCTGCAGAAGAGAAGAATGAGGGGGGATTTGATAGCAGCCTTTAACTACTTGAAAGGGGGTTCCTGAGAGGATGGAACTAGGCTGTTTTTAATGGTGGTAAATGACAGAACTAGGAGCAATGGTCTCAGGTTGCAGTGTGGGAGGTCTAGACTGGATTAGGAAAAGCTTTTTCACTCAGAGGGTGGTGAAGCACTGGAATGGGATACCTAGGGAAGTGGTGGAATCCTCCACCCTTAGAGGTTTTTAAAGTGCAGCTTGAGAAAGCCCTGGCTCATAGACTTAAGGTCAGAAGGGACCAGAACGATCATCTAGTCTGACCTCCTGCAAAATGCAGGCCTCAAGACCTCACTCACCCACTCCAGCAATAGGCCACCAACCTATGTCTGAGTTATTTACCTCCTTAAATCATGATTTAAGGACTTTAAGATACAGAGAATTCACCGGTAGGTGAGCCATGCCCTGTGCTGGGTTGATTTAGTTGGGGTTGGTCCTCCTTTGAGCAGGGGGTTGGACTAGATGACCTCCTGAGGTCCCTTCCAGCCCTAATCTTCTATGATTCTGTGACCAGCAACTTTCTATGGAAGGATATGCATATACCACATAAATGTAAAGAGGTAATGGAAACATTTTAATTAACATTACCACCTCATCCACCATCAAGGTCTGCTTCTTCCACCCATCGCCTTAGCCTGGCAGGAGGCAAACTGTATCTCCCAGTTCCACTGAATCACCACCGAAGGTGAGTCACAAAATAGGACTCATCTAAAAAGAAAGCAGGTTCTCTTTATCTAAAGGTCTGGCCCAATCCAAGGCCAAAACAAAATCCTTCCACTATCCTCATCACCCAGTTTCAGATATTTCCTACAAGCTATAAAAAGCATCTGCCACTGTGACATTTAACTGAATTAGACTGAGAGTGATGCCATAATTTCCTAGCTATTTCCCCCAATCTCTCAGTTAGAATGGAAGCCAGCATTTTGTAATCTGTGTTCAAAAAAGCAACAGGGCTCCAGTGCTTGATATCTTCCAAATCCCATTTGTCTGCCAAACCCACCCGCCCAAAAGGCCTTAATAAAAGGAAAATCCCAATGTGCCTCTAATCAAGGCATCATTGAAAGCACATGAGAGCACCACAGAGAGGGAATCCATAAATCTCTGATAAAATTCCGCTGTCAAACCGTCCATTCCCAGGGAAGTTCTCTTCTTCAGTGGCAAGATTGCATCATGAAACTCCTATTCTTTTGTTGGCCTCACAAGCAAGTCCTGTTTCTCATCTGCCAGTGTTGGAAAACCTGCAGTACTATTAAAAAACTGCTGCTGTTGCTGGAAAGGAGGAACGAATTGTTCCCGAAAGAGCTCACTATGATTTTCCTGAACTATCTCAACACGCCAGTGGTGTTCCTGTGGACCTGCCCTTTCTTAGGACTGCTATACTGCACTTCAGTGTATTTTCCTTACAGCCTGCAAATATATCAGAGGAGGCTGCCCCACCTTTTTTCCTAAAGTCCTTTGCAAATTTAGCTGATTCTAGCTTTCTCCTGTACCGATGTTCCATTTTCTTCTTAATTCCTCTAAAGACCCTTATTTCTAGGCATTCTCCAGCTCACAGTCAACTGTCACTATCTCTCAAATGGTTTTGAAGTGCTAAATCCTGCTTGTGATCAGTTGTATACAGGCATCCTGAAAAAAGAACATAGAGCGATCCCCAGGCTTCGCTTGTTCAATTCCCAGTGTTCTATCTGGGATGCAGAAAACTCCCAAACTGTTCCATAAAGATGCTTTCAGTCTTTCTGACTGCAACTGCATTATTGAATAAGGTATTTAGCTGCCAGTAACTGTGGCCAAACATCACTGTTTTGTATTCTGCAAAGTCAACTCAGGCCAAGCAGTGGTCAGAAACTCTACAGATTGCATTGTGCAGCTTCCAATCAGTGTATACATACACCCTGTCCAGTCGACTACCCGATTCTCCTCTAAAAAATTTAAATACTCCCTCCTTTCTTAAACAAGGAGGCCCAAAAATGTCCTTTTGCTGAACAGTATCACACACAGTTTATAAGTAAGTTTCATCAGCTTGTAACGCTGTAGGTTGCTTCACTCTGTCAGTCACACTGCAGTTGAACAATTAAACTCCCCCATATAAAACAACCATTGAAACATCAATAAAAAAGGAGCAACCTCTATAAAAAAATATTTCCTTAGTTCTTCTTAGAACAGCTGTTCACATCATTCCAATTTTGGTTTATACGTGCCACCATGCACGGTCGTCCAGCAGCTTTTTTACCTTAGTCTGTCCCTGTAGGGTCAGCGGCATACATTTCAAGATGCGACGTTCAGTACTATCTAAAAACAAAGGCTCAGTTCCGAGTTGTTACAGGTATTTGGGATCCCCATCTAGTCATCTGCCTTGTCACTGCTAATAATCCCTCCGAGTTATTCTCCTCTCGCACTTTTTCCTTTTCTCTGGTCCCTTTTTTCTTATTGACTAGTTCATGATTGTCAACTGAGGAGCCTCCTGAGTCCCCACATCCCGATCCCAACACTGATAGTTCTTTCTGAAATTGGGCAAGCCCAAGAACAGTCAGTTCTCCTTCCCTCCAGTGAAGACACTAGTAATGCCTGTTCTCCATCGTCTGCAACAGGACCTGTACAAGAAACCTGTTATCCATTGGAACTGTGAAAATGCTGCATAGTTCAGAGAGCTCCAGACCAGTAGAACCATAGCATTCTCCTTGGATTCTCTCCTTCCCGGTCTGATTGAACAGAACTCTTCTTTGCCTGAAGTTAAGCATACCAAACTGCTCCCCAACTATCGAGTCTGCCATATGCATATCCTGCCTCGCCGTTCTTGGTGACTGGGATTTCTGCATAACCAGTTGTGCCTGCAGATCTTCCTTCCCCAGTTTCTTGTTTTTCCCTTACCCATCTTTTATAGTCTTAGTGGGATTTCGTTTGCGTCCCCTGTTTAGCACAGTCCAATCACATATCTCTGCAGAAACATCCTAGGACTTCCACTGAGAGGAGCTTTGCCCGGATTCCTGATCCTGACCGGCTGTGACTTCTGCACTGGATTTCTTCCTTAGCAGCCCCGCCGGGACCCCAGACTGATAACAGACATTTCAGGTCCTTCCTTATTGTCACTGTTTCTCAGATGTTGTCCCCTACAGCAGTGGTTTTCAAACCATGGATTGGGACCCAGAACTGGGTCACAGACTCTCAACTACTGGGTTGCGGCGCCCTCTGCTGCTGTCGCCTAAAGACTGGAATGCATTGCTGAAAGATGTAATTGTTAGGTCAGGGTCATAAATGATTTTTTTCAACTGGATCCTGAGTAAAAAAGTTTGAAAACCACTGCTCTACAGGCTTGTTAAGCAAAGTAAAGGTACAACTACTTTTCATTATCGCTTAGCTTGTTGCTGTTAGATTGTCCATTTCTACTTGGGCCTTTGCCAGCAGAATCTTGTTTAGTCCCAGAAATGAATCTGGCTCTTGGCAGATAAATTTATCCTGTGCAGAATGAATGACTAATTTGTTCCCACCTTCAGAGTGAGGCATGGAATTTGCAGTTTTAGTCTCCTCTAAATTAGAAGGAATACTAATGCCCAAGGCTAGTGGGCTATGTTTCATTGGAATCAGTGGTTCTCAACCCACGGCCCACTGGTTGCTTGTGATCCAATCAGCACACAGCTCAGCTTATGTGACATACAGGTAGTGTATATATTGTGTAGATGCGGACCATGTAACACATAGGCTATGTCTACACTAGAAAAGTTAAGTCGACTTAGTCCACTTTGTTAAGTTGACCTAACCACCCTTAAGTCGACTTAATAAAGAGGAATTAATTGAAAACTTTCCTTAAGTCGACCTAAATTGCTAGTTTAGACATACCCATATAGAGCTGCACGTGAGGCCCCCAGTAGTAAATAGGTTGAGAACCATTGCATTAGGTCAACACATATATTATAAACCAAAAGATTTGCGGTTTTAGAGTTCACTTTCCAAGTATCAGCAGATTTTACCAAAAGCCTCATTTTGAGCTGTGTTGACCTGTTCACTGAGTGACATAGATGGAATACACAGAGTCCATAGCAAGGATTAGTGCAATTTAGGAGAACCATGAACATAAGTCGAGTGACACCAGTGCTGACCAGGATCTTGTGAGTCTCGTCCATGCCATACAGCGATCTCCTGGATATCTAGGACAGTGCTGCTGTTCAGGAACCCTGGTCTGATTTCGTTGTGGGAGCCTCTCCAGTGTAGCAGGAGGAAGATGCTAAAACAAAAAGGGGAGCTGGGTGGTAACATGATACTCTCTCTTTCATCTCCAGGTCATCAATTGAATTCCATCCGATTCAGTAGTGACCCAAAATTACTTCCATATGAAGGCTGTTCAGTGGTCTATGTGAAATGAGGTGGGAACAAAGGGATTGTTGTAACAAAACAGACAAGTCAGTGCAGAGGAAGTACAATTATGCAATAACCTTCCTATGATACCTTAACCCCAGGTAGTTATTGACTGACTTATATCCTAGAGCATGAAGGTCCGTATTCCTTATAAATAAAACCATATTTATTTGTATCCATTTTAAATATGCCACCTTTTACTTTAATTGTGTGAACCTTGTTCCTATAACATGAGAGAGGAGGAACAAGAACTCCCAAATGGCCTTCTCCTCATTTTCCTTGGTGGTCTCGTTCCATTTCCAAGCCTGAAACATACACACATCACAGAAATCATCACCTCCATGGGAAAAGAGACCAAACAACCTTTTCCTTGATGGTAGCTCTGTAGGTTCAGATTAAGGCATATTGACTAGGCATCATAAATACCTTTGTGGTGACTGTTCAGTGGATAAACAAGGAGCTTTAGTTTCCACAGCTATCAGCCTGTCACCTTTCAAGAGCTCTTAAAAAGTCTCATTACACTTTTAAAATTGGGGGCTTGTCAATATAGAGAGAGAGCAGAGCGCACAGCAGGCTGGTTTATGAATTTACATTTCATCAGCCTGTCAAGTACTAAGCGACCAGGTGGAGCCTGCTGCCATCCAGTCAAAGTTTCGTACTGTGTTATCATATACTGCCATTTCAAATGGCCACTTAGAGCACTGCAGGTTGGCGCACTGCCACGCGTGTCACACACTCAGGGCTTGTCTACACTGGGGGTGGGATTGTAATTCCATTTTAGGCCTTAGAATTACAGAAGACGAAGGCGAATGATCACAGTAAATTGCCTTCTCAGGGTCTCACTTTCCCACTGCTCACATTACTTCCTGAAATGCATTGCACTGTGGGTAATAGGCATAGGGTCTTGTGGGGAGACAGTCGTTCTCTGCTCACTCCCCCCCGCCCACCTTCTCTAAAGGGAAAAAAAGCAGGAAAAGCTTTCCTTGCTGTCTCTTTGCCACAGACACAGTGCTGCATGCAGAGAGAGGCATTAATTGAAAACTTTTCAGGGCTATAAGCAGGGAAGGAGCGATGTTGCTATGGTGTAGCAGACAGGATAAATCAAGCTATGTCTATACTGACGACAGCAGAGTCGCCGCTCTCAGTGCGCTTTTCCGTTCGATTGAGCCATCTGTTAAGACACACTCAGTTGAACACGGAACCAGAGCTGCAACTCCAGCTCCGTAACTGGAGTAGCACTATGCCAACCAGATGCCATTTCTGGTCGGCTTAGTGCAATGTGTAGGGAATAGTTAAGAAGTGGGCGGGAGATACGCACGGTATTTTACGCACCTTGCATATCTCCCGTCGACTGCCGTTGAAAGGTGCGATACATGTAAACTAAGGCAGTGGTTTTCAAACTACAGGTCGGGACCCAGTACTAGGTCGCAGACCCTCAGGCTCTGGATTGCAGAGCCCTCTGCTGCTGCCGCGAAAAGAGTGAAATGCATTGCTCAAAGATGTAAGTGTTGGGTCGTGGGCATAAATGATTTTTTTCAACTGGGTCCCAAGGAAAAAAATTTGAAAACCACTTGGACTAGGGCTCAGAAAAGCTGGTCTCTGGCTACAGGAACCTAATTTGAATTGTAGATTTCAGCCTCGGTGCTATGCCACTTACAGGGGTGGTGTTAGCAAGTCGAAATACAGCTCCATTTTTTTCTAATTTAGTGCTGTGTCAGTGGAGAAAGAGGCTGCATATGGTCAAGATAATCAGCATTATGTCATACTTCACTGTCAGTGTAGACCAGGGCTCCGTAACCCTCAGTTACCTGGATGTAAATCCATTTAAATCAGCTGAATTACACTGAATGACTCTTAGATTTAAATAGCAAATACAAAAGTTGGAACATTCAAAAAGAGATTCCTGCTGCTGTCCTCCAGGACGGGCAGTTTTGAGCCATCGGCTGCGGCAGAAACCCTGTGGCACTGAACTCCAGACAGCAGGGGGCCTTTGAGCTCCAGGGTGGGTCCCCACAGCATATGGAAGCTGATGACAGAGAGCCCCAGCATTGCTCTGAACTGCTGTGGAGGAACCTCACAGCTCTGACCTGTCACAGGGGGAGCCTGGAGCAGGTGGCATGCCCCTCAGCTTCCAGCCACTGCACCTCCTCCTCCACCTTCGGCAGCTCCCAGCTGCTATCCTGTTATTTTTAATAAAAGTCAAGGACAGGTCTCGGGCTTCCGTGAATTTTTGTGTGTTGCCTGTGACCTGTCTCTGACTTTTTCTAAAAATAACCATGACAAAACCTTAACCTTAGCTGGATATACATGTAATAGCCTGAAATTTCTGTGATCTGAATGGGCTTTTCGTATGTCTAAGGTTTGAATAGACAATCAGGGAAGTATTCTATTTAGTGTTCTTTTAAGTATTCTAATAACTGAGTTCCTTCCTACTTACAGTTAGGATGAGAGTGGTGTTTACATTGCTATAGCGAAATGATATTGGTCTCCAGTGGTGCGACTTGTGTGAGTTTGTGGGTTTTCTATAAAACTAGGTCCAGAAGCAGGGAGGTCAATTTAATAAACTATTAAGTATTTTTGAATGAGCCAACCTTGTATTTGCTATTTAAATCTAAGAGTGGGACCAAGTAGGATAGAAAATAAAGAATAGAAATAACAGATTTTGCCAAAATTTTCCACAGATTGCTCTTATTCTAATGAGCCATGGCTGTGTGCATACACAGACACCAGAGTTGCCTGTTAACTGCAAACATGGGCTGTAGGCAATATCATTCATGACCTTTTGCTCCCCATATTCAGGCGTTTGCTCACTGATCTAATGGAGAATATGTAGTAGTTCTTGGTGCCAACAGGGCATACATACTATTCGTAGGTCTCTAACTATTGTAGTGCAAAATAATCTCCAACTGAGAAACCTATGTGCATTGGTTAGAGGACAGTAATACACACACACACACACACACACACACACACACACACACACACACACCAATATATCACAAGTTCTGCATTATGGATTCATGTATGCAGTTAAGAAGTTAAAAGCAGCCTGCATAACTAAGGATCCATGACTGATCTTCCAAAACATTGGTCTCCAAATCTGCATGCCTTCCACAGTTGTCAAGTAGAGCCACAGACAGGGGCAAGGCTGGATTAAAATTAGTTGACGTGGGGCCTGCAATAGGAATTTTTGTGCCACCATTTGAAACTGTTTGGAGGGATTACTTTTGAGTTTGGATTAATTTCAGCCTTAGCCAGTATTATTTCAGTTCTTGAACCTTCTTGGATGTGAGGGCCAACAGGCATTTGTTGTGCTACATATAATTTTACATATCTGTTAAATTAGAGCTACAAATGCTTGGGTGACCTATGAAATGAGTTGATGGTCTCAATACCGTGCTTAGTTGGCATTAGTGTAACCATCAAAATATAACTGTATAATTCAGTTTTAAAAGTCTCCCGATTACTCTTGAAAACATTAGAAGGATTACATGTATGACGTTCAGCAAAGTCTGCGTATAGAATACCTCTTAAAGCCCTAGTATGCAAGAATAACAAAAGCGAACTTGGAATTCCTACTTGGAAATAGGAACAGGGTGATATTGAGCAGGAGTATGGAGATGATATTGCCTTTGTATTTGCTACTAATAAAACCACTGCTGGAATAATGTGTACAGTTAAAAAAATTGGAGTGGGTTCAAAGAAGAGCTACACAAATGATTTGTGGTCTGGAGACCATGTCTTACAGTGGAAGATAAAAGAAGATCAAACTAGTTTACAAAGAGAAGGGTTGAGAAGTGATTTGATCAGCGTCTGTAGTTCCGTACATAGGTTGATGATATCTGATATTATAGGACTTTTTAGGGGAGGACATTGTAGTAGCTGAGGAAGGATATAATGAGGTCCTGAACAAGAGATTTGATTATTCGTGGGAAAGGAAAGGATGCATCCAGGATGTTGAAAAGGAAAAGGTGTTACTGGATGTCATGGCAAGAGAAAAGAAGCCAAAGTAATCCCTTGCGTAGGCCTTGGTGACGGAGAAATGGTGGTGATTGTCATCAGTGACAGAGAATGAAAGAAGTGAAGAAGGTTTCTTAAGAAAGATAAGGAGTTGAGGTCTGACTGTGAAGTTTAATCTGAGGACAAGACATCTGAAAGAGCTGCTCATATTGTCATCTCTGTTCCGATCCAAGATGTGGTATCGTACCAGGAAAATATAAAGTTAATTTTATTTATCTTTAGCTAGCACACTAAAACTACACAATTTTTATGTAAGTAAGGAAAATTGTGCTCTGTTCTAGTTTCTGATATATAATAAAGGAATTATTTATATTTAAATTCTCTCTATATTTTCTCTCTCTATATTTTATAATTATATTTAAATTCTCTCTATATTTTTAATATCTACTAGCATTTTAACACTTCTGCTTTGTACCCCCTGTAGTGTATGAATTTGGGGATGCAGCATAAGACTGTCTTACAGTCATGCTTGACTAAAAGAGTGAATTTTGTTTCACCGTTCAGAATTGTGACTGATAGTCCAAGAAATATTAAAATACTCTACTTTTAAATTAGGCAAAATATAAGGCTTGAAAGTTATATATTGGGCAAAGCTGCCCCAAATATGATCTCAGAAATAAATGATACTACATCCTGGAAAACAGAGATACCAGTCTGTGGTGTCCAGACTCCTTAAGTGACACATTCAGTTGACGGAGTATTTTATTCAGGGGTCCCCAGTTCTGCATACAATGTTATTTTGCTTTAGAGGATTTCTTTAAAGTCCCTTGCGTCTGACACTTTTATGGGAACAAACCTTTTTTTATACCCAAGGTGAATTCTGTTTCACCCCAGCAAGCTGTGCATTTAAATACAGCAGCCTTTTGAATTAGAGGTGGCTCATTTCAAGACACTCATTGGAAAATGCACAGATCTCTTACCACAATGAAGTGAAAATTCATTGAGCAGAGGCAATCTCATCAAGTAGCTTCTCAAGGAGTTGACAAAGGTGTCAAATGTTTTTTACCCATTACTGTCAAAGAAAGCATCCCTAGTGCTGGACACTTAGGCTATGTCTACCCTTGCAAGTTAGGTCAACTTAAGAAGGCTTACGTCGACCTAACTTAGTCCCCTGTCCACACCAGGCTTTCATTAAGTCGACTTAAGAAATTCCTTAAGTTGACTTAATGAAAGCTTAGGTCGACTTAATAAGAACCTCCGGTTAGGTCAACCTAACCCTTAGGTCAACTCCTTAGGTCAACTTAAGCGCAGTGTGGACACTTAAGTCCACTTTATTAGGTCGATCTAATAAGGCCAACTTTAGGTCGACTTTTTGTAGTGTAGGCATAGCCTTTGGGCCCGATTCTGTGCAGGGTCAGGTTCCCTGAATTCTCTCATTATCTTCAAGACAGGGAACACTCCAAGCCTCATAGGACCAGACAAACTCTTGCTTGACCTTACCAAGCAAAATTTGCAGCCTCTGTGAACACAAAGCACCCATTGATTCAAAGTGCAGGAATGCAGCTCACAAAAATAATTGTTTTCTGAGTTGCACAGTGTTAAATGTCCTGGGCTTCAAGGGAGTATGCAGATTTACAGCAGCTGAGGATCTGACCCCAGCTTTAAAACTTCTCAGTCGTACAGCCCTTCCTTATAAAAACATAATAAACAGCATAGCGAAGATCACAAACCCACAGATTTTTACATTACAAGGAGCTCTCAGTAATAAGATAGCAAAGGTCCCAAATAAGTAAGATTCTCATAAAACTTGGTCAGTATCAGAAACAGTTTCCAGTCAGGCAAAGCACAGCATTTTCCCTTCACTTTTTATGAATGGCTGCAGTATTGAGCTTCACTCAGAGTCCTCTACTAAAGCCATTCATAAAAATAAAAACAAAACAAACACACACCAAACTTTCTGGGTTCAGTCTGAAGCCATCGGGTGCTAGAGGCTGGGAAAACATACTGGCAGCTATAGCCCCAACTGGTATTGAAAGTATTCAGGAGTCTTTTTGGTGGTCTGAAAAGTATGAAGTGCTGTGGAAGGGCAGCTGATAGAATTACTGTGACACATACTAGGCAAAGAGCCAGAGCTGGCTTTGTTTCAGACATTGTCTTTCCTCTCATTGAAGTGTCAGGAGCTAATTCATGAAAAATTTGGTGAGTTGGCAGCTCTTTCAGTGGATTTCATTGAGCTGTAGTGTGCAAGAGTCACATGAATACAGGGTCCCTGGCCAAAAAAAAATGGGGATTTCTGAGCTGTAGGAATCAGTCAGCCGGAGAGAAGGTCTGGGGATTTGTGTAGTTTGAGAGTAAACACGTGTACAGTGTAATCAGTGGGGAGAAGAAAAGTCAGGGAAGTACAAATGAATGAGATTATTGATGAGCTCCATTAATTCTGTTCTTACAAATGATTCTTTTCAATCAAATAATATCTTTGCATCAACACTCATTTTCCAAGAGGTAGCAATCAGGCTTCTCAGCCCATGGCCTGTAGTCAGCACCTGGGGAAGACATCAACAAAAAAAGCATGCCTTTCTGGTCGTGTCTCCACTGCAAGGAAAAGAAAGGATCCACACTAAGTGGAAGAGAAAGGATCCACACTAAGATTTCAGAAATGGACCTAGTAAATTGCACTTTTCTTTTCTTGGATTTCCTTAGCAGTTTAATGAACAGATAAAATATATCAGCAACAGGACTCCATAGAGTTAAAAACATACTGCAAGTAAACAAAGCATCTTTTGCTAAAATAGAGTGTTTTGTGGTGGGCGGGCTAAACTGATCCTCACATCAGTAACCTTTGTTTTATATTTTCATTGATCTTTCCCACCCACTCAAATATTGCTCTTAAGGCCCAGGTATACCAAACTGTATGTTTTGAAAAATTTAAGCTATTTTCTAACATGCTAATGAAAACTAGCCGTTGGATATCCAAATGACTTATGTATGCTGAAGTAAGGAGCCAAACACAAGTCTTCGGGTGGGAATAGGCAAATCTGGGAATAGGTAACACACCCATAAAGCAATAGCCAGCAAGTAAATCATTGGGTACAACTCTTGTGTTTGGAAAATGTAAAAAGGATCTGTGGAGGAAAGGTTGGCCCCATTTAAGTTATTGGGAAGACTCCTATTGACTTCAGTGGGGCCAAGGTTTCACCATATATGAGTGGGAAGTAATTTTTTTATTTTGTGCCTTTCCCAAGGCCTGTGGAGGTCATATTGTACAGGTCATTGGAGCTGCAAAGGTAATATTTCAAATAGGACCTGGGCTCACGACCCTTGGTGTGTGTATGTTAGCTCATCCCTTCTCCCATCCTCTGCTGGAATTAACCCTGTACTGGCATGAGTAAAATCATCAGGGTTCTGCAATGGACTGTGTGCCAGGGGCTGGCAATTTAGCCAATGGGATGGATCACATGATGATTTCCTGCTCTATTCATTCCCTCTGAAATATCTGGCATTGGCCACTGTCAAAAGACAGGCTACTGAACTAGGTGGACCACTGGTCTGACACTGTATGGCTGTTCTTATGTTCTTATACCCATTCCCAGGCCAGCCATAATATAGGACCCCAGAGATGCTATTTTGCAAATGTGCACCTCTATACACACTAACAGCTCTGAGAGGGTCTGAATTGGAATCGCCTGATTACAGAATGTCCCATGTCAGATATGGGGGACATCACAGGTTAATATCAGCCTCCCAAAAGTTGGGGTCACACAGACACATAACAAAGCTAACACGACATCAGTATAGTTACTTTTGAACTAAATTAAAACTGCATCTTTGGGGACAAATGTGGAGGGTAAAGATATAGAAAGAGGTAGAAGGCAGGCCCCATACAGGAACAGACTTCTCTCAGCCTCTACACCTGTTTAACTTCTCTCTTCCGATGTGTAAAGCTGCTGTAACACACAACCTGAAGAGCTGGAGGAAGGTGCAGAGTAACACACCCCTCACCTTGTTTTGACTTACCCCTTAGGGTGTACAATACATCAACGTAGATGCCTTTGTATGTTGGGCAAGGGACGTAAGTACACCTAGGGCATCTTAGTGAGTATAGGAAATGTTCATTATTTTTCACAGCATCTTTGAACTTGGTCCTTTGTCTAGAGATACTGTTTCAGACACTAGATAATGAAATATGACCTCTGTGTGTCTTCTCTCTCATAAAAGGACTAACCTTTACTTTTCTTTACAGCCCCAACAAGTGGTCCAGAAGAAGCCTGCTCAGGTAAGAAATTTTATATAAATGAATTCTGTAGATTACCTTGAAGTCCTTAGTTCTTGAGCATGTAAATTAGTAATGTTTATTTTAAGTAATGCAATGGATACTTAATATATGGGAAAACGCACTGGTTGTTTAAATCATCTATTACATCCACACAAATAAAACCATCCCAACTTGTTCACTGCATATTTTTCAGTACAATTATATATAGGCTGAATTTCAGAAAAGTACTTACACATGTGCTTAGTGCTTTGATGAATATGGATGGATGGCTAAGTCGGAGGCATAATGGATTTTGTATTCTTCTTGTTGTGAGTCTGCTTCTTTTGAAGGAATGAAACTTTTGCTAGACTAGCTTATGGTTTAAATGCATTGCTGTAAAATAACCTGAATTAAGAATAGAAACAGAAAGTTTGAGTGGTAAAAAGATATAAGCTCTTGAAAAGCATGTATAGGAGTCCAATTTCTAAGAAAAAGAAACCAATAAAACTACAGCAGTGATGAATTAATGGTATTGATACAATAATATTATACTCCCCTAATGGTGGAGATAGCATTCAGGGTAATGTTGTAGGAATCCATGCTTAAGATCAAATTTGCCATCCCCCCCAGCCAGCATAGACTTCCAGGCCTAGTTCTGGTGTGCAAAGAGGAACAGGATTCTGGGTAGAGCCTGACATGAGGTGCATGCTTCCTACATGTTGCAGAGTTCCTCTCCACAGGTGGGCAGTACTACACAGAGGGCAGGGTACAGGTAAACTAAGAGAGGGCCTGGACCAGAGGACCCATTGCTGCCTGAATCCTACTATCCTTCCCTCCCCACATATGGGTTTGCAGAAGGAGCCACACAGAGTACATTTACATGGCAAAAAAACCACCTGCACCAGCAAGTCACAGAGCCTGTGTCTACAAACTCTGGCTTGCTGGGCCCACACTACGGCACTAAAAATAGCCATGTGGACGTTCAAGCTTGGGCTCGGAAGTCTGGGGGGGCAGAACATTCACATAGTTATTTTTAGCACCATAGCACAGGCTCAAAGGCTATGTCTACACCAGGAAAAGTTAGGTTGACTTGGTTAAGTCGACTTAATAAGGTCGACTTTAAGTCGACTTAAAGTCGACCTTATTAAAGTCGACTTAACAAAGTGGACTAAAGTCGACTTAACTTTAAGTCGACTTAGTCCACTTTGTTAAGTCAACCTAACCACCCTTAAGTCGACCTAAGGGTTACTCCATGTCCACACAGTCCTTAAGTCAACTTAAGGAGTCGACTTAAGGGTTAAGTCGACCTAATGAGTGGTAGTTATAGGAATTTCTTAAGTCGACTTAATGAAAGCCTAGTGCGGACATGGCTTAATTTAAGTCGACTTAAGCCTCCTTAAATCGACTTAAATTGCAGTGTAGACATAGCCAAAGAGCCTGGCTCTGTGGGTGTGAGCTCTGAGACTCACTGCTGTGCGTGGTGAGCCATTGGGCTATAATAGCCTCCTTGGTGCAGCTGCAGCCAAAGGTAGGGAGAGGCGTTCCTCTCCATGGGGGACTCTAGAGTTAAGATTTCCCCTTTTGGAACTCCCACTTTGATCTCTTAACCCTGCCGTATTTACAGAAAGCCAGAAATGAAGCTGACAGTGTGTTTAACTTGGAAGTAGATAGATAACTCTTGATTTCTGA
The DNA here is from genome assembly GCA_007922175.1 of Pelusios castaneus. Taxonomy (NCBI): domain Eukaryota; kingdom Metazoa; phylum Chordata; order Testudines; family Pelomedusidae; genus Pelusios; species Pelusios castaneus. The sequence continues at coordinate 18,902,728 of ML685797.1, forward strand.
GGGGGAAAACTAGCACTAGAACTATAGCTAAAATTCTTTTTAAAAACAGAGAAATGATAAATCTGAATGCCTGTATTTGTATACCAAGTTCAACGCGAGGAACATTTTTGAACCCCTGGCAGCAGTGGTTTCCAACATAAGTACTGCCCGGCCTTTAAATCATAGCAGCTCTTACAGGCATTGCTCTCAAACTACAGAGAGCAAAGCCTTTTTCTTTCTTTTGGCTCTGTTGCATGGCAGTGAATGTAGACTTTCCCATGGATGCACACATACTAAAGTGACTCTAAGGCTGAACAGGAGGAGAGGTAGCAATGGGAAAATCAAGAGCCTGACACAATTGGCCTTCACTCTGTCCAATGGCCTTTCTCTCTTTTCTTTTACATTACTGAATTTCCCTTTAAAGGAGAGGAGTCCAGACTCAGAATTAACAACGAGTACATGAGCTCATGCAAGCTTCCTAATCTAAGCTGTCTAAGGAAATAGTGATAAATTATATAAACATGGGGAGTACATGGAAGTTCATGAGGATAATGTAAATCTTACATTGCATTCAGAGGAATCTCTTCCTTTTCCATCTGTTTCCTTCAAAATATCCTCACAGATGGCTTTTCCATGTGGCAGTCTGGATTAAGTTAGAAGCATATCTTTTCTTCATCAGCGGGGCTTTGAGAGGTTACGTTCAAACACTGCTATGTGATAGAGAGCATGTTGCCACAGTTCAGTTGAATAAGAGAAGCATAACCCTTGATCAGACTTATCACTGAATGCTGTGTTTGAATTTCTGGAGATGTTCATTCTCAAGGATTTTGGATTAGTATTAGTTTACAGCCAGTGACTACCCTTCTTGCCATCTCAAATGGAACAACTGTGCGGGTTTTTGCATTTTGAAAGGCAGAGACGCAAACACAGATATCGTTCCCCTTGCAGACATAACAATTCTGTAAATGTCACCGTCTCCCAAGTTTTAGGCATTCTCCATGTCTCAGCCATTCTCTACGGGCTGGGCTACATTTAACATTTACAGCAGCACAGCTGTATTGGCAGAGCGATGCTGCTGTAAGAGCGCTTGTGTAACTGTGGTATGTGAACGGGAGAGTTCTCCCACTGATTTAGTAAAGCCACTTAAATGAGTGGCAGTAGCTATGCTGATGGGAGATGCTCTCCCGTTGACCTGGAGCTGTACACACAAGCCCTTCTGCTGGCAAAATTTATGTCACTCAGGTGATTTTTTCACACACCTCAGCGACAAAAGTTTTGCCAACGTAAGTGTTAGTGTAGGCAAAGGCCTAAATCTCCCTTTATGAATTGCTGCTGTCTAATTTAAGGCCCCAAGGATGCTCTGTAAACACCTATGATATCTTCAAGCATCCACAGAACACTGAGGATTTCTCATCTTACAGCTGGTAAATGCAACAGCAAGTTCAACTGGGAAGTGGTATGTCCATAAAATCAATATAAACTTATAAATCACGATCTGTATGTATTCATAATAGTCAGCAGGTGACTTGTAACAGTGGGGAAACACACTCACACTGTAGTGAACTTGCCCTGAAAAATCTAATTTCAAGCCATCAGTAAGATTACAGTCTCCATGTGAGATAGGCGTCTAAAAATCTCAAAAGATGAGAAGTCTTGGGTATCTGCTTCAAATATGTTTTAGTCACCAGAGAAAAAATTAAATTAAATTAAAAACCCCACAAACAGATCTTACTAGTAAGATATACCATATTCTCATTTAAGTGATTAAGTAAGAAATGGATTAGCCACTTCCTTATTTTTAATTGATTTGTAGCAGCTTTATCCTCTGCCAAAAGGATATTGGTTAGTTGCATTCTCAAGTAATACAAAAGAAATTGATTTTTTTAGGGAAACCTCATGAAAATTATCAGGAGTTTTTTTGGGAAACATGACATGTTTGTTTTTATCTTTTCTGCCAAATAGAAATAATCTGAGTCTAAAACAAGCGTTCAAAACTGCTTAATGATCCATATGGAAGGGGGGATAAGAATCAGATGTCAGAGTCTCTGAATCTCATAACTGAATTCAGAAGACAGAGTACTAATCCAAAAATATTTTCCCAGTAGTTAGGTAACTTTTATTCCCCAGTAGTAAATTCATCGCTTAAAATAAAATAAAATAAAAACCCTACCAAGCAAACAAATAACAACAAGAGGAAAAGAGAAGAGCATTATATCTGAATAGGTGCAAAGACAAATCAAGGGCATTTTTGGTGTGTATTCCTTCCTAAATAAGGACTTGATTCAAGAAAGTATGAAGAACATGCTTAAGTATTTTCCTGAACTGGGATCTAAATTTGTTCTATAGCAACTAGTACCAGCAAGGTACTGTGTACCCTTTGCAAGGAATGTCATGCCTTCAATGCTTACTGACTCCAGATAATTCAGTACCACACAAATTTAGTCTTCTCCTGGGGCTGAAGCCCTTCGGACTTCACTTATCTTCCCATTCACTTGCAAGGATTTTTAATCACTCCCTTAGTTCATAAGGATATATCTGGTTCTTCTATGTTTCCTAATTCCAAAGGGGTAGCCGTGTTAGTCTATTGTAGAAAGACAACAGAGTCTTGTGGCACTTTTAAAGACTAACAGATTTATTAATCGCATGAGCTTTCGTGGGAGAAAATCCCACTTCGTCAGACGCTTTGAAGATACAAGATTACAAGATGATCCCTCACTCTCTCAAGCCTTGGGAGACAGACCTCTCCTTGCTTTCAGACAGCCCCCTAATCTTAAAAGGATACTTACCAGCAACTACAGATCACAGAGCAGAAACACTAAAGCAGGAACACAGCCCTGCGGCAGACCACGCTGCCAACTTTGCCCTCATATCTACACTGATGACACCATCACAGGGCCTAATCAAGCCACCTACTCCATCAAGGGTTCGTTCACCTGCTCATCCACCAATGTGATTTATGCCCTCATGTGCCGGAAATGTCCCTCTGCCTTATATATTGGACAGACAGCACAGTCTCTGCGCCAAAGAATCAATGGACACAAATCTGACATCAGAAACTGCAATACTGAAAAACCTGTAGGGGAACACTTCAACCTCCCTGCTCACTCCCTTAACGACTTGTTAATAGCTGTGTTGACACAGATGAATAACAAATCACAGCTTCAAAGAGAGTCTGCAGAACTCGAACTTATATGCAAATTTGACTCAGTTGTCTTGGGGTTAAACAGGGACTATGGATTTTTCTCTCATTACATCAAGTGAATTGACCTCCCCCTCCTCTATGTGCTGTTCCCCAGTGTTTGAATCCTAACACCTATTTTGATTTGCTGTTACAGCCTGACCTGATCATATGTCATACACTCCCCTGCATTTAATTTCCTCCCATTCTGTAACTTTCCCATCTTCAAAGCGTCTGACGAAGTGGGATTTTCTCCCACGAAAGCTCATGCGATTAATAAATCTGTTAGTCTTTAAAAGTGCCACAGGACTCTGTTATGTTTCCTAAGGCAGAGAATTAAAAGTTTATAATTCCTAAGAGGCAGGAAGCTTTATCATCCAGTAGCACATACAGTTTTTATCTGAAAATAACCGTGTAGGGGTGACAGGCACATTCCAAAAGAATCTTCAAATCTTTTCGTTACCTTGCTGTTTGTTTGTTTGTTTGTTTGTTTGTTTGTTTGTTTGTTTGTTTGTTTGTTTGTTTGTTGCAAACCTTGACTGTATTTACAGAGACTTTAAGGGCAGTGATGAGGATGGTTAGAGCTGGGCAATATTTTTTGCACAGAAAGTTCACAGCAATTTGGCTTTTTTTAAAACTATGGAACTTTTTGCAAATATGGTTGATAATCTTTGAAACGTTTCTGGTTTTTTGTGAAAAATTTATGACATTTTAATAATTTTTAAACTAAAATTATGCTTGAAATCATCAATAGACATTTTTGCTTATCATAAATGCAGCTTTCTGTTAACAAAAATATTCTATTACAGTTTCGTATATGATTTTGATAAAAAAAATTGGCCTTAAATTTTACAGAAACTTTAATGGAAAATGGGTCAAATTTGAAACTCTTTTTCTGCGTTTTGACCGGCTCAAATGTTTATATTAAAAAATAACTCTAAACACTGTTTGGCATAAAACAACAACAAAAAATTAGAGTACCAATATGATGATGAATTGCAGAATCAGGTTAAAAAATTAGGAAGTGGCACTGCTCTCGAGAGTCAAAGGAAAAAGAGAAACTTGATTTCTATTCCTGACCTCCCATTTTCCCTCCTGACAGTGTCGCATAGGCTGAATGCTGAAGCCTGGTCTGCACCACAAAGTTGTGAATATAAATCATCATACTTCTTAGTCGAAATGCAGACACATCTATTTGGAGAGAAGAGTGGTTCTGTTGGCATAGCTAATTAGAGAGAAAAGGTGGGTGAGAATCTTTTGTTAGTGAGAGTTGGTCCAGTAAAAGATATCACCTTACCCTCCTTGTCTCACTAATATCCTAGAACCGATTTGACTACAACAAACAGTGTGTTCGGTATCACTAAGGCCATTCCACGAGATGGTGTAGCTTTGCTGGTAGAAGAGCTCCTTCTATTTGCTTATATTGCATCCACACTAGAGGGCTCTGTCAGCATAGCTATCCTGCCATAGCTGTACCATCCGGGGCTCCGTAATGTAGACAAGCTTTTAGACTCATTCCAAAACAACTCCCGTTCCTGAAGCCATGGCATTATTGGTTGTGGTTTCTAAAGCACGTTGTCTCTAGCCTTCTTCGGGCAGTAGAATGTTTCCATGACAGGGTGCCTCAAAGGTTGTTATGATGAGCAAGAAAAAAAAAGACCAGAAAACACAGATTTTGAGAGTTGTGACAGCATGCCAAAAGACATCTGTTGAGAAAATAAAAATAAACAAGAAATGATTAGCAGTTTAGTGACTGATTATGAAGCAATAAACTAGACTGTATTAAAGAACTAAGGGATATTTGGGAAAATCAGATGTTTTTTGGAAGGGAGCTTCTTGTTTATATGACATCACTTCTGAGCAGAATCTAAAGAATGTTACCTAGTCCTAGGCTCTTTGTAGTTCCCAAACTGGTCTAAGATTCGGATTTCCTCGGTCCTGAATATGTTATGTCATTTTTGTTTATTTTATAAATACTTTGAGTGATATTTCTGAGACTGGTGCTTCTCAGAAACTCCTCTAAATGAGTTAAACAAGCCAACTGGGATTTTACCCAGCCAAGAAGAATGGCAGAAGGGAAAGAGAGAAAAATTACCTTTAAAAAAGAACTTTGTAAGGTTAATCACAGCTGATTTGAACATTTTCTCCTATGAAACCTATTAAAAACACCTCTGGTAAAAATAACAATGAGTTTATTTAGCATTTTCACCATTTTATCAAGAATCTAGGGTATCCTCAGCAGGTTTTTATAAAGTGGATTACAAATATATGCACACAGCATGATCCACTCTCTTGAAACATTTCCCTAATCCCGTCCCAAATGCATAGCCAAGAAGCAGTCAGTAGAGCCATCCTCTTATCCCACTCTGAGGTGTTCTGGATCAGAGAAAGCAACCCTCTCACACAGACAGTTCCCTAAGCCAGGGATGTCAAACTCATTTCCTCTGGTGGGCCAGACTTGTCTTAAATGTACTTCACGTGGGCCATTACATACCATATTAGGGCACTCTCACGACATTGCAGATCACTGTCTGTGCGAGACTACGCTCCACGGGTATGTCTACACTAGCAATTTAGGTCGACTTAAGGACCCTTACGTCAACCTAAATTACTCCATGTCTACACTTGACTTTCATTAAGTCGACTTAAGAAATTCCTTAAGTCGACTTAATGAAAGCTTAAGTCGACCTAATAATAACCGCCCATTAGATCGACTTAACCCTTAAGTTGACTCCTTAAGTCAACTTAAGGACAGTGTGAACATGGAGTAGCTCTTAAGTTGACTTTATTAAGTCGACTTAAGGGCAGTCAGGTCGACTTAACACAGTGGACTAAGTCGACTTAACTTTTTCTAGTGTAGACATACCCCACGATACCACTCTCTTTCTCTCTGTTAGGTGGTCTCGCAGAATGCAGTCTCGCATACCCAGCTCTAGGGGCATTTCTACACAGGAAAATGATTCAGGTCACAAGTCCCCAATCTCCCCCCAGGCCTGGGCCTCAGGGCCTAAGTGCACTAGGCAGTCCCTCCATGTGTGTGGCCTGAATGATGGCTGGCCCTGAGGAGCAGGGCCAAGCACAGGGGACAGAAGCGATACTGGGAATGCATAGGGAGAAAGTGTAGTAGGCAAGGGCTCCCCTTGGGGCAGTGCAGCAGCCATGGCAGGTGGAGGGAGGGGGGATTTCTATGGAGTCTGTCTGGAGGTTTCTCTTGGAGACAAGCAGAGATATCAGATTTCCCTAGGGGAATCCAGGAACAGGGCTGTGTGGAGCAAGGGATAGGGTTACCTTAGGGGCAGGCTGATGAGAATGGGCAGCAGCACCAGTGGGGTGCTGAGTAACACCAGGACCTGCAGATACCCCACACTTTCTTCACTAATCTTCCAGTCACTGCCATAGCCTGGCAGACCCCCAACTGGACCCAACTACGGAAGAGCACTGGGAGCCCAGGCTCCAGCCCCACAACCCGCAGACTCCGCTCCCGATCACTCCCTCACTGCTCACCCAGCTCCCGACAGTTGCTTGCCCAATTCTCCCCCTCCATTTCCCCACTGCCCAGATCCAGAGCTTGCCCAGCTCCCCTCACCTCACCCAGTAGAGCACGACAGCATAGTACTACTCATCCTTGCTGCTGTTGTATTGGTCCTGGGCCTCAGGAAGAGTCCGTCGACACTAAGCGCCAAAGATGGAGCAGGAACCGCTGCCTGAGCCATGCAGACAGGGTTTTAAATTTTGCACCGCTGTTCTTCTACCCTGAGCTACGTATGTGGGAAGACCTTTAATAAGGCCCCAGCTAAGCTCCCAGGCCTGCTGCAGCACAAGGCAGGCTGTGCACCAGGATTCAAGGCAGGCTACGTGCCACGGCCCACGGCTCCAGGCTCGCCATGAAACCTGTACACTCTTGTGGCATTGTGGAGTGCTGGGTATGTGAGGCTGCCCTCCGCAACTTCACAAGACCACTCTCTCTCTCTCTCTGTTCGGGAGAGAATGTGGTCCTACCAGCTGGATGGAAGAGGTCACATGTTTGACATCCTTGCCCTAAGACGATAAAAGAACAATAGAAAAGCAGGAATGGCTCCTGCACAGCCCGGCCTGGGGTATCTTTAACACAGAATAATCACAAAACAGAAAGAGCATATAATTTTTTAAGTATAAATATTTTAAAATAAGGCATTTAAATCCTCTGAAATGAGATTCCACCTATAAATTAGATACTCAGTAACAGACACTTCATCGCATTGCTCTTGTTTATGCAAGCAGTGTATTTGCCCTTTCTATGTATCAGGCAACGTTTGCTCTTAAAATGCCCAGAAAGAAGCACATAGCCACATTTGTAGATATAGGCACTGGACTAATGGCATGAAAAGCACTTAAAGAAAATGCTGTGATTAAAGAAAAAGGACTTTTTGCTCCCACTGGTGCTTAAAGGGAAGTCAGCATGGGTCATTGCATTCCACTGGCCGTTCAGCCCCAGAGAAGAGCAGATGGTACATGTGAGCAGGGCCTCTTTATGTTTTATTTGTGATTAGGGGTCCGCAGAAGCATGTTTGGCAGAAGATGTTTATAGGGTGAACTACATGGAGTTCAAAACTTAGCCCAGAGCTGAAAGTAACCCAAAATGTCACTAATGATAGACACTGCTAAAATAACAATTATCAATAAATAAAAAGGTTTGCCATTGTTTATATCATATTATTAAGACACGATTTCCTGCAGTGACTCACAATTAAGACAAGCTAGACAAACATCTGTCAGGGATGGTCTTGGATCAGGAGTTCCCAAACTGTGATACGTGTACCACGAGTGGTACACAAGCCACCTCCTAATGGTACACATAGAAGCTGTCTGATGCTCCAGTTGCCAACATAGCTTAAGTGGAGTGTCGGCAGCAGCTTAGCTCAACGGTCAGTTGGAGAATTGGACAGCTTAGTTCCTCGGCCGGTTACTTCCCGAACTTCCAGCTTCCGGCCATGTGACCAGAATTGGTAGTAGTAGTACTATAGGTGGTAGTGTTGGTGACACGCAACGTAGTAGAGTTTGGGAACCGCTGGTCTCGGTATAATTCATTCTGGCTGAGCACGGGGGGATCAACTAAATTACTTCTTGGGGTGTCTTCCAACTCTTCATTTCTGTTCTGTTTTGAGTGCCATAATTTCTGGGTGCCCACCATTAGAGGTGCCTCATTGCTAGAAATTTTGAGCACCCACTCTCTGAAATCACACCTCTTGAAAGACTTCAAATTAAAACTCCCAGACTCACAAGTTGATTTTGAGAATCTTGGACTTTGTCTTACACTCGTCACAACAAAGATAAGCAGTAAACCAGTTGACAGGCCCTGTCTCCAGGAGGGCACTACTTACTCTGTCATAGGGTCTTCAACAGTTGGTTGCCCCCTCTCATTATGTGATTCAGTGGCCCTTTAACCCTTGGGCCAAGACATACTTGAATCTCAGCCCTTTGAGGGTATTAAAGTCAAATACTAAAGGAATACTATGAATTCAAAACCAGGGTTGTCCAAAGAGTCTTTAGCAGGATGCCACCCTTCTTCTTGGAGCTTGTCTTCATTCAGCCAGTCAGTTTTGTCAGCCTTTTGGGCTTAGTCCAATCCCCCAGGAGATTCATCTAGGCAACAAGATCCAGCCAGATTATTGGCTGAAACCAGGCTTCTTCCACCAACAGAGAAGCACAGCTCTAATCTCCTCTTTGTCAATCTCCAGTCAAGCTGGGTATCCATCTTTTAGCTACCCCTTCACTCCTGACATGTGTTACCTGGCTAGCGGGGTAAATGGCAGTTTGGTAGGGCCTTAATAATCCCATCCTTGCCAGCATGAGGCCTGTATGCCCTGTCACGTTAATCATTAAAAATAATGTGAGTTGGAGACACTTATCGAACGCAGGAGATGGGGTCTCATCGAACTACTTTAGAGTTACAGGTGTTTAGCAACTTTTACAATCAAGGTCATAGGTCCTAATACATAAGTCAATAGAAAGACTTCTGTGGGCTTTAGATCAGGGCCTTAAATGCTTGGTCATGCTAAAATAATACAGAGACATAAAAGATCATCAACAGAATCAGAAAGAGTGGAAGATGAACCATTATTATATGAGGTTGTTCTCAGAATTACAAAACATGCTTTAACACAAGAAAACCAGTTGACAGTTTAATTCCCTGTACAAGGACCAAGCCCATGGGTCTTTTCAGACTGCTTGCACATTTTGTACTTTAATACATACAAAAATTTAGTTATGAAGTAGTAGAAATAGAATAAGAATTTAGGAGAAAAAATATAGGAACCACAGAATGATTAAAGGAACAGTGAATATAATACATTATTATCTATTAAATATTGAGTTTTGCGTATTATTATTTATGGTGCTTAGATAACAGCACAATAAAAATACAAAAACAAAACAGTTTTGAGTGGTAACAGCTGTGTGCTCCATCATCATTCCTGGGAGAAGACAGCTGGGAGTTTATTATTTAGACATTCCTCAGCATTTTACTGTCTCACTCTGGAAACTGTCCCTTGAAGATGATGTTATCAGCCCCAACCTTTTTCCTCTCTGCCAAGAACCCCCTTTGAATGTGAGGAGGAAGCATTTCACAGCTACAGTATTAATGATGGGCACGATATTAATGATGGGCAGCTGTAAAATTGTTTTCTTTGTAATGACAGTAATGGGCTGCCGCACCAGTCCCTTGTGGCATTACCATACATGGGCAGCCTGATGCCAGCACCCTTTGAAAAGACAATGCGGGGGTACCAGTGTGCCCGTCATGTGCAATAGCTGGACCTGGGGGTTAAAAAAAAACAACCTAAAAAAGTCCATGATCGACAAAATCCCAGACCACACATCGTAACCCTCCTTATAGCACTTGAGCCTTTGGCATTTGATTAAGTGAAGGAAAAGCCAGCATAAAAAATCATTCCTAAACCTGTTGAATTTTTGGTCAGCAAGCTGCTGAAGTAGTGGATGTTGAGTCTGATCTCTGACCTCTGTTTTGAAGATTATTTGCCACCCAACAGCCATGGGAAAAAAGAAAGAAAAAAAGAAATCACCTGCATTCTACCTGAATTTCCTCTCTAGTTTCCCACATCGCAGTGTGTAATGTCTCATGGAGTTACCAATGGCTGATCTCACAGGAAGGATTGGCGGTGGGGAGGGGAAGAGAGTTCTGCATGGAAACCAGAATTGGGGTCCTGAAGAATGAAATACTGAACTCTAGGAGCCAGGAGATCTCCAGTCAGAGCAGTGAGTGGGTTTTTCCTCCCTCTTTCCCATGGCTATTTTGAGGCAAAATCTGGAAACAAATCAAAACAACAAAGGGACAGATACAGTATTTTAGGCAGCCTCTCCTTCACTTTAACAAAGCCTTCCAAAGAAGGTTATATAGTGAGATGTTAACTTTAATTTATTTTAGTCCTTTTTCTTTTTTTTACATTTAGGAAGAGGAAAACAGATGAACGCTGAAGTATAAACCAATAAATCTCCTTTCATCCTCAAAGAAAAAATGTTTTGTACATAGGTTTCCATCAGGAGCCTTTTTCTACTAGATTATAGGTTTTAGATGTGTTCCATTTAAAAAGAAACTACCATAAAGTTCCTTTAGTCAAAAGGAAATAATCACCATCCATTAAATGAGAAAGCCCCAATGTATTTTTAAATCAAACTATCCAGTGGAGAAAAAGAAAAGGCTCAGCTCTGTGGTCACATGAATCACTTAGCAGATGGAACTTGAAAAGTTGGTTCATGCGCCATGATGAAGAGGTCCATACTTTATTGCGCTTTCCACCAGACCGCTCAGAGATATTCAAGAAGTTAAAAAAGCTTTAAATGCACGGCTCTAAATCCTTTAGGAATTGAACATATTAAGATGACAAGACGAGTGTGTCGTTAAACCATAACTATCCTTTTTGGATTACCAGGTATTTGTAGATTTATTGGCAAGATGTCTTAAATTAGGGATATATTTTTAGCCTGCAGCATTACATAATAAAATGGCAACAGAATTCTTTGCAGTAAAAAAAGAAAGGGAAAAGCGGGGTTCTTATTTAAAACCAACATAAAGTTCTCTGCTTTTGCACTCTTTTGCCTACCCAGAGAGGTGCTCCATGGTTACACAATCAGTAACACTGCAAGAAAACCATTTCCATTACCCCATTTCACTGAGAAGTCAGCACTGCCCTGCCTTTCATTGCAGACCCGCTCTTTAGTCTGAAACTGCAAATTAAACCCAGAATTTCAGCTCTCAAAGTTTAAATACTTTGCTTTACTCCCAGCACACAGCCTCACCAGTGTCTGTGTGGTGCGATTAAACTCGTTAGACATTTTTAAAATGATTTTTGCAAGTCTGTTAGACTTTAGTGTTTTTCTTTCATTGGTTCTATTTATTTATTTATTTAAAAATAAAATCATTTTGATTAATTATATCAGAAGGTCTTGCCTGGACTTTTTTTAACAAAACCAACGAACCCAGCTAGCTTTCTTTCAGAAATACATTTCTTATTTTGGGAGCTTCTCTGAGCATTCTTGGGGTCAGATAGAGCCATATGTGTTAAACTGTTCCTTTCAGGAATGAAAACCAAATAAGAGCAAACCAGTGAGAATAAGAAACAGTAAAAATAAAATTCTCCAACTCAACTTTCCTGCGCCCTTAAAAAACGTGCTTGGTATGCCCTTGGAGCAGCCTTCATTTTCTTTGTGAAGTAGGTTATGTAAATGACTGAGTTGTTCAGTGTTTACAAGCCTTCGTGTCTAGTGCTCATAAAAACGTCACTGTGCACTTCCACGTTGAAAGGCTCTTTTCTCTTACCTTCCTGAAACCCCTTTCGAATGAGTAAGCCCTCTTGACCAGGAAGCTGTAACTTGGCCTTCCCACATTGCTTGGCTCTAATGAGGTGTGTGTGGCTCTTGACCAGTTTTTTAGTATCTTTCTTAGTACTTCAAAGCTGCTGCTTTGAGTGCAAAACACGTTTTATCACTTGGCAAAACCTTTCAGCCATGTTTTAACTGTTAGTTATTAACAATATAATATAATAGAATTAATTAGAATTAATACATCTGGCTTTTCAGAAAAATCACTGTTGCCACCTGTCTCTAAGCGAACTATAATGCTGTTGCAAGAGGTAGTGATTGGGATTTGAATGCCATTGGGCACTGTTTACCAGCCTGCAGCAAGTGATCACTCCTTTGAGCAATGAAATAACAGGAGGCTGCCAGGTATGAGCTCGGTGCCTCTTCTTCCGTGTTCTAACATACGCTAAGCGTATGGCAACACTGCAATTAAAAAGCCACCACTGTCCCATGCCAGCTAACTCAGGCTTGCAGGGGTCAGGCTAAAGGGCCAGTTAATTGTGCTGTAGATCAGTGGTTCCCAAACTGTGGGGTGCACTGCCCGGGGATGTGTGTGAAGAAACATTTTGGAAGGGGTGAAATGTCAAGGTCCAGGCCAGCCCCCATGGAAGGCGGGGAGGGAACACCATCTAACCCCTCTCTGCCCCAGTTCTCCCCAGTCCCACCCGCAGCCACAGTGTCAGCCTTGGACCCCGACTCCTGGCCGCGGCCGAGCTTTACCTCCAGCCACGACTCCATTCCTGGCTCCAACAGCAGCCACATTGTTCCAGGCTGCGGCTCCCAGCCCTAGCCACAGCTACAACCCACATCCCTTGGCTCTGGCCCACAATCACAGCTCCTAAGGGGGAGGAGAAGGGTGCAGATCGGGTAAGTTTGGGGACCACTGGTGTAAATATTCAGGCTTGGGCTACAGCCCATGCATCTAGGACCCTGCGAGACAGTGGGGTCTGAGGGCTCAGGCTGCGACACAAGCCCAAACACATACACTGCAACTAAACAGCCCCTTAGCCCAAGCCAGCTGGCACGAACCAGCTTCAGGTTTTGAATTGGAGTGTAGACATACCTCAAGGAGACTCTCACTTCCATGAGATGAGAAATTACCATGTGAGGTTTGTCTAAGGCACGTCATATGGTTTGACCCACACATTTATTCATATCCCTTCTCTTTCATATTATGGTGTCTCATGCTTTCGAAATGAAATATTTCCCATCACACTGACTGGAAGTGATCAGGTGGGATGCACAGAAATATACCCTATTTCATGCTTTAGTCATTAGGAAATCATCAGTGATGGTATGGATTATATCATTTCCGCCTGCGTTGACAGCAACATCTCTCTGGTACAGTCAGTCTCTACTATCACCAGGAGGAAGAGTTTATATCAAAGCTTGTAATTCGTCAGTCTCGTGCACAGGCCTAAATGTTTAGAATTATTAACTTCAGAGCCGTGTGCTTGTTAATTTATTATTAATTATTCTATATTTATATTTCTTTGAGCACCTCAAAACCATCCAGGTCATGGCCTCATTATATCGTGTGCTGTGTAAACATGGAGTAAATTATAGTCCCTGACTTGAAGGGCTTATAGTCTAAGAGACAAATTATAAAAGTTCTTTCCAAACCTTGGGATTTGCCAGTCTGCCACAAAGTTGTACAGCCCCCGGAATTTCAGCAAGCAGTATTTGTCCCTAGGGTGAACACTGTGCAGAATACATGTTTGAACTCTGCTCTGTGAAAACAATCCTCCCATCAGTTGCAAGCAAGTGCTCAATTTTGCCAGCTGACAGCTTTTACTCTGCTTCTAATCCATCGAGCCCTTGTTTTTAACGATATTCAGGTATCTCTCTGCTCAGTGTTGTAAGGCCTAAGTGATTTAGGTGGCTAAGTCTCATTTTCAAAAGCAACTGAGATAACTAAGGCTACGTCTACACCGGCAATTTAAGTCAACTTAAGGAGCCTTAAGTGGACTTAAATTAAGCCACGTCCACACTAAGAAATTCCTTAAGTCGACTTAATGAAAGCTTAAGTCGACTTTGTTACCTTAAGTCGACTTAAGGATGGTGTGGACATGGAGTAACCCTTAAGTCAACTTTATTAAATTGACTTAAGGGTGGTTACGTCAACTCAGTAAAGTGGACTAAGGCAACTTAAAGCTAAGTCAACTTAGTCCACTTTGTTAAGTCGACTTTAATAAGGTCGACTTTAAGTCGACTTAAAGTCGACCTTATTAAAGTCGACTTAACTTTTCTAGTGCAGACATAGCCTAAGAGCCTAAGTCTTGTTGACTTTCAGAGCTATATTGGGTCTTAAGTGCTGAAGTCATTTTTGAAAATAAGACTTAGAGCCTCACAAAGAGCTCCTTACAAAATGCCTGCCATCATGCAGGTCACACCCTGAGTGTCTGTGTATAGCTGTAGCCTGCCAGCATCTTTGACGCCAGCAGCCTTGGTTATTACCTACAGGGTAACCTCAACATATTCTCAAGTCCTGAATTTTCTCCCCAAACGTGAGTTCTCTGTTTTGCTCTGTCTAGCTCTTTCTTGGCCAGATATTGGAAGTTGGTTGCCTCTGTAAGGGAACAATATCCAACATTTTGTTATTTTAAATGGAGTTATTCCCACAATTCAGTTTAACCATAGCACTGTGGGTCAGTTTTGATTAAAGAATAAAACAAGTTTATTTAACTACCCAGGGATTAATTTTAAGTGAGCACAAATATAAGGCACTAAAGTTAGAAATGGTTATAAAAGAAATGTGCTTTCTGGTGCTAAAACTTAACAAACCATCCACATTTCAAGATAAAATTCTTACATATGCTTCCGACAACAGGGCTGAGCATATTTCAGGTCAGGCTCTCTCCCAAAGGCAAATGGCTGCTTCTTAGGTGAAAGAAAAAGTGAGATGGATAGGGAGCGATACCTAGGGGTGTTTTTGCTCATCATTTTTATAGTCCAGTTTGCCCCTTTGAAATGCATGTTCTTGAGTCTTACCCAACTATGAAGTTCATTCCCACTGTGAAGATGGAGTCTCGTGATGAAATAGGTTCCAGTCTGTTGTTTGCTAAAATGTAGGCAGATTCAAGGAATCAATACTTAGCATTGCTAAAATATTACCCAAACCTTAGTGCTGACATCTAACAAGCTTCCTGAGCCAAAGATAATTAAGCTTGAAGTACTTTACACCAGGAAACTAGAACAGAAGAAATACTATGGCAAAAATTGCAAGCATTTACTCCCTGTTGCAAGTGGGAGAGAATGTTAGACTCAGCAGCAAAGTCCCACTGACTTCAATGAGTCCTAGTTCCCGGAATACTTTATTACAGCAGTGGTTTGCACCCTGGGAGAAGCAGTCCTGCAAGGTAGCAAAGAGATCTTAGAGGATCCTGATCACTTCCTGTTTTTTTATGGCTATACACAGAGGAGCATCAGGGGGACTTGGGGTCCTGGGCCCTGGTCTCCCAGTGGCCCACAGGGATACATAAGCTTGAAATAGTAAGATGTTTCAAATATATTGCAGGAAATTGCTATATCTGTCACACCTGATTTTTGTTCTCTTTCTGTTTAGATGGTAAGCACTCCAAATGAGCAATCATGTCATCTTCTGTGTTTGGTACAATACCAAACAGCCAGTAAATAATAACAACTGGTTAGGCTGCTTACAAATAGAGCCCTGCAAAGACGCAGATATCCACGGATATCCGCATCCGCAGATACAATGCAGATATCTACAGCCCATTTCTTGCAGATGCAGATCAGATACAGATCCACATATTTTTATCTGTGCAGGACTAGAGCCCTGCAAATCTGTGGATATCTGCATTATATCCATGGATACAACATGGATATTGATGGACCATTTCTTGCAGATGCAGATCGGATGCGGATCCACATATTTGTATCTGGGCAGGGCTCTACTTACAAATATCTTCCTTCTACTGTAACTTCTTAACTTGGACTTAGTGTTTACACAGCAGGAATTCATTCAGGTTTTACACAAGACAATTTTCAATCATTCAATACCATGAATCAAGTCCCAAAATTATGAGATTGTCTTAAAAATCACAAGATTTTTCAAAAAAATTATGTCCTCTTTACTTGATTTCTGGAGTTTGAGTTTAAAGGAATGGTTGGCTCACATTATCAAACCTTTCACCACAATGGTGAGGCCTAGAAACTTTTTTGTCTTAAAATAATAATAAAATAATAATAATAGCTAAGAGCCTCATGCAGACTCTTGCTGGAGTTTTAAGAAAACCACTGCATATCATGAGATTTGTGATAAATTTGCAAAAGGGCAACATGCCCTTCGGCAATGAAGACATCTCTTCAGCTCTACATGACTGACTGTGAAACATTTCCACAAGCACATTCTTTAGAGACTGCTGCTTGTAGTCCGGTCCTCCCCTTCCCCCCATCCCCACCCCCACCACTTCCTGACAGAGTGGTCAGAGGTCCACCTGCTCTCAGAAAGAACCAGTTACGACTGCAGTGTTCTCCCAACAAACCAGTCATAAAATGATCTGAGTGATCATGTCACTTGACTTTGTGGTATGTGAAATGGGCTTCTGGAAATTTCAGGCAACTCATTGCTATCCCCCACGTAGCCTTTTAAAAAAAAATCATTGGATGTTTCCAGGCTACTCCTCATACCATTACTAATTAAATGTCAAAGCTAATACAACTTCAAAGTTAGTAGAAAGCAGCATTTAAAAAAACACTCCTAAGTGTGTTGTGTTAAGTAAAGAAAACATAATACCAGATCTCATTTTCAGCTGAACAGTCACTGAGGGCTTTGAGCAAAGCAGTTGCTCTTCATGAGCCTCTGAATTTGGACAGTGTCAAAACAATATGTTTTAAAACAGCTTCTCACACGTCTAGTGCTTCATAGCACAAATGCATTTCATGAGATGTCTTCAGATACTGGTTTTCTTCTAGCCTGAACTGTTACAACTGACCCTACATCACTTAGCAAGATGGGGGAGATGAATGGAAAAAACACATCATATAGTAATGAATTTTATGAAGTGTTAAAAAAGTCAGTTCAGTAACTGTATATTGTACCTTAAACAGGGCAAGGTGGAGTAAAATTCCCCTAAGTACTTTATTCTCTGATAACTTTCAGTAATCTAAATACCTCCCCTGTCACAACTGGAAGGAGTCATTGTGAGGAAGAAAATTGTGTATGTGCACGCTAGCTTAGTGCCTCTCCGCCATTTAAATATTAATTGAAAAGACGAGGGCAGAGGGCAGTTGACACTTGACTTTGCTCTCTTTCGTCTGTCCATGGCTTTGATCATGCTACATCTTTCTTTGTGCCTGGTACTCCAAAGAGTATCCCAGGGTCATGGCCTGTTTCCTAGTCAAGAGGTATAAACCTACTGGTTTAAATATTTGAAGCCCCGGGTTTAGCAGGGAGGGGGGCTTTTGCTTCATGCTTTTCACATTTCCCACATAACCCAAAGCAGACTAAACAAAACCAGTGTGAAATCTCATGGCTTGATGCTGCTATGGTTATATTTTTTAAGCTGTCATCCATTCAGTTGTACTTGTGTTTATTCCCTGGATTTACAGCTTTTTCAGCCTTTTTGGGGATCTTTGAAACCTTTTGAAAAGGGATAGCAAGCAGTGGTCTATGATTAAAGCCCAGTGTTTTTTTCTCCGATGCTGCTCTTGTGCAGCTCTGTCACACATGGTAGCATTTAGGAGTCCTTCACAGCTGAGGTGTTTCAAACACTAATGAATGGAAGTTTGGCCATAGACTGCAGACAAGCTTTAAGCATGCTTTACTGAATGGTGTACTGTAGTGGCCTGGGAAAGGAAGAGAGTTATAAATTGTGTCAGCGAGCCACCCAGACAAAATGAAGCCATGTGGAAAATCAAATCTATTAAAGTATGAAGACGGTTATAAGCTATTTTAAGCTGGTCATTCTTAAAAGGTCTCACTTTGCTGGAGGGGTAAATGTTTACCTATTCTTCCTAGATCGTTTTCACATGCTGTCTTAGGAGATGATGTGCAGCATTTGATAAAAAATCAACTTCTCACCAACAGCCATTTTATCAGAAATGTTTATTGTCTACAGTCTACCAGCCATGTCCTGAAAGGTACTGCACATTTATTAAATAAGCAGTCTAAAGAGGATGGCACAGCAGAGCAGGGCCTGCGAAGGAAAACTTCGAGGCCAGCAGCTGTAATTAAGAGAGGGGCCTGCAAAAATATATGTTAAGTTTACTTTATGGGGGTAGCCCACCTTTCAGACGCTGCATCTTGTTTCAGACGCAGCATTATTGTTACATGTGTTTTGGGGTCAGACTAAGGGGTTCAGCAGAACTTTGTTAAACTTCTAAACAACAGATGAGATGCATTCATTCAGATCCTCTTCTTAATCTTTGAAAGAGGTCAGGATTAAGATGAGAAATTCCACCTGATGCTTCAGGGCTGAAGTTGCTACCTTTAGCCAAAATATTTTCCTGGTTTTCTTTGTTTTAATCGTTTGAGGACATCTGAACTGAAAGAGCGTTCTGGTGTTAATGGAAAGGCTGCTCTGCTCTTTTAAACTCATGAATAAGGTTGCATCTAGTTGGCATACCTTTAGCATGAGAAATGTTGAGAGAAAAGTCTCCCCAGTGTCAAAGCCAAAACAAGACAATTACTATTGTAGTCAAAGCACACTCCAATTCCTAGCTATTTATTTAGTCCCATCTCAATTAAGTCAACATAATAGCAACCTAGGTAAAGGATTGAAAGTGAGCAAACTGGAAGACAAGTTGGAGAGACACCTGAAAATGAACTGATGTGGTCAGCCAGGTCTGTACGTTTTCCAAGAGGGTGGAGATCCACAAGTTTGTGGTTTCTTTCCTGACTCTATCTGGTCAGATCCCCAGTCTGGACAGGCAAAGCTGGCCATTTCCTTCCAATATACATGGATGTGGGAGTAACTGGAAGAAGGACTCCTGAAATAATACAAAGATTATAAAGAGTGTTCATTCATCTTAGGAAATAATTACGGTTTATGCAGAAGTCCTCAGTGGCAACAATATCTGTTTTTGTAACTTAAAGACATAGACACAATGGTAATTATTTATTTGTGTCTTGCAGGAGGAGCCTGAAGAAACTGAAGAGACGTCCTCACAAGAATCTGCAGAGGAAGATTAGGCTACCACACATTCAATTTCTACCTCATCAGCAGTTGGGTCTTTTGAAGGGAGAAGACGCTGCCTTGACCACTTATTTTCTATTGCCATGGTCTTTCCACTTATGCCTGGGGGAAGAAAAATCACATAACCTTTAAAAAGACTTTATTAATCACCTTCGTTGTAATCCCTTCACAGTCCCAGGTTTAGTGAAAAACTGCTGTAACACAAGGGGGACACAGATTACCGATGCAACTTTTAATTACTGTTTTCTTTTTTCTTAATCTACTAATAGTTTGTTAGAGCTGCTAAGTAAGGGTGAATGGGTCAGGAAATCTTTGAATTAGGTTTAAGTCATTCACTGCACTGCATATAAACAAGAGACTTGTAACATAATTATAACGGGCATTGAAATAGGAAAGGCTTGGTGTGTAATACCATTGGCCTTACAACACCTCCGAGAACCCACTCCCTCACTTAGTAATCTCCCTGTTTAGAACACCAAAGATAAGGAATAGATACTTCTCTTTTTTGTAACCTTATAGACGTGTACTTGATTTTATTTTATTTTTTTACTGTTATTTCAGGAAAAATTGAAAGCTGATTTTTCACTTAATTCAGCCGCTAATCAAATGAAAAAAAAAGGTACTTTCATTTTGCAAAAGGGAAAAAAGACAAAGATACGTTGTATACAGATACAAACATATCAGCAGAAGTAGTAATAAACAGAACTCACGGCATTCATCTTCAGGAAATTAGGAATTCAGGTAGACTCAGCTTTCCGCAGAGCCAGACATTTTTTAGAAAACTAGAGGTGACTAACACCAAAACACTTCCAAGCCATATAAAGACATAGATATCAATTAATGGGGGGAGGAGAGGAGAAGAGATAATGAAAAAGTTCCCCAGAATGAATCATGAATTTACCTGAACCAATAAAATAAAATATTTTGTTAGATCGCAGCTAATTTCACCCACCCTGTATCAATATTTCAAAGGGAATTAATATCTTCTCATTACTCACCAGTCTTGATGTAAGAATCAACACCGTGTACCTCAAGTGAGCTTGTATATTACTTTAAGCAATATACTTTGACATAGGATGGTTCACTGGTCGGTTGGACTCCAGTGACATTTCTCCATCTTTTTCACTCAAAGCCGCACTTTTAGCAACAGATGCAATACCCCACTATTCAATACTACCTCTGATTTTTACAATTAACTCAACAGCTTGATAAATACATGCTGCTATACACATACAATGCAGGAAATTATTATTGGGTAGATAATCATGAATATCTGCATTTTCCCCTTCTTTCTACTTCAACACTTAATGAAGCAATATCTTTAATGTGTTTCAGCATGACTATGTATTTTTCTTTTTTTAAAATGTACTTATTCCTATTCTCTGCTAGATTTCTGTGTAATGTACTGTTAACTTGAATATATTTTTGTACTGAATTACTCATAGGTTTGTAAGGATAATTTTCAATGACACTACATGACATAGAAAAAAATTAGTTGTAATGTTTAAATATTACTGTCCAAGTTTGTACCTCAAATGAATTGTTTAAAGAAATGGACTAATTGATTGACAAAGACCTACCTCCAGCCTTTAAATGGAATGAACTTGTTACTTTGAGCATTAGATTGAGACATTTGAAACAGTTAGGACTGCAACTAATCCCTAATTCAAAACTATTTTTTGTAAAAGAACTTTGCTGAAAATGAACATATTTGAAATTACTTTCATATTAAAAACAAACAAACAAACAAACAAAAAAACCTTCAAAGAAACTTGAAGCTTTGTAGGTGGGAGCAACAAGCTCAGCTTTTGCATAATGCAATCACAAATATGTGTTTTTTTTAAAAAAAATTAGTAGATTGTGAGAAAATATTTGACAAGTATTTTCATGTATTTTACACAAATGTGATTTTTGTAATATGTTTCAACCAGATTTATTTTAAATGCTTCATATGTAGAGGGTTTTTTATTCCTCTCTTTTTCTCTCTCACTGTCTCTCTCTCTCCTAGTCAGTACATCTACTTTGTGACATTGTATTATTAACTGGGCCGAGGGTAGTTTCTCAGGAAGGCTTCTATTGGTATGGCTTTGTATGCATCTAACAATAACTACTTATACTGGCTTCTTCAAAGAGATAATATCAAGAAACAAGGATTTCCTCCAAAGACTGCCAAGGGTTGATTCTTGGAGATTGTTGAGAAAGAGCTGATCAGAGTATTAAAACTAAATATGTTAGTGGTAATTAAATGGGCGATAATCTTATCAATTTTGCAGCTCATTAAGGGCTACATCTATTTCCTACTGAAGTCAATGGAAGGACTCCAGTTGACTTCAAAGAGCACTGGGTCAGGCCCTAACAATGTCATGTTCAGTAAAAACATTTTGTTTATTTGAAAAACACAGTGTTCAACAGAAGAAATAGAAGTAGTCGATGCATGTGGATCAAGCTCCGAGGGACTTACAGCTCTGATGACGTTCATCTTATATTGTCTATATATTGTACAATCAAAATACATTACTACCTCTTACGGCCTACTATACCTCATTTTTCAGACTGAAAACTGCTTGTGACCACTGAATCAGTGAGAACATCATAAAATTTTTTATATATATAGTTTATTTTTATGGGAGATAAATTTTATAGGACTGTTCTTTGCTGTCATTGGTCACTAGTAAATAAAACTGGACATGAAACTTTTCTACCATTTTTGCAAGATAGGTATGTTTGTGGGAGACAAGTTTCAAGATGTTGAACTGCAGTTTACCTTTTTCCTGTTCCTTTTTGCTTTGTTCTTCATGTAGAATTGCTGTCTATGATTGTACTTTGAATCGCTTTCTTGTTGAAAATGGTCCTTTAATGGATTATCACAGTCTGTTCGGCACAATAAACATAATAGCCTCTGTGATCCCCAGATTGTTTGATTCCTAGACTTTTGTCACAGCTCCATGAAATGGGTAATAAAGTTTGGTCACAATGGGCCAAATTTGTAAAAGTTTGCATGCAAGTCATTTTCGTCTGAGAACCATGTTCATGTAAAGCTCTCTGTGCCTGGGCAAAAAGGGGTTCGGGGGTTCTTTTTTTTCAGAGACTGTCGGAGTCACATCATCAGGCCCGGATTAAGGGGCCTTGTGGTCCTGGGCAGCCCCACCACTGGGGGCTTCCCCCATGGCCTGGCCTGGAGCCCCAGCCTCCCTCCCACACACAAACACACACAACATGGGGGTCCCTGCCTGTGCCAGAAGAGGCTGTGCTCCCACCCTGCCCCGAGCTGGCTGGTCCACCTCTAGGGGTGGGGCGGGCCAACTCCATTAGCTCTGCTGTTTCAGGGGTGGCAGGGCTGGGGCTGGGGCTGGCCCCAGCAGGTGCGCAGTATGGCGTCCGGTGTGGCCCTGGAAAGCCACAATAAACGTGCATCGCACACCCGCCAGCCCTCGTCAGCCCCACCCCCAGAGCGGAGCAAACAGGGCCGACCCGCCCCTGGCGCAGGGGCGGGTTGGGAGTATGGAGCCTGGCCCCTCTCCCGCCCCTCCAGTGCCAGCGGGGCAGAGGCCCTCCCAAGTCCCAGCAGCACTCCCTGCACTATGCGGGCAGCGGGGTGGTGTGGGGGTGGCTGATTAATGCAGGGGCCATAGGGGCTGAAGCCTGGGGCCCCCCTTCAGGCCAGGCCCAATAGCCCCTGCATTAATCCAGCCCTGCACATCATTAGTTTGATAGATTTTGTTATATGCTCACACAATTTGTGTTTGCTGCTGTGCCTGTCTCTCTTAATGTGATTATTCTGTTCTTAGGCCATATATTTAGTGGCACACATGCTCTGTCTTAGTTTATTTTCAAACTGCTTTTTTCAACATACCAAACCTATCAAGGCCTTATAACCATTATTTTTTCTAGTGCTTTGGAGCACGTTCTTATTGGACTTGGTTATTTTATAATGTAAATAACCTAGCACACAATCCCAACGCAAGTACTGAGAAGTGATATACATAACTTCAGTTCTGAACCAGAGAGCTGAGCGAGTTCATTCATTGCATTGAGTACTCCCTTTTCCTCTAAACTCGTTCCCTGCTCAACGGTATTACAGAATCGTTCCATTTCACATTTCTCTCTTCCTGGTAGTCTTCCTCCCTCTGGTTGCCATCACTCAACTCTTCCTGTTATTTTATCTGATCTTATGCTCCAGCTGTAACCCACCCACCTAGTGGATCAGCCAGCTCACTGAACTTCTGTAACTATTTGCTTAACTCCTCATATCTTCTTCCTAGTCATTCCGCTGGGTCACCTCACTCCCACTTTTCTTTTTGAGGTATCTTCCAGTAAAGCTATCCACACTTTATATCACAATGGGCCTGCTCACGTTTTAAAGCATGCATAAGTCGTGGCAGGATCGAGACATACATTTGTCGGCGTCCAAGTTTCTGCTCTGTCCAGTGCACTTGTAACAAAGGTTATGGTAAGTTTCCACCTTTGTCATTAAGTTCACATCAAGTCATTTTCTTACATAAGTTTTGGGAAGTTACTTAAAGCTGGTGTGCACCCTTTTACAGTGGTTTCACTGCTCATGTATACAGCAGTGCCTGATGCCTCTGAACATCTGGCATAGGCCCCTGTTGAAGACAGGATACTGAACTAGCTGGACCGTGGGTCTGAGCCAGTATAGCAATTCATCTGTTCCTATACCCAGATGTAGGATGCCGTCTTATCATAATCCAGTCTTCACCTGAAAGCACAATGAAGTATCATTTCGAACCTTTACACCTTTGCATTCCTTCACATTGTTATTCTGTTAATTGCCCCAACTTTCTAGGGACGCCGCTCTTTTGAATCTTCCATAATCTTCCTTTCCGCATTTATTTTTAAACCAAAGAAATATTTATTCATGAATCCATAACTTCCCTCCACTAAGCAGTGCGTGAACGACTGGGTGCCGTGTTTTTCCTTATTTGTAAACCATAGCATGCGCTAGCATTGTCACTCTAGCTGCTTTGCATGTGTGTGAGAGAGAAGATGGAAATATTTTGGCGGCTGTACCTTAAAAATCTTTTTTTTTTTTTTTTTGTCTATTTGCATTCCACCCTCCATTTCATGGACTCACATGATTCACACTTTTCTCACTTCCAGTGTGGCTCTCCTATTCGGTGATAATATCAGAGGGGTAGCTGTGTTACTCTGTGTACAGC
This sequence comes from Pelusios castaneus, assembly GCA_007922175.1. Classification (NCBI taxonomy): domain Eukaryota; kingdom Metazoa; phylum Chordata; order Testudines; family Pelomedusidae; genus Pelusios; species Pelusios castaneus. The sequence goes on from ML685797.1 coordinate 18,927,075, forward strand.
AAAACCAACAAGAGTCCTGTGGCACCTTAAAGACTAACAGATTTGTTTGGGCATAAGCTTTTGTGGGCTCCAACAGGTCCCAACCATATCAGTCACATCATCAGGAGTTCATTCACCTGCACATCCACTAATGTGGTATATTTCCAGAGGGAGGGTAGCCGTTTTAATCTGTACAGCAAAAACAACGAGAGGCCTATGGCACCTTAGGCTATGTCTAAACTGGCAAGTTAGTTCGAATTAAGGAAGCTTAATTCGAACTAACTTAAGCCTTGGCTACACCAGGCTTTCATTAGTTTGAATTAAGGGCTTCCTTAAATTAACCCAATATGGCCATGTTAGTTCGAACTCAGCGCTTAGTTCGAACTAACCAGCACATTGAGCTCAATGCAATTGACTAATTCGAACTAAGCAAGTGCCATGCATGGCACTTGCTTAGTTCGAACTAAAATTTGCTAGTTCGAATTAAGTTAATTTGAACTAACTAAAATTAGTTCGCATTAGTTAGTTCGAATTAACTAATTCGAACTAACTTTGGTAAGTGTGGACATAGCCTTATAGACTAAGGCTATGTCTACACTAGAAAAGTTAAGTCAACTTTGTTAAGTTGACTTTAATAAGGTCGACTTAAAGCCAACCTTATTAAGTCGACAACAAAGTTGACTTAACTTTTTCTAGTGTAGACAGAGCCCCTCGGTTTTCTGTCACTACTGAGCTTTGCTGCCACTCAGCTTGCCTGTGCCTTTCTTCCTGAGTTACTGCTGTGGAATGAACAAGGTTTCAGAATCATGCCTTCCCACCTTCTGCTTCCATCTCTTCCTCTTTTCCATTCCAGTTACCTGTCCCCGCTCTTTGGCATATCTCTCATCTCTTTCCTACTTGTCTTCAGTGTTGCCTTTAGTTTCCCTACTTTCTCCACCACAGCTTCTCATTGATTGCTTCAGTCTTTAGTTGCATATGCATCAGTATTCAAGGTGAACAACATTTATTCTTACAATTAATAGTCTGAATTTCTGACAATAGTCAGAAAATACATGAAGGAAATTATTATTAATAAGTAACACATCAGACCAGTGGTATCTCTGATAAGGAAATACTTTGACCGTTTGCCGTCCAAATAATAGGGTTGCACCAGTACAAAGCATAAGAGTTGCCGTAAACTACAACTATCAAACTATCTTATTCTTCTCATTTACTCAATAGTGAAAGGGGAAATTACAAGATTAAACAATTAGCACTAGGGCTAACTCGTCAACTATGGCCTCATAATTGTACAGACATAATTAACGGCAGCGTTACAGTCAGCAACAGGTAGACAGCTCCTGCAGAGGCGGAGAGCGGTGACCTTAATGTACACTGTATTAATGCTCAGCGTTGAGCTAATCAGCGAGAGAATATAGCATAGATGAGTGGATCCCAAATCTCAGTAGAAACCCTACTTATCAGTAGAAGAGTACTTTAAAAGCAGAAGTCACAGCATTAAAACATTAGTTCTTGTTGTGTGAGTATCAGTAACAGAAATATTGTGTAGGACCACCAAAGATTGTGATTTTTACTCTGAGCGGTTTTTTTTTAATTCAGAAAAATCCATTAAATGTATAGAGTCCCTTAAGGCATTTTATTCTTAGTTCAAGGAGTAGACAGAAAAATAAGTACATTTTTATTACACTGGAACACATTTAACCATGAAAAACATAGTTTTAAGACTATCACATAATAAAATAAATTCTAAAACTTGAATCAACATTTGAAAACAATCTCTGCAACGCCATGGGCGGGACTGAGATGGGCTTGCCTGGACAGCGGAGCATCACCCTGAAAAGTACGGTAAGCCTGTGCGATAAGGATTTTATGAGGTATGATTAACAGACTCTTCTGAAAGTGCATGTGATGAATCGGATTGTAAAAGAGCTTGAAGCCAAGCAGTATCAGTCTTCTACCCAGGGCACTGTTAGGCCTTTATTGTTGCCAAGGGGCATGATATGGGCTTCTTGCATTGTTTCAGTTCATCCACATCACAAAACAAACAGGAACATACCTGAAATGCCAGGATCATTTGGCACATTGAGGTGCTGCCTATTTGCCTTCAGGCATTCCCACCTGAGCTCCGCCTTCCACAAAATAAACCACAGAAATCTGTCTGTTTTGCTACTCTCCAACAGCAGAGCTCTTAGCTTAGAGGATATTGTCCAGCTTTTCGACAAAATAAGTAAAGCTGAAGTGGAAAAATCAAAACCATCAACTTGCACCAACGAAGAGGTTTTTGAGAGTCTAAATGATTGTGGACTTCATCTAAGCCCCTGCCTGTTTGTTCTGCTAGCCGCTATGATTCACAGGGCCCACAACTGTTTCTGGGAGCAGCCTTCTTCCACAGGTCAAGCTATTTGCAGCCCAAAGTTATCATCGTTTGCTAGACCAGTACATGAGGAGCTCCAGCTTTTCCTTCACTCTTCCACTGGACTTGTCCATTGGTCTATTTTCTCTGCTGGGCAGGGTACTCGCAATCCCCATTCGTCCTCCTTCTGCCCCAACCCTCTTAAAAATCAAATAAAAACAGCTGCAATTAAGAGAAAAGCTCTCTGTTTTACAGCCTGCTCCAAGTCAGCCTGTCAAGGTCAGGATAATACTGGCTCACTCTGGGCCTGTGGACAATGCCACTGTAAACATTTATAATGAATCTCAAGAGACGTCCTGCCCATACTTTACAACCTGTTACCAGTCAAGGCAACACCAAGGGCCTCTTCATCAAAAATGTGCTCATCAATGACGCCAGTGAAACCACCCTTGGCAACGCCATACTTCAGGCTCCCACGGATAAGCAATGCCTTAAATTGATCTGAATTCAGACAAGCCACAGCCACAGGGCTGGAATCACTCTGCTACCCTCGCACATAGGAAGTGCAGGAGATTCTTAACTGGGTCACACGAACACCGAAAACCCATGGAATGGAACTGGGGCTCTTGCGGGCCATAGTGACTAATCCCATCCTCAGAAATAATCCCAGCTAAATCAATGAGCTTTTTCAAACGATGGGTGTGTTTATGTGGTGTTGGTTGGGAGTAAGGGCGATTATGTGGGAAAAGAATAAATTCCTGTTGCCTTAGAATGCCGCTCTCGCTGCTCTAGACGTTCTAGGTTGTTACTACAGAATTTGGGCCCGTTGTGTCATGGCTACACAGGTCCCTGGGTGCAGTGCCTTCCCTGCTGTGTGTGTGATGTGGGCTTTTTTCACATTTGCCTTAGGCTTCCAATCCCCCGCCTCACAGCTCAGGGTAGTCAGGCTTTGTATACAGCTATCAAAGTAGTCTAGTCCAAGTGCAATAATAACACCTCATCAATGCTTGGCAAAGAGTTACGAAGACCATGTTATTGTTCAGATACATTTTTTCTAATCATCCAAACACCTATCACAGGTAGCTAATGGGACGTTAAATCATTCAACGGTAAAGCATTCAAAGGCTTATCTAATAGGAGAAAAGTAACTGGCTCAAACAACTAAAGCCCAGCTTGTGCCCTCAGATGTACGTACACAAATCCCTTTAACTGGGACTGAGAATTGGATGGGTTTATTTGAGTGCAGAACATGATTAAAGGCTTGTCTATACAGAGTAGTTTAAGCCAGATTCAGCTGAGTTAATCCACGTTGACAATATTTGCATACAATGACACAAGCCAGTGCAGTGCACTAATCGAGCCCTCTGGTGTCCTCTTTAGAAGTGAACCAGCTTTGCTGCAGAGCACGTGTGTGCAGTGCATGGGTCGTGGCCATGCAATTCTACTGCATGCTGCTTTGGCAGGCTTGCAATGGCTCTCCGACACTGCATGTGCGTGAGCATTACTGACCTGTGTGTTTAGCTGTGTGCTCGCCCCTGCTCCAGCTTCAAGATCACTGGCCAGCCTAGCTCCTGTGTAAAAGTTGGAGTAAGGCCAGATTTTTGTCCATTTGCTCCTGGAGTTATGTTTATCAGCATTGCTGTAATGTTACACCAGATGCCCTACAACATGTTTCAAACAGCTGCTTGGACCTGTGCTGACCCTAGATCTGGGCACACGCATCAATGCAGGAAGCTTTTGGGCCCAGGCACCAGACTAAAGATGTTTTTGTGAAGGTTGCGAAACAGATACCCATGGAGCAGGGGGAAAGGGGTTTTTCAATACTGCAGCAGTGCTGGATGAAAAGCCCACCACTCGGGCAGCCTGCCATTAGAAACATGGCTGATAGAGACAGGTTTTTCCATTTTTCTTCAGAGCTGGACAGGTGTTTTTTTTTCACAACTATTGAACTAAAGACCATTATACAGCCTCTGGCTGCTGAATTCCCCTCTCCCTGAGTACAGTCAGCAAGACTCACTGGAGAGCAAGCATGAGGAAGACAGGGAACAGAGCTCCCTGGAACAACAGAATCTCTTGGGGATTCAGGACCTGACACCAGCCAGGGAGAAGGGAAACCCAGTTCCTACCTTGCAGCATCCAACCTGATGCCCAAGAAGCAACCCAGGCCAGGACTAAGGAGGTTGATCCTACAGAGAGAAAAACCACAGCATGTAACAATTTATCACTGTGCCCTGTTGCTCTGCTACCTTCTCTTCCAGGTGCCCCATGCCACCACCATTGTAGATGAACACATGCTAGGACACTTTCCAGTCCAAGCCCCCACCACTTCCCTCCCTCAGCCCTTTCTGGCCATTCAGTCTCACACCTGTTACACGTTTCCAAAAATGGCAGCTACTCTGGCAGGTCAATCAGCTTCTTTGTCATATTAATGATGTGATAGCAACCATTTTTTAGGCCTATGCCAGGGAAAGCACATGCCCATCTCCCTATTTTCATTTCCCCTTCCCTCCTCCATGCTGCCCACAGACTCCCTTCCTCCCATTCACCAACTTAAAGTGACAGCCAGCTGCCTCTTCCTCAACCCCTGCCCACAGCAGACTCAAATAAAGGAAATATGCTTTTGCGTGAAAGACCAGAGTTTATTGAGACACTGGCTATCTGAAACTACGTGTAGTTGGTGCACGCAGTTTACCTGAGGCAGAGGCGGACACTCCATGGCTGCGAAGTAACCAAGAACAGAGCTCCCTGCTGAGGTAGAAATGTCCCATAAGATGCAGCCCTACAGTGCAAAAGCGTCACTATAGCAACAGCAAAGTGCTCAGAGTATGCCTGCAATAGGGTAGGGGAAGGGTATGTCTGAGTAGGGCACCTCTGCCTATGACCCTAGGCACTGAAACTCAGGGCTGTGGGTTATTTTACTGAAGTGTAGCACATCTTTGTTGCTTTCCACACAAAAAAACCTGCTACCAGTGTGACTGCACCACAGAGTCAATGCAGAGGTTCGACCCCTCTCTAGGTGTCTCTGCAATTCCATCAGCTCTAAAGGGACCTCCCTTTCACTCCTGCACCAGTTGGGGGGTGGGGGTGGGGTGGGGGGGTGCATCTTGGGGAAAGGCTTCACAGTGTATTTTGCTGATTTGCCCGTTGCCATTTTCAATAAGGCCATTTTCCGCCTCCTAGTCACTAGCCTCAGTGTAATGTTGTTGAGAGCTAAAACAGCCTAAAACGGATGGAGAGAGGGTTACCTGGGCTCACTCCCCAGATTCACCCCACTAGGGCTTGCCACACCTTATGGGCACCGCCAAGGTGCAGCAAAACAGCCCAGTTTTCAATCTTCCCCCTCCCTCCCCCAGTACTTTCCAATCTTCCCCTCCCATCTCTCTACCCCACAAGCCTCGGACTATACTCACGCTCTCTCTCTCTCTCTCTCTCTCTCTCTCTCTCTCTCACACACACACACACACGTAAAAAAATTATTGTTGCTGTAACTTTTCATTTAGAGATTAATTTTTGCTGGTGACAGATTAGCGTGGATAATACAAAAACCCTTGAAAATGTCATTCAGAAGGTGTCAACAATGCACTGTACACAGACCTTCTCCCCTCTTGCCTCTCCTCCCACCAGCTGACAGATCGATGTACAGCTGCACTGGACAATGTGTGTTTGGCTCTTTGAAATGAAGGTCTTGCTCGCCGTGCGATGGGTTTAACCAAATGCACGTGCTACTACCATTCTGCCACTACTATGGTGGACCTTCTGTCCAAGCAGGCTGGGAATGGTTTCATTAACCAGGGAGGCAAAGGATAAACTGGAGCTCCCAGGCTAGATGGAGCAATGTCATCATTAATGTCCGCAGCATTCCTGAAGGCAACAATTCCTTACTCCATTAAGGTAATAGGCCTGAGTTCCAAAAGAGCCCAGGGTTGTGGACCCTTCCAGCCACCCTGACCATATGTCTATAACTCTGCCCTGTGATCAAACAGCCCTGAGCGCACCATACCCCTTTCTGTTTATTAATTCTGATCTCTGCTGGAGGGGTGTGTGCACACCCGGAATAGGCATATAGCTCCCAGAAAGAATCCCATGCCACAAAGCCAGCAATACTCCAGAGCCACAGCATCTTTTCCCTGGCAGCATACACCTGCACAGCAATGGCCACAAGAGTCAGCCTTGCCATGTCAAGTTGATTGGTTATGGACTGGTAGCATCTGGGGGGGGGAGGAGGGGACCAGCTTCCAGGTGGTGATGGCAACCCACGTTCGTGGGTCTGAGGCATGGCAGAATAGTACACTGCTGTTGCAGCTCCAGTGCTAGTTGAGCACAGATCTCTGAAAAGGTTATCTTCTGCATCCTGAACATCTCTTTCCACTGCTGGTCATCTCAGACCTGCAGGATGACTCTTTCCCACCAATCCATGATGGTTTTCCAAGCCCAGAAATGGCACGACAGGATGGAAAACTGCTCCAAGAATATTCCTGTACCATGCATTGCTCACTGTCTTCTTCTTCATCATCCTCATCCCACTTCCACTTTTGTCAAAGATTCTGCTACAGGTGGAAGAGGTGCTGCTGGCATCATGTCATCTGCCCAGGGTGTGGGGGTGGCACCCCAAGGTGAATTCATCTGGCTTTGAGTGTTGAAATACAGCCCAACTGGCCTCTGCAGATCAAGGTTGTCAGCAAAAGGGCCATGCTGGCCAACAACAATTCAGAAATGGTGCTAGGCCATGGAGGAAACATTGGCTCTTTTTAAAAATTTGAATGCTCTTGACTTCTGCTGCATGTCTCAGCATACGCACAGTGTGAAAGATCACATGATGCACACCGTTTAGCTGCAAAGCAAAGGCCTATGGGAAGGCAAGCCATTACCAGATAATGCACATTGAAAGAGGGCATAGGCACCTCGTGTACAGGGCTGACCCTGGGGGGGGGAGCAGGGCTCAGGGCCAATTGGCCTACGCGGGGCCCCTGCCTCCCCCCCCCCCCATGCTGGAGAGGAGTGCAGGGGCCAGCCTGCTCCACTCCTTATGGACCCTGGTCCCCCCGGGGAGCTGGCCCCGGAAGCCACGGCGGCCGCGGCCTGGGGCACCGGGGAGCTGAGGCGGTGGCTGCAGCCCAAGGTGCTGAGGCCGCGACCCCGGCCCTGGGTAGCCGAGGTTGTGGCCCCGGTATCGAGCAGTGGGGAGCCGAGGCCACGGCGGGGAGCCAAGGCCGTGGCCCAGAGTGGTGAGGCCGGAACCCCAGCCCCGGGCAGCCGAGGACACGGCTGCGGCCCAGGCAGCGGGGAGCCAGCCCCTGCTGAGGCTACCGGCGCTCCAGACTCAGCCAGGACCCAGGCTGCCGTGGCCGGCATCCCAGCCAGGGAACCGAGGCCGCCGCCGGGGCAGGAGCCAGCCCCGGCCACAGCTGGGGACCCTGCCCAGCCACATGAGGCCATGGTGAGGGGTGTTGGGCAGGATGTAGCAGGCCGGCCCAGAGGCCGGGACCCTCGCACCTGCCCTGCCCCTGGGCCTGCCTGCTCTGCCCTGGGGGCGGGGAGCAGGGCTGGCCCAGTAAAGCGTTCCTGGCCCACCCTGCTGCCAAAAGCAGCAGGGAACAGTGGGAAGCGCGGCCATGGGGGTGGGGCCACGGTGTGGGCCCCGCACTGCCCCGCTGAGAGCGGGACAGCGTGGGGCCCACGGAGCCGCAGGGCCCAGGGCAATCGTCCCATTCCCTCCCCCCCGCAAAGGACGGCCCTGCTTGTGTACAGGCTATTCCACACATTACCTGACATAAAAAAGCTGCAGATTAACTCCTTCATGCAAAGAATCCCCTTAATTATATAGCACAAACTGAGCGATATGAAGGCAGATTTTTCTTGCTCCTTAAGAGTGACATAAAATTATACAATGCCTCTCCTGTCCTGATTTCCATAGGAAATGGATGTAAAAGGAAATATAGGAAATTTTCATTTCCTATGGAACACAGGAAGCATTCACAATCTTCTTTTTATCTCCTGTCCCTTAACAACTTCAGGATTGTTTCTCTTCTTTTTTAGAACTAGCCTTGACCTGGAAAAGATGACTTTGGTGTTGCATTTTCCTCATGTTCAAAGAATTAAGTATCAACATACATCAGCCTGTAGTGTGCAGATTTACTTCCGTGCGCCTCTAAGTGCTAAATTATGAGGAAGCTCAAGGTTCTATATATACCTCTGGGATGTGCAACCTTGAAAGTAACTAGTCTTGAATAAATAAAGACCCTTCCTGGGAACTCCACAAACTACAAATCATTGTGTTGCTGCATAAGTAATTTGGACACTAAACACTTCCTGTGCTCAAGTTTTCTTACACATTCCTGATAAACCTGTTGGAATGATTTTCTTTCTGTATGTGATAGCATATACACAGTCACATCGCTAGGCATGTTTGGTGTCGGGTAGTATAAAAGTTTTATTGACGTGAGTTTGGGATGATTGCATTATCCCAGGACTTTGTTTTTAGAGGCAAAAATGAAAAAGGCTAATATCATACTTATACGTCACACTTACAGACTGTAGCCCTTTACTTCTTCAAGGCACTACATAAATTAAGAGCCTAAGGGCAGGTCTACACCACCACTTCTGCTAGCAAAATTTATGAAAAAAAAAAAACCCTGAGCAACGTAAGTTTCGCTGGCCTAAGTGTGCATAGCTACCGCCGTTCTTATTGCAGTGCGGCTGCATTAACACAGCTGTGCCACTCTAAGATCATTAGTGTAAACATGGCCTAATCTGCTGTTCCTAAGGAACTCGATATTCTGTTATTTAGTCTTGTGGGGTGCTGATCACCCTCAGCTTCCATAGAAACCGATGAGAGTGGAAGTCTCTCAGAATCTCACAGGACCTGACCCTAAATTTGGCCTCACTTCTGTTAGCTCGCTAACACTTCCACGCCCAAGGAGCGCATACTGTGACATATTGGTTTATGTGCCTTTTCCCTTTTAGTATTGCATTAATCAGTGGAGATAAACTCTGATGGCAATACATGAATAACCTGAGAAAAGGAATCCTACAGCTAAGCAGCTTCCTCTTTTTAAAGGGTGACCAACCATTAGGACAACTTCACCAGTGCAACTCCCAGCAGACCTTTATTTGGACCTGTGCAGTTTATTGAAGCGGATCCCGGGATAACTGCACAGGTCCACACACTGGCATATAGCAGCATCGCCTAGCTATTCGCTGGGTTTGCAGCTACACCGGTCTACTAGGCTCTACATAAACAATAAACAATTTTCCAGAGAGACTCAGGCCCTAATTTCTAAAGGTGTCTAGGCATTGCCATGCTCAGCATCACGACACCTAACTTAGGAGCTCAAATTTCATTTTCAAAAGGGTTGTAGGCACTTAGGAGTTCGATTCGCATTGACTGTCAATGGAATTTGGATTCCTAAGTGCCTATGTCCGTTTTGACAATGAGATTTAGGTTTCTAAATCAGTTAGGTGTTGGGATGCTGAGCATGGTAATGCCTAAAAATCTGGGTCTGAGTGATCTGGGCCTGATCCTGAAAGGTATGTAGGGAACCTAACTCCCATCAACATAAGGCCAAAACATATTTGCAGTTCGGTATCTAAGTCATGTATGAAAATGGGACTTAGCCTACATGAGCCACTTCTGACCATTCCACCCTAAGTCTGAAAACATCCTTCAAAGGAAGAGCTGTATCCCCATTTTACAGGGAATATGTAGCGGGGAGAGAGTGTAATATAATCACGGTTGCTCAATCACAGCAATGTTCTGAACAAGCTACGTGCAGTGGGAGAACCCTGTGGGAAGCCCTCCCAAGAGGGATATTACAGAAGCCCTGCTCTGTGGTGAAAAGGGGGAGTGTAGCTGTTGAATGTTCATTGTGGGCTAAATAAACTCATGGCCTATGCAAATTGCACAACTGAAAAACGTTTTCACACCACGTGGGACACATGACTATTGAAAAGCCTTACTGGAGAGAGCTCTGGAACCTTAGGGGGATTTGGACAGTCTTTGGAGTTGAGGCAAAATAAGTGACTGTTTACTCGTACACTGCCATCATCTCTGATTTCATGTGCATTTCTGAACTGGCATTTTGGTCTTGGCTACACCAGCAACATGAACTGTTGTTGTGGAACCAGTTGTACAGAACTTGTTTAAGCCCAAATAGTTTCGTGCCACCCCATTGGCCATGCTGAAACGCTCTACTTGTATTGCCCTACATGATTTCATTCACAGATATTAAGGCCAGACAGGACCACTAGCTCAATTAGTCTGCTCTCCCTCGTTATCACGGGCCACTAAATTCCACCCAGTTACTCCCCCTTCATTGAGTCCAATCATTTATGTTTGGCTAAAGAATGTCTTCCAGAAAGGCAGTCAGTCTTGGTCTGCAGATATCGAGAGCTGGAGAATCCATCACTTCCCTTGGTAGATTGTTCCAGTGGTTAGTCAGGCTCATTGCCTTATTTCCAGGGATTAACAGTGGTACTCGTGTACTCATGAGCACCTAACCTTTGAAAAAGTGTACTGAAAACTTCCCCCAAAGGCTCACATGCGTACCAGCATACCCTGCACAGCCCCAGGCTCACCCACCCTGCCTCCTGCCCAAACCCATGCCCCCCTTCTGTGCTTCCAGCCCCTGCTGCAGGTGGCCCGGCTCCCAGGCAGGATCTGACCACCAGCCCCCTGCTGCTGCCAGTGGCTCCAGGCCGGATCCGACCCCTGCTGCCTCTGGTCCTGGGCCAGATCCAGCCCCCAGTTCCCAGCTCCTAGGCCAGATCTGGATCTCAGTGGCCCCCACTGCTAGCTCCTGGCTCCCAAGTTGGAACTGGACCCTGGCCTCTGCTGCCACTTGCACCTGGTGTCCCCAGGCCGGCTCCTGCTTTCGGTCCCACTGTCCTGGGCTAGCCCTTCTGCCTTTGGCCCTGCTGGTCCCAGCTCCTGGATCCCAGGCCGGCTCCTGCCTTTGGCCCCACCAGTCCCTGGCCAGGGCCAGATGCCATCACCAACCTCCTTCCTCCCCCTGCCCACATGGGTTGGGGCCACCCACTATGGGCACTGATGCAGAGCAGCCCTGCCTTCCACCACCTACCTGAGAGGAGGGATTTAACTTTCCCTGCTCTGCACCACGTGCCTCAGCTACATGCTGCAGAGCAGGAGACTTAAAAGAGCCGGCGCACCTCTTTGCACCTGCATTGCTGACTCGGGACTCGGTGCACTGCTTGGACACTCTGGGCTCATTCCCCCCTGTGCTCAGCACCCGTGACACCCCCGGAGTAAACCCTGAAGCCCGTCCGTGTTCGAGGCCGAGGAAAATATTTCATACCCACCTAGAGACGCTGTAAGAGAGATGCTGTGATGCCCAGGCAGGGGGTGAGGGTGGGGATGAGGCTGCCCTGTCCCAGTCGGAGCTGGGTGGGGACCAGCAGCTGCTGCACACTGGGTAACAGCAGGGGAGGGGACGTGTGGTGTGGGAGGGGAATTGGGTTCCTCCCTTATGCTCATGTCACCCACTTCAGGTACAGACCCTTGCCCCAGGGCAGGTGAGGGGTGGGGCCAGAACTCATTCTGGCCCCCGAAGTGGTCCAGGGGGGTGGCATAAGGGGGCACAGCTGTGACATCTGATAGCCGAGTACCAAACAATTTCTGCTGGTACTCATTGGAGAACCTAATCTGAAAAATTATGTCAACCCCCTGCTTATTTCTACAGCTGTTTTCAGCAGGGATTGGCCAATGTGACATGCACGTGATTCATGAGTTCTTCATCTCAGTCCCTCGCTGTATCCTGAGAAGAACTGGAGGGGAAAAATGTATACATTTCTACACATAACCTTCGAATACCACTAGTCAGTGTCAAAGAGGAACAGAGGAAAAGTATTATTCAGAAGGCATTATTTCCTCTTTGATGGAATGCAATTACTCAAAGTGTTAGGTTGATACAGTAGATCTGAACATGATTCCATTCTCATATAGCTCTTCAGATACTACCTGGTGTTTTCCTATGTTTTCATACTTTTAGCAGATTTTGGGCACCCTGAAAATATAAATGAACAACTAATACAGTAACAGTAATGCTATCTCACAGCTGAAGTGATATTCACTGTTAGATGAAAGATGCATTTAACCTGTTGTGCTGTGAAGTCAGATCTTGATCAAACACAAAGTAGAAGTTTACAGTCTTAAAATGAAATGTAAAAACATGGTTTGTGCTATTACCATGATCATTATTATATCTGTTATTTTTGTTACTTATGGTTCCTTTTGAACCATTTTAACTTCAGTAATGTTCAAGCCAGACCTTGCTACTTGATTAGGAAAAACAGGCAGTATAGTCTACTAACTAGAGTATGGAACTGGGAATTGAGAATTCAGGTTCCATTGTTGGCTTTTACAACTGATTTGCCCTGGGCAAATCATTTAACTACCTTGTGCCTCATTTTTGCCCTCGTAAAATGAAGATAATATAACATCTTACAGGCTCTCACAGGGGATTTGTGGGCCAAGTGGTGTACGCCAGCTGAAATTTGGCCCATAAAACACCACTGAAATCCTTAAAAATAAAAGCACTTTATATAGTATATGATTTTATAATTCTTGCTGTTATTTTTTTCTATCTTATTTAATGAATTAAGTATCTTGTGCATGAAATTATCTGAAATAAGTAGTTAAACAGGAAAGAATAGTTGGTGATATAGACTATGTCTACACTTAAAAAATTAAGTCGACTTAACTTTTCAGGTGTAGACAGGGCCATGGCTCCCTTCCTCAAGCCCTAGCTCAACTTAAGTAATTGAGTCAACCTAGACATCCACACCGGTATTAGGTTGACTTAATAAGATCGACTTAGACCTTAAGTCGACCTAACAGATGGTAGTTATTAAATCAACTTAAAAGGATGCCCTTAAATCAACTTCATGAAAGCCCGGTGTGGACATGGAGTAATTTAGGTCAACTTAAGCATTCTTAAATCGACCTAAATTGCTAGTGTAGACGTAGCCATAATGTATACCTGAAACTTCAAGTCTTCCTCATTTAACAAGTATATTTCAAAATAGCTTTATGCCTTTCAAGCCTTTTTTTAACCTTCTTTTCACAACAAATGACTCACCCTATGGTTCTGACTGTTGTGCCTGGAGGGCTTCACATCAGATCTTTCTTTCTGGGCCAGGAAATAAGGAAGTGAGACAAATGAAATATTCATGTCTTTTCATTTTCAAAAAGCTCTTAAAGACTTTTGGCTGGGCAAGAACCGTCTGATTCCAGCTAGGCCTGTTGTTTTGTGAATCGTACATGTTACAAGACCAGGACAGATAGTTATTATTGTGAGAGAACAGCTAATGTAAGACTCTGAAAGTTCATTGGCATTACTCATTCTGCATGTCAGAGCTCCTCGTGGCAACAAAAACAGAAACTTGCAACCACAAACATGATCAGATTAAGGAGGTTAACCCAATAGCTCAATTAAACACAGAAAAACATTCCAGGTACTTTCCTGTGATTCATACTCTTTATTTACCTGAGCTCATTACTACTAGAAATGCCTGTGGGTCTGATTCAGTTGTATCTGACTCCATAAACAGTCCCACTGAGTTCAGTTTGAGCAAGAATGGCCAGAATCAGGCAGTTAGGTAACCCTACCTGAAGACCTGCACTGTAAGAGGCTTATAAAAAGAGGGGTTTCAAATATTTTTGTTCAGAAAGTGATGTCATAATAAGAAAGCCAGAACAGGAAATAGTAAAAATATGATATACTTTCCATGTTAATACTTTGTGCCAGATCCCCTGCTGGTATGAATCCACATAGCCCCGTGAAGTTAATGGGCTACTCTGATTGACACCAGTAGAGGATCAACATGCAGCCAAGTTCAGAGGCAGGAAGGAGAGGGTGGAGGCATGTGTTCCAAGAACTGATGCCACCTCACAGTGGGGAAGGGTCAAAATGACATTAGGGTCAGAAGCCTGATTCTCCAGTTACAGTAGTGTAAATCAGGAATAACGCCACCGAAATCTATACTGCTGTTCTTATACCGGTGCGGTGTGAGAACCATGTAAGTGAGAAAATACTCGTGTCTGTCAAGATTTTTTCAAGACCCTGTAATTTAATGCCATCTTGCATATCTCATAGGGTACAGTGTCTCCAGAATCCCTTGTAACATGTTTGGGTGTATTGTGCCTCCAAAGACCAATGCAGTAAAGCTCTGAGATAGAAACCACACACACTGAATGTGACAGGCTGCTCCCCAAATCCAGTCTGGTGTGCTGCTATGACCACTTGAACCCTGCTCCTGAACCCCAATTCACCCCGCTCTGCTGGGTGACCACTCACTCCTGAGTCAGTCCACACCAGCCACCAGCGTGTAATTGGTCCCAGGCAGTGGGTGTAAATCCACTAGCCACACAGGCGTTGGTCCCCAAGCGAGCACACCCAGCCCCAGACACTACCCTGGGAGCCACTGCCTTACAGGGATTGGGACCCACTCCCAATCACCTTAGTCTCAAATCCATCCTCTTAACAAAGAAGTGGATTGTGCCCAGCCTTCCACATCCACACTCTCTAAAGACCACACAGCTTTAGGTAAAACAAATACCAGTTTATTGATCAGAGTCTGATTTCAGGTGAGAACATGGCCAATCAAGACAGAACCATACTATGAGTCAGGAGTGACCACTATCAAATAAAAGGTATAAACTGCATGCTAATCTAACATCTCTACCTGGTGTTCGGCTGTTTGATGTTTTACAGCCATTCTCTGCCTGTTCTCAGGCAGGGCCCCGATCTTGCTTGAAGTTGGTTGCAAGATGGTATCTTCTCAGGCTGAAAGCCTGCAGCTTCTCCTCCTCTCACAGTCTCTGTGTCTTTGTTTTAACAAACTGCTGACAGCCCCTCCCCTCACTGTCCTGTTGTGAGATTCTCTTCACTTCTACCTGAGCCAGGGAGGGCATTAGCATTCCCTTTGACAGGTAAATCTCCAGCCACTGTGCTAGAGAGAGTCCTGAGAGTCTGAACCCTGTAACATGCTTCACATCTATACATACATGTTGCTGTAAGAAACATGGCCCCATGGCAACCACGTGGAACACGTTCTGAGCATTCACAAAGGAACCTGGTATAGCGTAATTGGCATCAAATCCCACAATTACACTGCAACACTGAACAGAAAGATTATACAGGTCATGCCCGAGGGCTGCACGGATGTGCATCCCGTCACACTGAACTGTATTGTTGTTCTGATAAAGTGCTTACTTCAATATTTGGCAATAATGATAGAGCATCACTTCCAAAAGAGTCAAAGGGCAGCTGGTGGACCCCAATTTCTCACAAGTCCTGAGACATTTGAGACAGAAGGATTTTTCTCCATACAAATATATCACAGCCATGCCCTCCAGAAGGTCTGCTCAGTAATCTGATTTTAGTTAAAAAGCATGGGAATATTCTACACAGACAAATGACACTAGCAGCTGGTAAATTGCAATGTTGGAACACAATAATAACTGGTGAACTGTGAGTTACCAATACTGGATTTTTATCTTAGCAGCAGCCAGAGAATAACATATGTGCTAGGATAAAAGGACCTAAAAAGAACTGAGATTGAGAGGGGAAAGGAGAAAAATCTTCAGGTGCCCTTATTCTCAGCTCCCCTTGATAACGACACGCAACAATATAGAAAGAAGCAAATAAAAGATGATAGGTCTCATTCAAATGAACGTAAAATGAACATAATAGCAGCACAAATTCAAATTTTAAAAATCTTTCCAGTAACATTAATTAAAATAAAAATTATGAAGGAAATTAAAGGACCAAAACCCCCTGAATAACCTGCAGTTCTCTGCCTCTTGTCTGAAGAAAAAAAATCAGGTCATTTTCTTTGTCCCTTGGGAAGTTACAGTTTTATCACAGTGTAGGAACGTAGATCTTCCCAAAACTTTTCTTGGGTCCTCATCTTTGAACCCACCTCAGCCAAGACTGGCAAGTGAGGAAGTTAGATCTCTGTGAAGAAAAACATAAAATGCTGGGTTTTGGGAAAGGACAATGTTCTATGTTAATAAAAGCATTCCTCTCCTTTAAAAACATCCCGGTGACTTGAGCCTTGATTTAGCAAAGCACTGAAGTGGTAGCTTGATTTTAAGCATAAATTTGAATAATCCCATAAAGTTAGTGGAAATGTTCTCATGCTTAGCATGAAACTCATGCATAAGGCCACAGTTGTGGAAAGCAGTCAAGGGGTATAATCTGCCCCTACCATGTTTACATGGGGTAGTACCATTGCTCGAAGCATGCAGGAAGAGGTAAAAACAGCAGTTTCTGCAGGACCCTTTCTCATCGCTCTCACAGAGGAGGGGATGGCCAAAGCCACCTTGCCTTTCCAACATGCCAGCCTGCCTGGACAAGACAATAATCTGCACCAGCAGTTCAGGGCTAATGCAGAATCCTAGAGGTGACAAAGTGAGGACTCTGAGACAACATCTGCTCCCCGGTCTGCTCCATTATGTGTTCTCCCTTACTGTGGCAAAGCCAGAATTAAGCTTCCTGGATAAAACCCTAGCCCCATTTGAGTCAGTGACTTCAGTGGAACTCAGATTT
Organism: Pelusios castaneus; assembly: GCA_007922175.1. NCBI lineage: Eukaryota > Metazoa > Chordata > Testudines > Pelomedusidae > Pelusios > Pelusios castaneus. Next base: position 18,943,974 of record ML685797.1, read on the forward strand.
CAGCATTAGTGCTTTGCTGAACTGCGGCGTTATGCACCACAATATCACAGGGATAAAGCCATAGGGAAGAGGGGAGGCTTGGAGGGAGGAAAAAAATAAAAGAAAAATATGGAGAGAAACACTAGAAGTGATATCTAACAACAGCTATCACTTTCCAAATATTTTTCTTCTATTAATTTAAAGGGGGAAATCACTTGGTGGTAAATGGTGGATAAACTAAAACCATCTGCACCACGCTAGGCTACTGTCAGAAAGCCAGACAAATTCTCTGGATATATTGGAGGTCTGATTTTTAAATCAACTGAAGCTATTCCAGCACTATCAAAGTCGGTGAGAACACGTGTAGAGTACTGAGTGTGATTCTCGTCAACTTATTACAGGAAGAATAGTCCGAAGATTAAAAAGGTGCAGCAGATGACAAATAAAATGATTCAGGGTTTGTGAGGAATGAATTATATAGAAAGATTAGTCAGATTTGGCAAATACCTGTTTTAGAATAAAAGGAAACTGGAAGGGCAGAGGGGAGATCTCATGGAGGTATATATGATCCTGAGTGGGGAGTAACAGATGGATGGGATAAGCTTTTTAACACAGTATCTAATTTAAAACCCAGAGGTCATGGACTGAAATGGAGGAGGGGGCTGCTCCATACACAATTCAGGAAGAATTTCTTTCTACATGGGGTAATGAGAAGATAACTTGATTGTTCACTTTGGCAGTTTGTTCTAAGCAGTGAACACCACCAGTTCTGGAGGGGGAGACATTTTTGAGAAAGGAGTAAACATGAGACCATATACCATTGACTAGATTTTTGAGATTAGGTTAATGAGAAATAGATTGATTTGTATTTCCTGAGTTTAAAAGGGCAGACCTCGATGGATTAGAGTGTCTCTTCTTGACTGCTAATGGTCTTGTGTGTCTGTTTTTGTATGTGTATGTTAAATAAACACAGCCACTCATCTGAAAGTTAAAACAATACTAATATACTTGTCTGGTAGATCTATAAGATGTATTCTTTTTCATTTTTATATTTTTGTTTATGGGCAGGAAGGGGAATGTATGTCTCAAATTTAGCACAGCTACTGAAAACTGTTCTAAATGTCTTCAGTTTTCCTATGATATTGCACCTATCATACATCATATAGAGTACAATATTTAAGAATTATTGTACTGAAACAGGCTTAGTGGTCCATCTTATCAGTTATCCAGTCCTCAACAGTGGCCATTACTATATATTTAAGAGCAAGGTGCAAATCCCATAACATATCTAATTATACCACACCAGACCATGTGGGAAAATTTCATCTTGATCTCAGCTTGTGAGTGTAACTGCTGATGCTGTAATTATTCATACGTATAATTTCTTTTATTTCAACTAATCTATTTCCTGCAGCAAGAATTCCAAAAGTTAGTTATATGTTGTGTAAGAAAATATTTCTTTTCATCTGTTTTAGATTTCCTGCCATTTAATTTCATTAAGTGCCTGCTTGTTCATACAGCATAGGAAAGGGCACATAGAGTGCTTGACTGGCTTTCTCTGTTCCATTCATTATTTCCCATACACCTGTCATATCACCTCTTCTTGTTTCCAAAGTAAACAGCACCACAGTGATATCCTGGTCCCAATGAAATCAATGGGAGTTTTGCCATTGACTTCTATGGGGCCAAAATATCACCCTTAGTCTCATGGGCTATGTCTACACTTGGTAATTTAGGTCGACTTTAGCTAAATCGATTTAGCATGTCCACACTATAAAATTAAGTCGACATAGGGGGGAACTTACAAAGTTGACCTAGCGCGTCCACACTAGACGCTTAGGTCGACTTCTAGGGGCTAGGTGGACCTGGGAGTGGTCCACGGTGGCGGGGGGGGGGCACCCCTTGCCAAGTGCCAGGGGGCAAAGGGGAACAGAGACCCGGGCAGGGCATAGGGGCAGGGTGGGCATGCCAGGCTCCCCCTGTGTCCCTCCCCCCCGGCAGGGAGGGCAGTGGGGGAGTCCTGGAGAGCCCTAAGTCAACTTTAAGTCTAACTTAACTTAACTTAAGCCTAAAGTCGACTTTAAAGGAGGTTTAATAAAGTCGACTTAATTTTCATTAATTCGACTTAAGCAACCTGCTTAAGTCGACTTAAGGAAAATGTAGTGTAGACGCAGAGTAAATTAAGTCGACTTAAGCAAGCTTAAGTCGACTTAATTTACAAGTGTAGACGTACCCATGGGGCCTGAGTTAAAGACCACGGAAGTCGATGGAAAGATTTCCATTGAATTTAATGGGTTTTGGATCAAGTCTTTTAATTTAACTTTCTGTATATTGCACCGCCCTTCTAATTATTTTCCCTTCTCTAGATCTTTTGTATGAAAATGAAATGTGGTATTTAGGAGGAGAATATATCATTTATTTACGTAATGATGCTGCTACAACATTTTCTGCATTATTATTTATACCTGTTTTAACACAACCAAACATCTATTGGCTGTTTTCACCCAATTGAGCAAACCCCTGCCTCGTCTCGTGTCTTCACTGAGCTGTCTGCAAGGACCCCCTCCCCCCCCGTTATGCCATGTTATGCATTTAGTAGGGTAGCAGGATATCACAGAATGAGCACAATTAATACAATGCATTAGAAACGGTGCAAATCACATTTAAACTACATATCATCTGAGTTCATGTTTCATATTTTCCAAGCATTATTCAGGCCCAACAGATTAGCTACTCACATTTTTATTTTTCATAATTTTATATTAAACTTTTAAAGACTGATTGCCTTACCAGGATGCTGTTACTTTAACCCCGACAATGGATAATCCTTCACTTCTTTGAATTTTCAATTGATCAAGTCATAATCCAGTTTACTGCTGGGAATAGCTGTTCAAAGCTACACTTCAAAGCTGGACCTTTTTTATGACATCACAACAGCATATGAACTAAAACAATGTCCCTACACCCATTAAGAGAAATACATGTTGCTGAGGTGTTGGAAGGAAAGTTAATAAGAGGACAAAACCAGAACAGGCAGCCTATAAAAGGGGGGGATGGTGAGGTGGAGAGAAAAGGAAGAACATGAGTCTGCGGAAGAATAATGCTAACTTTTCTCTGCCTTCTCAGTGCCATGTTGTAGCCTTTGCTGCCAATTTTCAGTGACTTGCAAGTGTAAATGCTAGATGGGGAGCTGTTCAGCACTACAAATTCAGGCCCCAGTCCTGCAAACCAGTAAGCACGTGAGTCACTTCATTCACATGAATAGTCTTAGGATCTGGCCCCTACTTTTAATAAGTAAACATGCGTTGAAAGGGGCTGCAGGGACTGCGGCTGATAGGGCAGCTAGCGGTCTAATGAGCTAGAAAAATAATGGACATGAGTAGACTATTGCTACACTTCTTGGGTGGTTGAAGGCACGAGCCTTTGACCTCCTGCCTCACACACAGATAAGGCACAGTCACCTACTTGTGGTTTATTGCCATATTTAGACACTCCATTCCAGTCCTTATTGGCAACAGCTGCATGGGAGAAATGAAAACAATTTTCTATGTACTAGGCACTATATAGATGCATTGTGTAAGATTCTTTTGGTAAAGATCCTCAACCCATATAAAGATTCTCCTTTACACTTCATTTATTTGTGTAGTTCCCACTAGAGCATATTCCTGAGTCAAATGCATCAACTGAAGTCATTGGTGTTACACCAGGGATGAATATTACCCATCTTCTATTGAGAAACCTATAGACTTTGACAGAGAAGAATCCAATAAAGTTCTTTAGAAAGTATCCTAAAAAAACTAGGGAAAGTAAAAGAGAATTATATCTTGTCTACTGTTTTTTGTTGGTCTTTTTAAATCCATCCTATTGAATTCAGTAGAAAGCACAGAAGTCTCCAGTGAAGTCCAAAAGAAGGTTAAAGGAATTATCAAAAGACTATCGTTTTCCATTTAATTCTATAGGACCTTTACACGAAGGACTGAAGAAGTCTTCCATAATTTAAATGCCCATTCCCTTTTTAAAGCCAGTGTGGCAGGTTTGATTTTTGTTTTTCCAGGCTCAAGATATTGTCATTGAGCACACTTAATGGTAACTATTTCTACTCCTTAGCTCCATCCACACTTGTAATTGCAATCAAACAAGATTCTCACATGGTTTTTCTGAGCAATGTGGTTGAGGCCATTGATTTCAATGGGCTGTGCACAAACCCAACAGTCTGTTTTCAGGACCGAGTTCCTTTTAGGACAATTGTGCTGTAGCTTCTTTAAGGACCTATGTTAAACTTTATTTTTGGATATTTTGGTATGGGGTACAAGTGAAATAAAACTTGTCTGAGTTTTCTTTATGGAATTACAAGCCAGGGCCTGCCTTTGTGTGTTTGTTCTCCCACCAGTAAACAAGGTCATGGTGACAAGTTTAAACATTAAAACAGTCGCAGCAAGAACTGTCCAGCTTTGCTTTGTAACCTTTACATTTTATGTTACCTTTATCAGCAAAGAATTTTTTTTTAATGGAGGAAGGAAAAATACATAACAATACTGTATAAAACAGAGTAAAATAGACACAGTGAATTGTTTCTTCCTGTTTTGGTTAGTAAACTACACCATGAGTAACATAAGGGCTAAATGATGAGGAGTGATCTCCCTGTTTTTCATTCTGTACTTTTAACCAGAGTACATTGCAACACTTTGAAAAGCCATTAGCTCCACATACATCTGTATTTGTAGAGTCATTGCAATAAAACGGTAGTAGTCTTGGATTAGGGCAAATTGCTAGCTCGCACTCTAATCTCTTTTAGTCTGTTCCTATCCTGGAATTACAACAGGCAGTAACTTGTTTGTAGACGTAATATTGTGCTTTTGCATAGACTTGCCATAGCACTCTGAAAGGCGTTTTTAGACTGAATATAGATGTGGACTCAGTCATACTTCAGCACACAGTGAAAAGAATGCCCTTTTTTAAAGTCTAATCTAAATCAGAAAACTTTTATACATTTAAAAGTGTTTTTCTAAGTCTTCATGGGAGGAATAAGCCTTACGTCTGGTGGTGAGCAAATAAACTAGCATTCTAGTGCAAAGTGCTCTTAAAATAGTTTTGCTATAGATCCATCAATTGTTTATATTTCTTGAATAAGCTAGAAACAAAGAGAGCCTTTTTGTAAAGGTTTATGAGCACTTCTCCATGAAGCTGAAGTCAAACAAAAGATCAAAGCAATCCATAAAAATAATAAAAAAAAAAACCCTTGAAAAAATGATCAGCATATTTTAGGTGGGAAAATCTATTTGGGGCAATTTAGAAAAATGCTTTTATGGCTTTATAATAAAAAATGAATTACTCAATCCCAGTAGACATAGTATATAAATATTAGTTTCAGCTTTATAAGAAAGCTGAGCTTGTAATATTTTAGCAACCACATCACGGTCTGGTAGTACTAAGAGAACCCTATCTTCTAACTGCTATCAGAATAAGGTAAATTCTGGGGTGAAATCTTGGCCCTATTGAAATCACTGCGGGTGCATCTACACTTACAAGTTAGGTCACCTTAAGGAGGCTTACATCAACTTAAACAAAGTCGCGTCCACACTGGGCTTTCCTTAAGTCAACTTAAGCATGTCCTTAAGTCGACTTAAGGAAAGGTTCAGTCGACTTAATAACACCTGGTTTTAGGTCGATTTAATGCTTAAATTGACCTTATTAGGTCAACTTAAGCCAGTGTGGACGGGAACTAGTGTCTAAATCGAAATTATTAAGTTGACTTCAATGCTTTAAGTCAACTTAATAATGTTGACGAGGGGCTATGTCTACAATAGAAAAGTTAAGTCGACTTAAGTCAATTTAAGAAGGTCAACTTTAAGTCGACTTAATAAAGTCAACTTAACTTTTCTAATATAGACATAGCCTGAGAGTTTAATGTTAACAGGGTCAAGATTTCATCCTGCCTATGGTATATGCGTTCCAATAGGTTGCACAGAGCTTCTCTGAGAAAAGATGACCTAATGCCCATTTCCGATGCTGCAACAGCATCCATGCAGAGCACCTCACAGTAATTCTCAGCTCATGGCCCATAGGCCACTTGTGGCCCACTCAGCACACAGCTGCAGCCCATGTACCATCATCAGGGTCATACAGGTACTATTGGATGTGGCCCTCATAACATGTTATGAGCCGCATATGCAGCCCACAATGGTAAATAGGGTGAGAGCCATTGGATTATGGTGATTGTGGACCACATGGGCAAATGAATCTGCCTTTTTGGCTCCCTTGCAGAACCAGAGCTTTAGCTGAGATCCCCAAGCGCATATCATTTGAAACACAATCACAGCTCAAACCTAAAGCTGAAGAAATGTAATCTCCTTGTTCAGTTAACTCTACATGGTGATGTGAATTCCATTTTAGCAGTTTCTTTGATATTGAGATTAATTCTTGGGCTAGATTAGGAAGCCATTTTTATACTGATGATATGACAATTTAAAAACAAAGCAAAGAAATTGATAAGCCACGAAAGTGAGGATTTAAAATCAAAGCACTCAAATCTTATATTAAACCAGTAAAACTATATATTTCAGCCAACCTACTCCAGTTTTATGCTGGTGTAGGCAGAGAACAAAATTTGGCCAAATGTTCTCTAGTGTGCCTTTACTGTAAAGTAATTGTTGTGGAAACATTTATAGTATCTCTCATGTGGTGGCTATTGGTAACATGTTTCAAAGCACCTACATGACATAGGAGCCTAAATACCATGGGATTTAGGCTTCTAAATCATTTAGGCACTTTTGCAAATTTTGCCCTTAATCTCAGTAAGTACCTTCCACTAATTGATTGATATCTAAACAACATTTAAACCACATGAATCCCTAGATTTAACAAGGCTGTTATTATATATTAAACAAACATTGTTTACTATCCACTATTACACGTATAAATGTGAGTAACTTTACTTATGCAAGTATTTTCTCACATGAGTAGTGCTTACAGGATTGGGACCTTGAAAGTCATTTTAGCAAATCATTTACACACGTTCCTAGATTTATCTCTGTTCAGTAAACCAATTAAGCAAGTGTTTAAATCCATTGCTGAATAGGTCTGGACTGCAGAGTCAGGGCGCTAGTGACATTTAGGCAGGCTGGACTCACATAGTTCACTTGCCTCATTAATTGGCTTGCCAACAGATTATTGTTAATCTATAATGCCTGTTTAATTGCTGGGTGGATCTGAGTTAAATGTATATTTAAGAACAATAAAAGGCACTAAGGAACTACCAAGAAATACTTGACCGTGAATAAACAATTGAGAAATATGTTGCTCAACTATGTCCAATTAACCAGCTCATGCTGTACTGAAAAAAGCTATGTTTAAAACTGATATTATGTAGTCAAGTAATGAGCGTCAGCTTTTAATAAGAAAATGGATAATGCCGCTAACTACTGTGTAAATATGTTTTTAAAAGAAAAGAGGATTAGAATAAGTTTGAACATCGCACCACACATGCATATATTTTAAAAGGAGAAATATAACCACACACTGGCGTTGTCTTCACTTGGGATCCTTCGTTAAGCAATAAATGGATAATAATTTGCGTCTAGTTGTATTGGTACTGTGTAAACAAAGGCATGCTGGGGATTGGGTCAAATAAGTTAATCAGGATCTATCCCAATTACAAATAGGGATAAACCTTGATTAGTCCACTAAGTGCAAGCCTCTGCATGTCCCTGTCAACAGTTAGACCCCAATCTTGCAACTGACTGCTGCTCCCACACACTACCAGTGGGATGACTGGGGTGTTCAGGGTTAACGCTGGTACAGCTACACTCTAGGTGCGCACTCACATCTGAGTTGGGGCTATGTCCCGGTCTAGACAAGGCCTTTACTGGAGGCTGTTTTATTTTTTTAAATATACTGTAAGACTTGTAAAGTACTTCCCAACAATAAATATTTTCTGAATTTATGACAGGCACCCAACCTTTCCCGCATTTTTCCCTCTCAGCATGACAATATGCTTTTAAAAGCAATATCGTCAATTCACATCTCCATTATAACCTCATATATTCTCTTCCACATCCCAGCACCACTCACTAGGATCATAAGTATATAGTTTGTGACGTAAAAATTCCAGACTATAAAGCTCATTTGTAGACACTTTTCAGCATGTGCCATTTATTATGGTTTCCATTAAAAAGTATTATGTTGCCATACTTTACAACCATAAAAGAGTAAATAATTGCAAATGATTTCTTGATAGGAGACTTCTGTTTTAAATGGAGCTTGGAAATATGTAGGAAATTAGTGGCAAAAATGTACCTAATTGACCCATTGCTGAGTATGTCTTTTAAACTCTCTTTTAAAAAAAATATGATTCCTGCCAGGTGGTTTTTTGGGAAGGAAAATATCATTTTTTTAATGTATCTTTTAAATGCTATGCATAGTTAACTCAATTGTTCCTTTTCTTGATGACATCAGAGGCCTTGATCCTGGAATGAGCTCTATGCAGAGAGACCCCTAACCACTGAAGACTCCACTGATCACAAGAGCATGATTTTAATATCAACAGGTCCTACCCATTTATATTCTTGATCATCATACAGTATGTTGGGATTTTAAAACAAAAATTTCAACTCAATAGCTTTACGAATAAAATCTTTTACACCTTTTTCAGGTTTCCTTATTCTCTGATAAGACACTTCCAAGTTTCACTAATTTAAATGCAGCTAAGTTTAACTTTCGTTCATAGAATGTGCATTTATAGGCAACGAGTTTGATTTTCAGTTGACACCACTGTTGCACTAAGACTTCACTGGAGTTAGCCAGGAATCTGGCTCAGAGTTTTTAATGGCTGTCCGGAAAGTAATAGACATAGCAAAAGAATGTGACTAGTAGAGCTGGTTAAAAAAATTTCAGACTTCAGCTTTGTTAGATGAACAAATGGGACTCATTTTGGGGGAAAATGTTCAAGAAAAATTCAATTAATTTTTCAACCAGCTACAGAGCTGGTCAAACACAATTTTGAATCTTTTTGATGAAAAAAGGAGGCATATTTTTCATGAACAGTGTCATATGCTTTTTTCTCTCTCTGTTTTAACACTTAGCACTGATACATTGGTATCTTACTCAACCCTCCATCATGATTTTTTACCTTTGATTGTGTCACAATCACACACCTCACTACTTGCTATACATGGAAAAGCAAGCAGATAGACCCTGTTAAAGCATCAAATTAGACCTTTCAGTATAGATGCATGATTCATCGTGACTTCAACGCATGTGACTATCCACACACAGAATTCGTCCCTCCAAAAGTTACTCTGTACAGATTTAAACAGTGGTTTTACCTCAACCATATGAATCATACTGAATTAAGTCCCAAACAGGCACATGAATAACTTTATACACTTATATAATCCTATGAGTTCAATGGGACTACTTAAAGTTATTTATGCATGAAAATGTTTGCAGGACTACAGTTTGTTAGCCTTTACTCATCTAAACAGAATATCCTTTCAATTTAACTAAGTACTCTACACTAGTAGTTTAAATGTGATAACTATACAAAAAAATGAGAGTCCTGTTGCACCTTAAAGACTAACAGATTTCTTCAGGCATAATTTGTTAGTCTTTAAGTTGCCACAGGACTCTTGGGCTATGTCTACACTTAGAAACTTAGATCGACTTTATTAAGTCAACTTTATTAAGTCAACTTAAAGAGTCTACACAAGACTTTTAAGTTGACTTAAAGATGACCTTATTAAGTCAATGTAGAGAGTCTACACTAGACTCTCTAAGTCGACTGGTTAGGCCAAGAGGGAGCAGAGGCTCCTTGGGTGCGTCTACACTTGTAAATTAAGTTGACTTAATTTACCCTGCATCTACACTACAGTTTCCTTAAGTCAACTTAAGCAACTTGCTTAAGTCGATTTAAGGAAAATAAAGCTGACTTAATGAAAATTAAGTCGACTTTATTAAACCTAGATTTAATTCAACTTAAGGCTTAAGTCGACTCCCTAGAGTTGACTTAAGCCAGTGTAGACGTGGGGTAGCCCTAAGTCGACTTAGGGCTACCCCAGGACT
>ML685797.1:18954111-19055740 GCA_007922175.1 Pelusios castaneus
CCAGGGGGCACAGGAGGAGCCTGGCATGCCCCCCCCACAGGCCAGGGCAGAGCCCTGCCCACTTTGCCCCTATGCCCTGCCAGGGTCCCTGTCCCCCTTTGCCCCATTGTACCTATGTACAATGGGGCAAAGCCTGAGCCCCCTGGCACTGGGCAAGGGGTGTCCCCCCACCCCCGTGAACCTGCCCTAGGTCCCCCTAGCCCCTAGAAGTCGACCTAGGCTTCCAGTGTAGACACTCTAGGTCGACTTTGTAAGTTCCCCCCAAAGTCGACTTAAAATTTAAGTGTAGACTCACTAAGTCGACTTAAATTTCCAAGTGTAGACATAGCCCTTGAGCCTTCGCTCTCCAAGCTAGGGGGGCTTATCCAGGAGAGAGCCAGAGGGGAAGACAGGGGGGTGGCTCTCCCTGAGACAGGCAAGCTGCTAACAGGTCATCCCGGGGAGAGCCAGTCCTCCGTGAGGCTGGTTCTCCCCAAGACCGGCAAGCCGCCACCGGCTCTCCCGACTCCTTTCTCCCCGGGACCACTTGGGGCTGGCGGCTTCCCAGTCTTAGGGAAAACCAGCCCCGCATGGGACTGGCTCTCTGGAACGAGCCACGAATGGCTTAATGGGGAGAAGGGAGCCCCCGAGGCTCTCCAGCCAGGGTTCCAGGGGATTCCCTCTGGCTGGAGCCCTAGCTGGGGAGCCCTTCTCCCTGGGACCACAGCTCCTCTGGCAGGGAAGCCATGTGTCTGGGGAGAAGGGAGCAGGGGCTCCCCAGGGGACAAGAGAGCCATGCGGGGCTCCCTTGTCCCTCCTGCCCTAGGTTGACTTTTAGACCAAGTAGACTTAGAGCATCCACACTGGCTTAAGTAGACGGAAGAAGTCGACTTAAGCTCTAGTTCAAATTAAAAACTAGGTGTTATTAATTCGAACTAGTTTTTCTTTTTTTTAACTTAAGGAGCAGTTTAAGTCGAATTAAGGAAAGCCCAGTGTAGAGGTGGAGTAAATTAAGTTGATTTAAGCCTCCTTAAGTCGACTTAATTTCTAAGTGTAGACGCACCCTTGTTGTTTTTGCTGTACACAGACTAACATGGCTACCCCTCGGGAACTTGATAACTATATAGTTTCATCACCTACCCTATTTGATGATGATGGTATATATAGCAGAAATATGCTACACCATTGTTATTATTTTATCATATGGAATGATTGCTCAGTATCTGGTGGCACTGTCTTCACTTACCATTGGTTTGATGTGTAATGATTACATTCTGTAGCCCTAAAATTTAAAGAAAAGCAAACAATTTTAAAATTAGAAACTGACTGCTTTCAGCTGGCATCGAAATCAACATTTCGGCAAATAATTAGCACATCTGATGTTTGTAAACCTAGACATTTCTTTGTTAGAGGCCAATTCCAAAACATCATGTTACTACACCAAAGAAAAATAATGCACATAAAAGGTCCGATTCTGCTCCCACTGGAACCACTGGCAAAATTCCCACAGTTTTCAACAGTCAGCCAGATCAGGTCCACATGCATACCTTAGATATACCATGAAATATTGACTGTCTGGAATTTATTATGAAGCAGAAATGCCACCAAACTGGAAATTCCACATAGGAAAAAGAAATCATATTGTGCTTTTATCCTGATAGGCTGGAAATGATGTAACAGAAACATGATTTATAACAAATTTATAAGCTATGCAGGCAGGCCATTCCCTCAGGATGCATGTGGTAAATGGAGAATACCAGTGGCAAACAGAATTTACATCAAAGCAATCTAGCAAACCTCAAACACTTATTACTCTATTCATGACCTTTGTTAGTACACAGAAGTAGAATGCAGCTTAACATAATGTTATCATTTACCTAAACTTAAACATTTCAGTTTAAATAGTTACTGAAAATGAGATGAAAACGTTATATAAACTATGCAACGTCTTTTTATCAGTAGACACTATTACCTGTAAATCCTGAAGAAAATTGATTAAATCAATGAATGCTGCTAAAAGTACAGGGTTACTTAGCTGATAGAGTATCAATCTTGCACCTCAAGGATCATGATTTGGACATAACTAAGTCCCGCACCTAATGTGATTGTGGCCTCAGTTCATTTTTTGTGGGAACTAGCCCCCATGACAAAGAGCAGCATATAATTCATCACAAATGGCAATCACTTAGCTAACGAGAGACCCAGAATAATAAAGCTAGCACTGAGACTAAATTACTTCACCTCATAGAATGTGGTGCTGTATAGTGTTCAAAATGGAGTCAGCAGTCTTTATAGAGCTCACGGGAGAAAATGTCCTATTATTCTGCACACAGAACTATATTTCACCAGGCCTCATCTTAGTGAAAATAAATAAATAAATAGAAATGTAAATGTTTTATTTGTATCTAAATAGCACCAACTGGCCCCAACCAAGAGCAGGGCCCCATTGAGCTAGGTAGCATACAAATACGTAGTGAGAGATCGTCTCTGACCCAAAAGAGCTTATAAAATAGACAAGCTGGGAGAAGAAACTGGCATAGAGAGGCCAAGGTTACACAACGGGTTGTGATGGAGATATTAATAGCACATGGTCTCCTGGGTGCCAAGCCAATACCCAATGGGGACTCACTGCCACAATTAATTATGTTGACTTGTTCATGCTGCCTTTCTACTAGCACTACTTTATTAGGGTTTTATGAGTAATGCATTTACCAATAATCACTGAGACCCGTTCCATCCATAGTTCCTCATTTTGAAGAGTCTTTGGCTTACTCCAGAGTGTGTCCTGGCTTAGCATCAGTGACTCTGGGACTTCTTATTTTCATGGAACATGGAATACAGCCAGATGTTACTGACCTTGTTCATGTTGCATCCCACACAGGCTATTCTATGTCCATTTAGCTATACATCGAATAAGAGATATTTCTTTGAACAATAGTGGACTTTAGAGAAATCTGCAAGGTGAACTTTTCTGAGGCTTCTCGAGAATTAGCAGTCCACTGGAGCATTAAAAAAGTGCAAACATTCAAATAAGAATAGGACTTACTGGCTATAAAAGAGGGGATGTCTTGTTACACTATTACTCAAGGGTGGGATTTTCAAAAGTGTCTATGTAATTTAGGATCATATGCTTCTTTGGAAATCAGTGGGACTTATACTCCCAAAATACTAAAGCACTTCAGAAAATCCCATCTTTGCTCTGTGACTAGTTCCACTGAATTCAGTGGGGCTGTTTGTAGTGCAAGGTCTTAGTGTAAGAATGTCAGGCTCTGACCCTAACAATGGAGATTAATTTTATGCATCTATTTGTGATTTATAACAACATATGAAAGGCATCATAAGCTCCTCTGCGTGGGAATGCAATGGAATTTCTGATCAGATGATCAAAGACCTCCCAGCCCGTGACAAAAGTAGACAAAATTAGGAATAAAAGTTATAGGCTAGATTTTCAGCTGCAGCTTCATTGACTTCAATGGAACAATTCTGATTTGCAGCAACTGAAGATCTAGACCAGGCTGCCTTTGCCCAGCCCAGTCCAGGCAGACAGAAGCATATGAAATCCACATATGAGTTGGTATGTCTTTAACATGGTACACAGCTGGGTGGAAAATGGTACCTATTTTCAGCAAAACTTACACAAGAAATGGCATGTTAAGGTGTTTATGTATTTATTTTATTACTGGAAAATGTATGGTTTTTCACTGAAAAAAACTGAGTGGGTTGGCTTGAGGTAGGTTGATTTTCACTTTGTTTTGGTTTTTGCTTGGTTCATTGGTTTTTTTCGCAAAAAAAATATTCCTTGCTTTTTCAGCTTTTTGAAAACCTGGAAAATTTTCAATAAAATGAAAATATTTTGCAAGACAATTTCATCACCAGCTCTTCATCACAATCCTTGATCCCTTGGTGTTGGTGTTTGTCAATTAGGCAAATAAGTTAAAGAAAACAAATGTTAAGAACAACAGAGTCCTGTGGCACTTTTAAAGACTAACAGATTTATTTATTGCATGAGGTTTCGTGGGAGAAAATCCCACTTCATCAGACGCTTTGAAGTGGGATTTTCTCCCACGAGACCTCGTGCGATAAATAAATCTGTTAGTCTTTAAAAGTGCTGCAGGACTCTGTTGTTTTTCTACAATAGACTAACACGGCTACCCCTTTGGAATTCGTCTAAAAGTTTAGAAGACACCTTTCTCCAAATCTCAGACAGACCTCAGGCTGCGTCTCAGCTGGAAAATTTGAGAATGCTTAATGGAGCAGCTCAGCGCTAAGAGTCACAAAATAACCCTTCATCTGCAAGAGATGAGTGGACCATCAGTACACAGAGTCATCTTGAGGTCTGGGAGGTAAAAGCTATCAAATCTAAGATTCAAAGCCAGACCTCATACTTGGAAACGCAACACACTGAGTTTAACCACCAGGATAATCTGTGCTCTTTCTTTAACATTCAGTCACCCAGAGGCAGTGAGAATAATTTTTAAAACCTCAGGAAAATATTGGTGTATTTATCTCAAATTAAATCCACAAAGAAAAAGGAAGATGATACAAGTATAAACTATTCAAATGTACTTATAATGTTGGATGTCAAACAATAGCATATTGTAAATGGTACCGAGAAAGGCCTACTTCTAGAGCAACATTTAGAGAAAACATATGACAGCAATAAAAGTGATTTCCACAACCCTTTCACCACTTGTTCCATGTGGGAACGATAAGAGATAGTCCTAGTCTACATTTTTTAAAGAAATAGTCCTTACAAAAGAACTGCTGGGGGTATTGAGCCGCTAGAGTGTGTCATAGGTTATTGCTTTTCTGGAACATGAATTGTATTATTAGCCCCAGTTTCCAAACTTCACTATTGTTCATGTGGAACTGGTCTGAAGAGGTTGTTTCCAGCACTAAGTTCTACAAGAATTAAGGAAGTGGTTCAGTTTAGATTCCATTCATTGCCCCAGTGAACACACAAAGTTCCAATTTACTTTATTTAAATTAACACTGGGTTAGGACATTAACTGGTATACATTCATTAAAGTTCATCACCAGATCATGACCTGTGAGGTATTGCCATGTGAGGCATGTATGTTATGTCTCGTCACTTGCATTTTATTTCAGAATTCTATATTCGCATTTACATTTCTAAACATGTGTTGATTCGCAACAGTACCCCAGGTAGCCAGATTTGTGCAAAGACAGATTTTTGGAAATGCTCCTTTGTACCGAAAACATACCATTTTTCTTTCAATGGACTCAGTGAATAGTAGTAATACAGTATAATGCAGATAAGTGTCTTTCATTAGAGCAGCGGTTCCCAACCTTTTCCTTTATGCAGACTACTACATCATCATCGAAAGCTTTAGCAGACCACCATGTAAGCAATCCGTTTTAAATTTTTTAAAACACAGCCTACGGCTGAGGGCAGTAAAACTTGTATATCAGGGGATATTAAAAACACAGATATTTCAAATAATTTATTATGCTTACTCACAAACATATTGCACTTGTCACTGTACATTTACCTGCAGTAATTATTTTTTTTCTCCCCTATGGACCACCTGAAGTACCATCATGGACCACCAGTGATCCACAGACCACAGGTTGGGAACCACTGCATCAGAGGCATGTGAAGAAGTGGGTGCCAGCCCATGAAATCTTATGCCCCCCAAATGTATTGTTATCCTTTAAGGTGCCACAGGACTCCTCGTCGTTTGCTGAAAACCAGATTAATAAGGATACCTGTCTGAAACCTTTCATCAGAGGATCTCAAAACAGTTTACAAACAATTAATTAAACCTCACTACACCCTCTATAAGGTAGATAAAAATTTGTTTTTACGAATGTCTAAACTGATGCACAAAGAGTTTAAGAGACTGC
This sequence comes from Pelusios castaneus, assembly GCA_007922175.1. Classification (NCBI taxonomy): domain Eukaryota; kingdom Metazoa; phylum Chordata; order Testudines; family Pelomedusidae; genus Pelusios; species Pelusios castaneus. The sequence continues at coordinate 18,959,959 of ML685797.1, forward strand.
CTCAGGGTAACATGGTGAGCCAATGGCGGAGCTTGAAATAAAATCAGTAATAACCCTATCTATTTAATTACTCTGACTTCATTTCCTTGAGCTGGCTTTCTTTGGCTATGTCTACACTAGAAAAGTTTAATCGACTTTATTAAGTCGACTTAATAAGGTCGACTTTAAGTCAACTTAAAGTCAACCTTATTAAGTTGACTTAACTTTTCTAGTGTAAACAAAGCCCCTTTTCGACCTTATTAAGTCAATTTAACACTTTAAGTCAACTTAATAAGGTCGATTTAGGCTCTAATCCCTGTCCACACTGGCTTAAGTCGACCTAATAAAGTTGACTTAAGCGTTGTCGACCTAAAACGAGGTGTTATTAAGTCGACTTAACTTTTCCTTAGGTCGACTTAAGGAAATGCTTAAGTCAAATTAAGGAAAGCCCAGTGTGAACGCCGAGTAGTTTAGGTCGACTTAAGCCTCCTTAAGTTGACCTAACTTGTAACTGTAGACATACCCTTTATGTCTGACTCTGCAATATCCCTTTCCCTTAAAGAGAGAATGAGATCAAACTATAGGATATTTATGGAATTTGAGATATTTTCACCAAATCCCTAAAAGGGACATTTTTTTCAAAGGGGGATGATTCTGTGTCAAAAACCTGTGCTGCCATGCTGCCTACCTCCCACCTGTATTCTGGAGACTTATTTCTTTCTACTTTTGCCTGTCTCCAATGTTGCTGAAAATGACTTTTTGAAGATGAGGTTACACTCTCAAAGAGTTGCATTTTCAGCTTAATGGGAAAGCAAAAATGAAATGGGTCAGCATCCTTTTATAGCTCTGCTTTTCCTTTCATTTTCATACCCTCCCTCCCCCACACACACACATACTTTATCTGGGATTGGGTAGAGTGAGGAATTCTAGAATTAATTTTGTAACTTTTTTTACTACCTTCCCCATTTGTTTAAGGTTCTGAGCTTCAAATCAAAACCACACATTTCCAAATGGCCTGATTTAAAGGCTTCCTAGTTCTTCCTTCTCTGAGGTAGAGTCTGGTTAAGGAATCTTAATACAACTGGGCTCCTTGACTGTTTTATTTTAAATTTACTGCAGATAAAGTGTCAATTCTTCTTCTACTGTAAATCAAGAGACCTCTGTCTTTGGAATTAACTCCAAATAGTTGGTCTGGACATGAACTTCACAGTGAGTCCCTCCTCCATTCTGGCTGACATTTTCCCATTAATTTCTCTTTCCCTTTCATCCATTTATTGGCTGATGAGTCTATAAATATACTTCATCTGCTTTTACTTTGCTTTTTAAGGATAAACCCATACCTAACATGTTGTCTTGATTATGTCCAAAGGCAAAAAGCTTTGCATGTTTCTAAGTTGCAGCAATAGCTTGAAACTTGACATTCTGTTAATTATGTCAAACTGGATTTTCAGCCGGTCATTTTGTTGTACATCTGAAATGTAAATGGCATCATGCAGACAAAATGCCATATTTGAAATGAGTGTAGGTCAGGATTATAGAGGAAAGCAATAAACAGTGATTAGATGATTGATTCCTTGTTGGGATGACTGTGGATATTTCCCTCCCCACTACCACTGCAGCCATCCCAGACCTCTGCCTTTGCCCAGAGTTTCCCCATTCCTAAACAACATAACACCTTTTCGTTGTGAGAAGTACTTTCAGCTTTAACTAATCTATCCCTCTTCTTTCTTTCCCTTCCTTAAGCAAATGCTTCATTCCCATGGACCTCAGCATAGAAATGTACACACCTTTCCCTAATCAGGGCTTAATTACCCTGCCAAGGTTCCAGTAGGGTTTTCATGTTTAATTTTTCTGCTGGAACATTCGGTCAGATAGCCAGCACAATGATTCCATAAAGTACAGATTTTTTTTTACCATCTTTGCCATAGCACTAGCCATTGTACAGGCTTCTGAACTAACATTGTAGTCTTGTGTGAATGTGTGTTGTGGATTAGAGCACTCAGTTACAGAATATTGACTGTGTTTCCATTTATTCTGGGGACAATTTTCAAAGACTCAAATGACATTCAATTCCTACTATTTACTATTTGTATTAGCCTTTAGAAGCACTAGTCCTTAACTGGGACCCACTGTGCTAGGTGCTGTACAAACAGAAAACAAAAAGTTCCCAGCCCAAAGAATTTACAAGCTAAATAGAAGGTAGGAGCTAAACAGAGGAGATGGACACACTCAAAATTACCCTGTTCTATGCATTCCCTCTAATGCTTCTGGCATAGGCCATTGTTAGAGACAGGATATTGGGCTAGACAAACCGTTGGTCTGGCCCAACGTAGCTGTTCTTATGTTCTTATCTGTTCAAAAATATTTAAAAAATGGAAAACTAATCTAAAATGTAGTAGTTTTTAAAGCATTTTGCTAACAACTGTATTAATCAATGTTAAAAGCAGGCCTGTTTTTAAAATTAAATCTTGCCCCTACAAGTTGACTTAGGCATCCAGTGTGGACCCTCTAAGTCAATTTGTCAAGGTCCCCTTTAAGTCAACTTAATTTTTGAGTGTGGACATGCTAAGTCGACTTATTTGGCCAAGTGCAGACATAGCTGCTGTTATCCAGACCCACCTTCTGGCAGTTGAAGGGTTAGGGGCACCCTGAGCAGAAGGTACATCCCTGACAATCTTGGCTAATAGCACTGATGGATCTATCCTCCCTGAACCTATTTAATTCATTTGAACCCAGTTACCCCTTCAGCCTTTGCAACACCCTTTGACAATGAGAATCACAGGTTGCCTGCACATTGTGTGAAGAAGTATGCCCTGAGTGTTTTTTATTTTAAACCTGCAGCCTACTAATTTCATTGGGTGACCCCCTAGTTCATGTGCTATGTGAAGGGTAAATAATATTTCCATATTCACTCTCTCCATACTATTCCTGATTATATAGACATCTATTGTAATTCCTTTTCTAAAGTGACCACTCCCAGTTTTTTTAATCTCTCTTTGTATGAAAGCTACTTCATACTCTAATCACTTACATGGCCTTTCTCTGTACCTTTTCCAATACCTATATATCTTTTCTGAGATGGGACTATCAGAACTGCATGCGGCATTCAAGGTGTGGCTATATCGTCAATTTATATAATGGCATTATGATATTTTCTGTTAACTTTTTTGACTGCAGCTGCATATTGATCAGATGCTTTTAGAAAATTATTCACTGGGACTCTAAGATCTCTGTCTTTAGTGGTAATGGCTAATTTAAATCCCATTATTTTGTATGTATAATTGGGATACTTTTTTTGCAGTGTGCCTTATTTTGCACGTATCCACATTGAATTTTAGTTGCCTTTTTTTTGCCTGGTCAACCAGTTTTGTAAGATCCCTTTATAACTCTTTCCGGTCAATTTAGAGTTAACTACTTTGAGTGATTTTATATCATCTGCAAACTTTGCCACTTCACTGTTCACCCCTCTTCCCAGATAATTAATAAATATGTTGAACAGTACAGGTCCCAGTACAGATCCTTGGGGGATGCCACTATTTACCTCTCTCCATTGTGAAAACTGACCCTTTATTCCTATCCTATATTTCCTCTCTTTTAACCAATTACGGATCCAAGAGAGGACCTTCCCTTTTATCTCATGACTGCTTAGTTTGCTTATGGGCCTTTGGTGAGGGAGCTCATAAAAGGCCTTATAAAAGTCCAAGTACATTATGTCAGCTGTAGCATCCTTGTCCACATGCTTCTTGGCACTCTCAAAGGATGCATCTGCACTTGTGAATTAAGTCGACTTAAGCCTGCTTAAGTCTAATTAATTTACTCTGCATCTACACTACACTTTCCTTAAGTCGACTTAAGCAGCTGCTTAAGTTGACTTAAGGAAAAATTAAGTCGACTTTATAAAACCTAGTTTTAAGTTGACTTTGCTGGCTAAGTCGACTTTAGAAAGTCGATTTAGCCAGGGTAGACGTGGAGTAGCCCTAAGTCGACTTAAGTCGACTTAGGGGGCTCCAGAGCTTCCTCACTGCCCTCCCTGCCAGGGTGGCTGGCACAGCCACAGCCTGGCATGCCCCCCACAGGGCAGGGCAGAGCCCTGCCCACCCTGCCCCTATGCCCTGCCAGGGTCCCTGTCCCCCTTTGCCCCATTGTACCAAGGTACAATGGGGCAAATGCTGAGCCCCCTGGCACTTGGCAAGGGGTGCCCCCCTGCCACTGTGGACCTGTCCCAGGGCCACCTAGCCCCTAGAAATTGACCTAGGTGTCCAGTGTGGACGCTCTAGGTCGATTTGGCAAGATCCCCTTTAAGTTGACTTAAATTTTTAGTGTAGACATGCTAAGTCAACTTAACAAAGTTGACTTAAAGTCAACTTTGTTAAGTAGACTTAGCTCAGTCGACTTAAATTAACAAGTGTAGTCATAACCAAAGAATTCTAATAGATCAGTGAGGCATATTTTCTGACACAATGGCCATATTGACTCTTCCCCAACATACCAAGTATCTATTGTCTGATGATTCTGTTCTTTACTATAGATTCAACCAATTTTCATGGTATTCCAGTTGGAAAGCTTTTTTTAAAAAAAAAATAAAAATTGGTATTACATTAGCTACCCTCCAATCATCTGGAACAGAAATTGATTTAAGAGTTAAGTTACATACTACAGTTAATAATACAGCCATTTCATATCTGAGGTCAGAATTCTTGGGTGAATACCATCTGGTCCTGGTGACTTATTACTGTTTATCAATGCATTCTAAAACCTTCTTTAATGACATCTCAGTCTAGGACAGTTCTTCCGATTTGTCATCTAAAAATAGTGGCTCAGATGTGGGGATCTCTCCCACATCCTCTTCAGTGAAGACTGATGCAAAGAACTCATTTAACTTCTCCGCAATGGCCTTCTCTTCTTTAGGTGTTCCTTAACACCTTTATTGTCCAGTGGCCCTATGGAATGCTTGGCAGGCTTCCTCCTTCTCATGTATTTCTTTCTAATTATTGTTAGTTTTTGTCTATTTATCTAGTTGCTCTTCAAGTTCTTTCTTGGACTGCCTTATACTTTTATACTTGACTTGTCAGAGTTTATGCTCCCTTTCTATTTTCCTCACCAGGATTTGGCTTCTACTTTTTAGAGGATGTCATTTTGCCGCTAAGTGCCTCTCTTACTCTGCTCTGCAGCCATAGAGGCATTTCTTTTTGTCTTTTACTTTTTTATTTTTCATTTGTTGCATGTAGTTTGAGTCTCAATTATGCTATTTATAAATAGTCTCCATGAAGTTCGCAGGCATCTCATCTTCATATTTGTTCCTTTTAATTTTTGTTTTACTAGCATAGTCATTTTTAGGTATTCCTCTTTTTCAAGTTAAATGCTACTGTGTGGATTTCTTTGGAATTTTTCCCCTACAAGGATGTCACATTTAATTACATTATGGTAGCTATTATGAAATTATTCAGCGATATTCACCTTGTGGACCAGATCTCTACTCCATTTAGGATTAAATGAAGAATTGCCTTTCCCTTTATAGGTTTCAGGACAAGCTACTCTAAGAAGCAGTCATTAATGTTGCCTACAAATTTCATCTCTTCATCCCTTCTTGAGGTGACATGAACCTGTCAATATGAGATTGTTGAATTGCCCATTATTATTGCATTTTCTGCTTTGTAGCATCTCTAATCCCCCTGAAGATTTCACAGTTATTGTCACTCATCCTGATCAAGTGATCAATAATACATTCCTACTGCTATACTCTTATTGTTCAAACCTGACATTTCTATCCATTGAGGTTCTATGGTATGTTTGATTAATTTAGGATTTTTATTTTTTATGACTATTTTCTTTCACATATAGTGCCACTCCCCCATTAGCATTATCTATTCTGTCATTCTATTCATTTTGTACCCTGGTATTATCACGTCCCTTTGATTATATTCATTTCACCAAGACTCCACTTCTGTTATATCAAAATCCTCACTTAATACCAGCCACTGCAGTTCAATCAGTCTAATATTTAGATATCTAACATTACTGCACAAGAATCTGAGTTGCATGTCTTCATGTGTTATATTTAAATAGGACACTTCTGTTTAACTGTTCCTCACTAGCTCTTAGCTGTACTTTCCCAATTTTCTTCTATTCTTTTTACTAGGATATAGAGTCCCCCTTAAATAATTCATCCCTAAGGGATGATTCTGCCTAAAGCATATGGTCCTCTGCACCTAATGGCTCTCCCCCTGCCATTAGTTTAAAACAGCATTTTCTTTTGTTTATAAACTACATTTGCCCTTCTAAATGCTTTACCAGATTCAAAGCCTTTTAGGCCATTATTTGAATTTCCAGCTAGCAATCGGTTGCAGAGAGTTGTGGCCTGAGACCGATGATGGGCCAGAGCCTGCAAACACTTGTGTGTGTGCGTAACAGCTCACTCAACCGAACACCCACAAGAATAATGTCACTTGTATGTCAGTTCTTGCAGTCTTAGGAACTGATGAAAAGTCCAGTGAAGGCAATGAAATACTCTTATTGTACCAACAAGCTTTAGTGAAAGCCCTTAATTTTCCTCAAAACGCTGCTTTTAGCAACATGTTTATTAGCTAAGAAACCACCCTCAGGCTATGTCTACACTCCAAAAGTTAAGTCAACTTTATTAAGTCGACTTAACAAAAGTCAACTTAACTTTTCTAGTGTAGACATAGCCCCTTTTCGACCTTATTGAGTTGACTTAACACTTTAAATCAACTTAATAAGGTGGATTTAGGTGCTAATCCCCTTCCATACTGGCTTAAATCGACCTAATAAGGTCGACGTAAGCGTTAAGTCAACCTAAATCGAGGTGTTATTAAGTCAACTTAACTTTTCCTTAAGTCGACTTAACGAAATGCTTAAGTCGACTTAAGGAAAGCCCAGTGTGGGCACAGAGTAGTTTAAGTCGACTTAAGCCTCCTTAAGTCAACTTAATTTGTAAGTGTAGATGCACCCTCAGTGAGGTTTATAATGGAAAGAGCAACTCAGTTTTCATTTCAGAGGTGGTGCTTCTGCTGCCATACTAAAAAGATGCAACATACCGTCTTTTCACAGTGCAAGCTTTACTGCTCTGTTGTAAGATAGGAGTACTCAAGCTACTGCTGAGATCTTTCCCACAAATTCTATCAAATGTGAAGTTGGGTCCTAAAAACAGCTAGGAAATAGTACAAACTCTGCCCTTTCTATATGTAAAACTTTACTTACATTTTAAAGAAATATTATATTATGTTAGTCATTAGTCTATATATTCAGGGCACAAATGATCCCAGGAAAATCTTTTTTAAAAAAATCTGTGAATAATAAGCAAAACTAAACAAAAAGGCAAAAAAAAACTCTAGAGGCAGCATTGTTAATAGAATTCAAAGAGGGAACTATAAATAAATCTGTGATCTTCCTATCATACCGGTATATGTTTTCAATAGAAAAGGCTTATGATTTTTATATATAAATAAGCTTGCCTTCTATTTCCATCAGCCTCTGCAGGAGTGGAAGGTTTTTTCTTATTTTCATCTGTAAGTGAACATCTGTAGCAAAGTGGATCCTGGAAGGGGACCTTCAAAGGAAAAATATCAGATGTTTATTCTTTATGGCTCCTTTATGATATATGAAAACGACCTTAAAAGTTTTTTGCATTTTTAGGGGGTTTTTTGCTCCCGTCTCCTTCCTTTTGACATTAGTAATTCAGGTCTTGTCTGACTTAGATAATTTTATGGATGACTGGAGAACTGGTACATGTATCAAATCACAAGTACTATGGAAGTGAAACCTGAGTAACTGAGAGAGATATAATTTTTATTTAAATGTTTTAAAACTTTACTTGAGTGAAGTGGAGGTGAGGGATTGGAGAAATGGTACAAATTCAACACCCCTGCTTAAGACCAAAGAGAATCTGCTTCCAGAAGGGTAGCCGTGTTAGGCCTTGTATACACGAGCACCGTATTCCGCATTAAAAAACATTACTGCGCGTTAACAAGCACACTGTACATACGTGAAACGTTATTGCTGCGCACTAAGCGCCTTGTTGCTGCGCATTCCAACAACCACTCCGACGAGAGTGTTAACACCAGTTGCGTCTCATCTGCTGCGCGTTTGTGCTCGTGTGTAAGCTTACTGCACAATGAGCAGACTCAGGAAATGTCCCATCATTCCCTAGTTGTCCTCTCTGGACTTCCCCCCACCCTCTCTATGGCAGTGACGAAACTGTCTCCGCCTACAGTTGACTCCCTTGTTGCTACTGGCAACAAGGAAGACGCTAGGGAAACGCACTGCACCATGGGAAACATCCGGTTTACCCATGGTGCTTTGTGCTCCTTTCCTTCATCACATGATTGCAAGCAAGTACACAGGGAAATTGGAACACTGGGATACGTGCCCAGAATACAGTGCGATAATGCGCATCACAGCGAGGAATCCTGTGACGTAGCAAGGAGCGACGTGTGTACAAGCTGCAGCGCAATAAAATCCACGTGAGTCTTACAGCGCAGTTAAGAAGTTGCGCTCTAATTTGATCGTGTAGAATAAGCCTTAGTCTGATTCAGCAAAACAAACAAGGAGTCCTGTGGCACTTTTAAAAACTAACAAATTTATAACAGGACTCCTAGCTTGTTTTAATACACAATTTTAAGTCAACAAAGTGATTTCCCAGCAAAACCAGTGAAGAGCCAGATTTGGCATTCCTGATGTTTCTAAGATGAAAAAACAATTAGTAAAATTAACTTTAAAAAAAAAAAAAAGGAGCTTTCCGATGTTCTGTTTATCTTTTGAACAAAATGGAAAGGGCGTGAACACTTTTTCCTTCGCACTCATTTTTCAGGCTTTGGTCCCAATTCCCCAGAGAATCTAGCCCAATGAAAATATCTCATGCTCCTTCATAGTGTAACGCTTGCCTTACTTATCCCTTTCCCACACTCTTTGCTTATTGCCATCCCTTGCTGTGTTATGTCTAATTTAGTTTGCAAGCACACCAGGGAAAGAAATTGCTGGTTTTTATTTGTTTGTAAAGTGCCCTGCATACTTAAGGCACTGCATAAGCAATAATAATGTTCTCTGGCCTATAGAAAATTACAGAAAACAATACCACATCTAATGCGAAGCCCTGAATGTGGCCTGCAGTCTTGGCACCAGCTACTATACTTCATAGCATCAAATCTCACACAGAGAAGGATTGAGTTCTCCCACAGACCAAACCCCATTGGCCTTGGAAATCAGGTTGCTGCCTAATATGTGGGAAGATTTAAAGCACAAAGCACACAGTATTGATATGGTAGTGCTATAGAATATACACCATAATGCAATGGTATCTCACCCAGCTATACCACTCTATGTAATTTATAACTTTGTATGTGGCTGATTCATATCTCCTACATCCTGATTACTATGTTCTTATTTTGAATAGGATGTGGTACCCCACTGCCCCACCAGCGTCTGCTTGACTTCCACTTGTCTCATTCATTTATTTATTCAGTACCTAGAATAGCACAGTGATGTAATAAGTAAATGTACTTTGAAATCACCATGATACAAAAGAATTCAGTCCAGCAAATCACTTAAACATCTAGGGTTTCAATACAACTACTCATATTCTTGAAGTTATGCATGTGTTTAAGTGCTTTTTCTGGATTGGGGCCTAAAACTTGGGTTATTTCCAAGAAGCTCTTTTACACAGAAGACTGAAAGAAGAACACCAAGTTGACGGCTGCCTTGTTTATATATTGCCTACAGGCTCTATCTGTGATTTTAAAGGTGCTATTTGTGTATGTACAAAAATCTTGTCTCTGAAGAGGAGGCTCTCTTGTGTACAAAATATGGCTGTAAATAATTATATTCAATGTCATGATAAATACAACCGTCATTTTCTTTACAGCAGTAATTTGTACCATTGCACTGTCAGCTCAGCAATGATTACAACTGTCAGTGGACTCAACAAAGAGTGAAAGAACTATTGAATTTGTTTGATGGACCATTGTAGTTTGCCTGCAGCTTTCCTTGCATATGTTGATGATTTTGTGGATTGGTTTTTAAAATGACGTTAGCATAATTAATATGCTGGAATATTATCCTCTGGAGGCAAACAATGGAATTAACAAATAAAATACCATTCATTCATCATGTTGGTGAAATCTCCTGGAATTGATTGTGAGTTACAGCCATTGTATGTTCTTGACTTGAGCACTTTTTGTGCTAGTCAGTTGTCAAGAAGTTGAAAATCATCCATCTAAAGAAGAGGTTAATTAAATTTTACTCTTATAAAGATGAATGAATATGAGGGAAAAGATGCAATACTACACAGAGAAAATGCTTCAGCAACATTTAACTATGCTGTAAAGTGAACAGTGATTCACTTGATATTCGAATAGAGCTTGGTAGTGCTCCTTCAGGAGGCATATGAGGTGGGGTGGTGGAAGGGGGAGAACCAAAGGGGAAATTGAAAAGAAGTTTCAGTTTTCTTCCCAAACCACAGAGCCTAACTCAGGATAGTCTGCTAGGTTTTACTGCTTTCTTCACACACATGAATTAGCGCCGGAGATCCTTAAAGTCAGTTTTAAAAAAATCTTTTGCACCTGGTGCTGATGAAAGAAAGCATTCTGTCTTAGACTATGCCATTATTCGGTTCCAGACAAATACAAGATGTGTAGAAAGATGGGACTACATTCCGCACAGAGAATTTCCTATTAGATCATTTGAATAGAGTACTCCTAAGAGCAGTGCCCTAATGCGATGCTCCTGGACAGAGGGATAAAACATATGCTAGTTTTACAGCAATAAAATAGCTATGTTCCTACTGTATGACTAATTTTAAATTACTTCCATGACTGTTTCTGTCATCAAATATTGACTTTAGTGGCACAGAGTAACCAGTCAAAGAAACAAAAGCCAGCTGAGGCACTTAATAGAAGAAAGGACATGCGCTTTCAATTATACATTTTTATTAATAATTATTTAGATAATTAATTATAAAAACAATCCTTTAACTATAAATCAATCATTAAAATAATCTGTTTTACATTTAGACTTTGTTGCAAATAAAATCTTTTGATTCCTTTTGTTCATATGACAAATATGGATTACGATCCTGCTCCTTGCACAGGAACAGTTTTATTCACAGGAATGGCTCCATTGAACTCAGTTGGGCTACTCATATGAGTGAAGTTAGGTGCAAATCGCAGCCTTATCGACAAATCTTATGGGTACGAATAAAGTTATTTACATTTATACTAGTTTGCAGGATCTGTCCCTTTACCACCAAGTCTGACGTAGACAAAGTCAAAAACCAGCTCATGTTACTATGCCATTAAAGCTCAGGCAGTCACAGCTTTTTCTAGGCATGGTGACAGACAGGATTTCTTTATCTTAGCATAATCATGCTATAAGCCGAACTTCTACACCCACCATTATAACTTTATCTAATACCTTTCAACACGCCTGAGCCCAACAGCAATTAAATTTGCTATAAAAATACATCTTAAGGTTTTTCGCCAAGAAAAATATATTTGTAATTTCTTGACGCAGTCGTAGAGTAATGTACACATCCTAGAACTAACTCAGTGCATGGAAAAATTACAACTAAAAGAAAATTGGGGATTTTGTATAACTCTTGTGTTTTCCAAAAGTTTCTGCTTTCAATAGAAAATTTCCACGTTTTGTAGAAAAAAATGAAAAAATTTGGGCTGAAAACAATTTTTTTTCATTTTTGTTTAAATTTTCTGACTAGCTAGTATCATAAAAATTAATGCTAGAGATTTTATCTTTCTACGTATTAATAATATTCTGAGTAAGAGGATCTTAAAGATTCAAGCATGAAAAATTAAAATGAATATTTATCAGCTTTTTTTCCCTCAGCTAGACAAAACTTCCACTCATTACTGTGAATTTTTCTTTTTATACTAAAACATTGTTTTCTGAAATCAGGATTCAATGCAGATTTTTTCACCACTTTACTGTGTATCTGTCTGTCCATCTTTGGGTTTTAGACTGTTGCACATCCTTTGGCATCTGAGTATCTTCCATGTAAAATTGATTAGCAATAGTAAAGTTCCTAGTAGACATCATGGAGTCTATAAGCCCTCTGCCTTCTGGGGATATAAAAACTTTGCTATGTTCTTCTCATGAAGGAGATTAAATAGGACTTTTGAGTTATAACATAAGCACCAGGAGAAACAAAGTGTAGTTTCCAGTCAAAAATCTCTGATCTTACAACTGGATCTATAGACCCAATAAATTCAAAATTGTTTCTAGAAATCTGAAAATCAGAGAAGAGTCATCATAATGCAAAATGTAGCCATATTGCATGGTGCGAATTTAATTTTTTAAAGCCGAAAGGAATTATTTAGCTTAGCAAACGTTCTACTACAGTGCACATTTAGCTTTACCTGAGATAACCACTGCTCTCCAGATATATAGTGAAGCTGAATTATTGGGGGACGACATCTGGCAAAGACTTGTGAATGACAATTATCGTTTGCAAGTGAAAAACCATATTCTGCATCAGGTCTCAGTGGGGTTTAATGCATATAGTAATGCGTATAGCTTTCAGTTCACACTAACAACATCCCTGTGTCTCAGATATACACCAGTTCAGAGGCTACTAATTAAAGGTTAGAATTAACCAAACACAACTCTATTACAAATACATGAAGTCAAATTCCAAAGGGGTAGCCGTGTTAGTCTATTGTAGAAAGACAACAGAGTCCTGTGGCACTTTTAAAGACTAACAGATTTATTTATCGCATGAGCTTTCGTGGGATTTCCCACAAAAGCTCATGCGATAAATAAATCTGTTAGTCTTTAAAAGTGCCACAGGACTCTGTTGTCTCAAAACACATGAAAGGTATTAAAACTTAAAGTGACTGCTGCTTCTCAATAGGGGCTAATCTGTGCAAACCCTACTCAAGTGAGCAGTAGCTAAATAAAGCTAATGAGATTACTCACTTGAGTAAACACAATCTGGCCCTTTAATAGTAACAGTATCTCATCTCTAAGCAAGATTAGGTGCTGAGATGGAGGAAGCCATTTAACCTGTTAGCATTTTTGTTCTTTACTTCAACATATAAACCAATACTGAGGTATAATGTAAATGCAGTGTAATTTATGTGGCCATTAGTTACTCTTATTTATATTTTAAAAGCATCCCCACATTAAGTCCCACCAATATTATCTATGATCTTTGAAGCAAATGCTTTTGGTGCAGATACAGTATCTCAGTTGGCAGACCCTCTTTTCCTCAGTTATGAGTGTCTTAAACATGCTACAGCCTGTACAGTGACCTTGATGTCTTCATATATGTCTTAATGAACTTGTTAGTCCTAATATTGCTGTGATTAGATAGCATGTAAATTTACTCTTTAATTACACCTATTTAGCTATGTGAGTTGAATCCAATAATAAAACTAATTAATTACTATAATTTACAAATGTATATGGACTGAGCCTTTGAAATGGGCAAGGACCAGTTTTTCAAATCATCCCATTTCCAGGAATTGTTAACTGGATTCTGGAAATAATAACTTCAAAGTCAGTAGAGGAGTTTTAAACCCAATGTGAAATCATTATGGCCAAAGGGCATTTTTTTCTTTAAAAACCTGATTATCCCATTGCTTTAGTTAAAGAATTCAGTAAAAAAGAAAGTAAAAAGTAAGACTAGTGATAAAGGCATTTGAAAAATCTTCACTTTCACTGATCTGTGAGTTACTTAACCTTGAATTAGGGCCCTATAGCTCCCAATTAATAGGTGATAAGAGCTGAAACCACTGACCATGGATGTCGCTGTTACTGTACTATGTGTGCTCTGGTCCACATCAAACACAAACCCTTTTCCCAACTAATTTCCTTTTTTCTGTAACCTTACAAGATGATATCACAGCCTGTTTATACAGTACCTAGCACAACAGGATCCTGGTTTATGACTAGGACTTGTAGACACTATGGCAATATAAACTAGAAAATAATAAAAACATGGTGCCACATATTATAATACACATGTTACCATAGCTGGCTTCTACAGCCCTGGAAGATCATAACAATGGCTATGTCTACACTTGGTAATTTAAGTTGCCTTTAACTAAGTCGACTTAGTTAAGTCGACTTAGTATGTCCACACTTAAAAATAAAGTCGACTTAAAGGGGAACTTAGAAAGTCGACCTAGAGCGTCCACACTGGATGCCTAGGTCAACTTCTAGGGGTTTAGGGGGACCTAGGGCAGGTCCACAGGGGCAGGGGGCACACTTTGCCCAATGCCAGGGGGCTCAGCCTTTGCCCCACTTTACCTAGGTACAATGTGGCAAAGGGGGACAGGGACCCTGGCAGGGCATAGGGGCAGGGTGGGCAGGGCTCTGCCCTGTCAAGTGGGGAGGCATGCCAGGCTACCCCTGTACCCCCCTGGCAGGGAGGGCATTGGTGCAGTCCTGGGGTAGCCCTAAGTCGACCACATCTACACTGGCTTAAGTCGACTCTAGGGAGTCGACTTAAGCCTTAGGTCTACTAGAAAGGAGGTTTTATAAAGTCGACTTAATTTTAATTAAGTCGACTTTATTTTCTTTAAGTCTACTTAAACAAGCTGCTTAAGTCGACTTAAGAAAACTGTAGTGTAGATGCAGTGTAATTTACCAGTGTAGACACAGCCAATGGAGCCCCCTGATACAGAGAGCCTAGCCATGAGCTTCAGGGTTAATCTTAACTTGTTTTTTATTTTGTTCTGCTTTGGTGTTTTAGTAAGGTTCTAGCCTTTTTCCTGGCAAAGATGGCATTGAGACTGCATTGTAAAGTGATGTAACCCAATCACTAGGGGTGCGTCTACACTTACAAATTAAGTCGACTTAAGGAGGCTTAAGTCGACTTAAACTACTCTGCGTCCACAGTAGGCTTTCCTTAAGTCGACTTAAGGAAAAGATAAGTCAACTTAATAACACCTCCTTTTAGGTTGACTTAACACTAAAGTCGATCTTCTTAAGTCAACCTAAGCCAGTGTAGATGCAGAGTAGCCCTACGTCGACCTCCATGGCCGCCAGACCTTTCTCCCTGACCTCCCTCCCAGAGTTCCTAGCACAGGAAGAGCCTGCCCTGGCCAACCACAGGGCAGGAGTCACCCCTGACCACCCTGCACCCCAGAGCTGGCCAGACCTGCTGCTTGGGAGCATGGCAGAGCAGAGCCAGCACCGCAGGCAAGCCCCATCCTGGAGTCACCAGGAAATCCTGGACCTGCTGGCCATTTGTGGGGACGAGGTAGTCACTTCCCAGTTGCAGGGCAGCCAACACAACCAGGAGGTGTCTGCCTCCATCTCCCAGGTCCTGGCTGCCAAGGGCCACACCCGGGACACCCAGCAGGTCCGGGTCAAGATCAAGGACCACCGCCAGAGCTAACAAAAGGCCTGGGAGAAGATGCTTCGAAAAGGGGCAGCCCACATCAGCTGCCGGTATTACCAGCAGCTTGATGCCTGTCTGGTCCAGGAGAGCAGCAGCCACCCAGCCCACACCATTGACTCTGCCGAGCCCCCCTCCCTCAATGATGACCAGGAGGAAGGTTCAGGCAACAAGACTGTGGTGCTGGAGCGGGGGAGCCCAGCACCAAGCAGGAGCAGGAGGGCACCTCACCAGCCCCAGAGCCAGCTGTCAGCCAGGAGCTCATCCCTGCCCCATCGGCAGACCCAGCCTCACAGGAGGAGGGAGAAGAGCAGGTTCCCCCCGCTGAAGAAGTGCCAGGTGAGGGGACATCGCGCCAGATACCTGCTGCACCTGCTGGTGAGTGCCCCCTCCCTCTCTCCCTCCCTCCCTGAGGGCAGGGCTGGGAATGCCTGTAGGACAGGGACTGCAGGGGGACATGGCCCAGGGACAGGCAGGGTCGGGGGGGGAAGGTGTTCCCACAGGGGCAGAGGGGCTGGGGGCTGTGTGGTGGGGGCGGGGGTGGGGGTGGAGAGAACCAGGAGGCAAGCGGTGCAGTGGCATGTCTGGAGTTGGGTGGGGGGCCATAGGTGGGAGCATCAAGGACAGACAGCATGTGCCCAACACTGGTGGCACATGGCCTCAGGAGAGACCCCCGAGGCAGGGCTGCCTGCAGCTCACCACCATGGACACTGCATCCGACCTGGGCAGCACAGCACACCAGCATGTACCAAGGGGAAGCAGGGGGATGGTCAGGGGACAGCAGCTGCTGTCAGGCTGCACACCGCACCAGCTAATGGGAGGGACTCTCTTCTTTGCTTCTCCCCAGCAGCCTTTGACACGTGGCACTCCCGGCGCACCACCAGGCCTGATCACGAGGAGAAGGAGGGTCCATCGCTTGCGGGACAAGGTCCTCGAAGACTTGGTCTGCATCAGCGAGCGGACCAAGGCACACCTGGCGGCGTGGCAGGAGCAGGAGGATGCCCACCAGAGGGTCGAGCAGAGGCTGCTCAAGCGCATACTTGACCTCATGGAGTGGCAGACCCGGTCACTGGAGCACCTGGAGTAGAGCCTGTTTCCTCAGGCCCTGCCCTGCACCCCAAAGGCAGCCCTCCTCGCTGCCGGGCCAGGACCTGGGGCGGACATCTGCAAGCCTGGGACCCACCTTCCAGAGGCCACTAGCACTGGCCCCTCTCCCCCGACTCTCTTCACTCCCCCCAACCTCCCAACCCCTGCAGCTCCCAAACCCCATTTCCCCTTCTGAATAAACACCCTGAACTCTGTTATACAGTGTGTCGTGCTTTTTATTGGTGTGGGGACAGCGGGGAGATGGGTGCGTGGAGAGGCAGGCATGGGCGGGTGGTGGAGGTGATGGGGCCCAGTAGCAGGCCCACTCCTCAGTGCTCCTCACTGTTGAACTGGGCCCTTAGAGCATCCCAGATGAGCTGTGCTTGCTGCTGGACCCACTGAGTCCTAGGCAGGATGTCATTGGGCGGCTTGTACTGCACAGCAAGCCACTCGGCCTCCCAGACGCGGGAGAACCTTTCCTCCCACAGTTCGCAGAGGTTGTGCAGGCAACAGCATGCACTGACAACCTCCGGGAGGTTGCTCTCACCGAGCTGCAGGTGGGTCAGGAGGGCTCTCCAGCAGGCCCTGAGATGGCTGAAGGCACGCTCAACGATGCTGTGGCACCGGTGGAGCCTCCAATTGAAGAGGTCCCTGCCGTCATCCATGTGGCCTGTGTATGGCTTCGTCAGCCAGGGGAGCAATGGGTAGGCAGCATTCCCGAGGATCAGGACTAGCACCTGCACGTCCCTGATGGTGATGGTGTGGTCGGGGAAGGAGGTGCCCGCCTGCATGCACCTGTATAGGGCAGAGTTGCGCAGGATCCGTGCGCCATGCGCCTTCCCCAGCCAGTTCTGGAAGATTCCATGGAGGTCCATGAGGGCCTGCAGGACCACGGAGTAATACCCCTTGCGGTTGACATAGTCCCTGGTGCAGTGTTCCGGGGCTCAGATGGAGATGTGGGTGGTGTCCACAGTGCCCCGATAGTTGGGGAAGCTGAGTCCGGTGATGAGGCAGGACCCAGATGATTGCCCTGCAGACCTGCATGATGGTCGTCCCCACAGTGGCCTTCCCAATGCCAAATTGCTGGGCCACGGAGTGGTCGGACTCCGGGGTTGCCAGCTTCCACATGGCGGCAGCCACTCACTTGTCTATGGGCAGGGCAGGGCAGAATCAGGTGTCCATGCGCTGCAGAACTGAGATGAGCTCATGGACCAGCTCAAGGAAGGTCCGCTTGCTCATCCTAAAGCTCTGCAGCTACAGATTGTCATCCCAGGTGGTGAGGATGATCCGCTCTCACCAGTCGCTGCTGGCCTCATGTGCCCAGAAGTGATGAAGCACGGAGCGCAGTGCTGTGAGCGTGGCAGCTGGCTGGGGCCGAAAGGTGGGGGGGCAGGCTGTCCTCTTCCTCCACACTGGTGGGTTGCCAGACAGGCCTGCTCCACAGCTGAAGAAGCCTTACCACTAGCTGGCAGGTGTCACGCAGCTACCTGGCAAAGTGCAGGAGAAGAGGCTGGTCCATGACCTGCTCAGGCTCCATGTTGCCAGGCACAATGGGAAGGGGCTGAACCTGAGGGGAGACCTTCTCTGCTGCCACGCTGTCACACTTCCCACAATGCACCCCTCCCTCCAAGTCGACTTAAGAATCTAGTGTAGACTCTCTAAGTCAACTTAATAAGGTCAACTTAAATTCGATGTAATAAAGTCGACTTACACTTCCTAAGTGTAGACATGGGATCACCCTGTTTTTATTATTATTGTCCCCTGAATATGCACCCATGGCTGGCCTTTAGGAAAACTTCTGTCACAGTCACCATTTTGGGGTGCACTCAGGGTGGGGAACGTGGTGCAATATTGCCAGTTGCACATTGACACCACCAGGGCTTCTACAAGCTACCTCCCGGTTGACTGCCTGCATCTTAGATGGCTTCCCTGGCAAATAACCTGTGTGACCTCTGCTTAAAAGATGAGGCAGTTCAATAGCATGAGAGGCAGTGTGGTCCACTGCCTGGGATAAACATGGGACTAAGACCAGAGGCCTCTTGCCCTTTTAATCTGTCTTTAACAGTGAATCCTGTGGTCTAATTTTCATTTATGATTTGTGGTAGAAGTGTAATAGTGTAATAGAAATGAGCACAGTGTGTGGGAGTAAACACTGAGTGGGGGAGTGAACGTTCGTTTCACCGATCCATCCAGAAATACTATGGCTGGCACTGTATGCCAGACAAACAGCGCACAGATGACAGATAAGCCACACAGCCAGACAGTACATGGTTTAAATCCAGTGTTCCCAAATAGGAGTACATTTCCTGCACAGAAATTATCTCAAATTATCCCCTGGCTTGAAATATGCTTGTATAAGAAACTAACAGTAGCACATTTTAAATTCTGGCACTGCGATAGGTGGAATTCAGTTCTGTGGGTTTTCCCTTATTAGATTAGTGTTGCTGTTTTGTATTTTAAAATGTTTTAGTAAGGATTAGTAGAGAAATAGATGGTATTTTTCTTTCCCTTTTCCTCAAGGCAATCATCTTTTTACACCTGGAATACCAACAACTCTACTGTTTTCCCCGTATAACACTCTTCAGATTAAGAATCTGATTCCTGGAGGTCAGCTATTGATAATGAAACATTAGAGATTTATCATGTTATTGACAGTAAAAGAACAGCCATATTTAACTTGAAGGAGACTCTATGAACTTCTTTCCATTTAAGATGTCTTTTGCTTACTGGAAAATTATAAGCGTTGTGGCTATGTTTAGTGTGTTTTCTCAGAACAAATTTCCAGATCGATGCTATGACAAAGAGATAGAATTAATAATTACTATATGTGACAGGCTGCTCCCCAAATCCGGTCTGGTGTCCTCTATGACCCCTCAAACCCCATTCCTGAACCCCAATTCACCCCACCCCACTGGGTGACCACTCACTCCTGAGTCAGTCCACACCAGCCACCAGCGTGTAATCGGTCCCAAGCAGTGGGTGTAAATCCACTAGCTACACAGGTGTTGGTCTCCAAGGGAGCACACCCAGCCCCTGATCCCACACCGGGAGTCACTGTCTTACAGGTATTGGGACCCACTCCTAGTCACCATAGTCTCAAGTCCATCCAGTTAAAGAAGAAGTGGATTGTGCCCAACCTCCCCCATCCACACCCTCTAAAGATCACACAGCTTTAGATAAAACAAATACTAAAGACAATGTAAAATAAAGTGAAGCTATAAGATATGGTGGTCCATGTTCAACTGGACTGAGCCTATTGTCTGTGGATGCAGTTCGCACTTAGAAAAATGAATTGTGGATGCAAATCTGAGTACTCTTGTCTCTGACTGATTTGCAATCTCAGCCCTTTTGCTAAAGGCAAAAATATTTGCATTTGGGCTTGAAAACACAAGTCTGGGTGCAAAAATGGGGGCCCAAGCTTTTAACTGCAAATTGTGTCCACTTCAAAAGTGAATTTCATGTTACTGAGTTTTCAAAGATCTACACTTTGAACCAGAACCTGCACTGCAACTATCTAAAACTAATTTTGTCATAAAGCCTTTATGTAAATATATTTGGACTTTACTTTTTAACAGTTGCTGCTGTTTTATACATGTTAAAATGTTTTGCAACAACTAGCACTAGATTGCACTATATCTAGGAGCTCAGCTGGCACAGTGATGGGCTTACAATAAAAACCCAGAGACAGACCATGTAGTGCTCAGGCAATTACAAAAGAGATCAAAGACAAAGACCAACCTGCACAACATAACTATGAATTCTTAAGTTGGTTTCAATGTAACTATTATGTGCCTCCTTTTGAAGCTGTTTTATAATAGCAGATACTGTGAATCTCTTTAAAATTTGCCAATATTTAACAATAAAATGAAAATTATTTAATTTCTTCTGAAAAATCTTTCACTGAAAATATTTACAATGTTCTGACCAGCTGTACAGCAGAGTCATCCTAATCTATGTAAATGACATACCAGTTCATGGGTGGGTATCATCTGCCTGTTCTGGATTGGCCAAATGCATCTTAGGTGGGATTTTTTGCTGCTGTAAATCAGAATAACTCCACTGAAGTCCATGAACCTACACTAGTTTCCACCACAAACTGGCCTATAGCATTTCCTCTTTATTTTGCCTACTTTTATCACAGGTTGGGAGGCCTATAATCATTCGATCACACTCTCATTGCAATCCCATGAAGGATGGCTGAGGATCCCTTTCTTGTACCATTATGCCTCCCAAAAAAAAATTAATCTCCATTTTAAAGACCAGATTCCAATATCATTACTCAGAGCTTTAGAATCCTACTTTGCAAAGTTCTTTCTTCAGTGAAATTATTTCTGGATTAACAAACTACTGACTATGAAGAAGACTGGCAGAATCTGGTTGTAGTGAATAAGGTTCTCTCCCCTTTCTCCATGGGAAAAAATAAGCTGTGCACTTTTACCATACTGGAAAGTGCATCCATACACCATGCTGAATAACTCTACACGTCTGTAAAACTCTAATTTAAGATGACCCAAACTCCATAACCCAAAACATTCAGACAATTATTCAGGGTTTCCACCAAAGTCCTATAGGGTGGTGGCCCACCACAATTTCATTTTTTACCCCTACACATTTCCTTCCTGGGAAGCCTACACCCACCATTAACTTCATCTACAAAATAGCCAACAGAAACAAAGTTGTCTTTAAAAAGAAAAAACACATTCAAGCTTCCACCACAAAAACCACCTGATGGCTCGATTTTCACTCTTCCTTAAAAGTCCTGTGTATAACTTCTGATAAATACCAAGGTAAAAATACTGAGCTTTAACTATGACATATAGAGAATGTGGAGCCTGAAGCATAATTATAAATATCAGCTGGTTTCTGTCCTTATTGTTTTGCTCAAGAAACAACACAACCTAAATAGTATTAAACTAGGCAGCCTTTGATAGGTTATAGAAATTGTGGATGGGCTAAACAAATACCCATTGCCCCTAGCAACTAGTGAAAATTGAAAGAGACAGTTCAAATCCGGTTTCATGAGGAAGGAGCGTAGGAGTGGCATCAGGGTGTGAGTGGTATACCCGGAGGCTGAGTGTTACTAATGTGTACTTAGAAATTCTAATAAAGCTGAGTCACAGGTTATTCAGCACTTTCCTCTTTTATGATCTCTAGAGATTCCTATGACTAAGGCAACAGTCACTGACTTGGCAGTGAAACAGTCTAAATGGCTCACAGCATACAACCCTTTGAACAATCACAAACGTTTCAAAGAATCCAGGCAATGATTTAATTCTGCCTACCTCCTTATCCAGAATCCTTCACCATTTATGACAGAGGTAAAAAGAATAATGAACAAACTATGTATTGTTTAGGCTTAAACTTGGTTCTGTTTTGAATTTTAAAGAAATTCCAGCTACACTCACACAAGAAACACTTAACTGACTGCAGGAAAAACAAATATACTGCAGTTAAAAATGTAAAAACTGTATTTGATTGCCTTCCATTGATGCACTTTCGGGAGAAAGGAATTAATATTATAATCCAAACACATTCCACTTGTGGAAAATTACAGACATTCCTGTGTTGTACTTTATATGCTGTTTTCAGTGGGCGTCAAAATCCAAAGTCTCTTTCTCCTTGATTTGTTGTTTGTGTTCCATTCTGAACCTACACACTAATCCTTCATGCACTTACAGACGCATGTAACTTCACAACCCCATTGGCTCAGAGACATGCCCCTGAGTAGCTGTTTGGAGATTCATGCCTTTGAGACGAGAGAAAAAGATACAAGCAAATGAATCTATTTATTCAGGTACTAACATTGTTCCCATTACTACAGCGGCTGAGTGCCCCACTGTCATTTACGTATTTACCTTCAGAACAACCTTGTGAGGTAGGAAAGTGCCATTTTCTACAGACTTGATCCTGAGACAAAGAAGGTGAAATCTACAAAGGTACCTACCTATGCACCTAAACCCCAGATTTAGGAGCCTTAGTAGGGACCTAAGCCCCAATTTTTAATCCACTGCAATCCACAAAACTCCCACCGAACAATATAGGTGCCTAAATTCATTTGGCACCTATGTTATTCAGGGGGAAAAATTCCTTCCATGTCTGTGGTCCTGACCCCGGGCAGGTGCACTGCTGTCTCCTTGTGGGTGTCCGGAAATATATCTGCCTCCTATGCCCCAGAGTGATTCACAAACTAGAGGAAGACAAACAGAGTCCTGTGGCACTTTTAAAGACTAACAGATTTATCGCATGAGCTTTCGTGGGACAAAATCCCAGTTCGTCAGATTTTCTCCCACGAAAGCTCATGAGATAAATAAATCTGTTAGTCTTTAAAAGTGCCACAGGACTCTGTTTGTTTTTCTGCAGTAGACTAACGCGGCTACCCCTTTGGCACTAGAGGAAGACAGACATTCTTCTGTCTATGTCACATGCAGGGCTGATCCAATCAGTATGCTCATGGCTTGGGTCCCATTCAGAATCCAGCTAGAGGAGGCCCTCACCTTGGAACTTTTATCCCAGTGGTTACAATGCTTATACCACTTAGCTGTGAGTTCCTTCAATCTTTTCTATGACGCTCATTCACTGGGGCTAACTAATGAAAAAGGGACTGGAGCAATAAGATTGGAGCCACAGTGTACCACCTCCATGCCCCAGCTACCGGGCTACAGAGTCCTTCCCAGTCCTACTTTCTTTCTGGCCCAGTGACTGCTCCATTGTGCATAAATAGTTAAACAGCCAATCTCTGAGCTAATGAGTGATTCTCACTCTTTCTCTAGCTCAATTAATATTTAATAATCCAATGAGTTAATTAGAAGAACTTCAACAGCAGGGATGGATGGAAGGAGCCCCCTCCCAACAGAATATCCAATAGCCCAGCAGATAGAGCAGCCATCTGAGAATTGGCAGATTCCACCTCAAATCCACTCTCCTTAGCAAACAGACTAGGGATTTGAACAGGTGGTTTCCTGCATCCCAGATAAATAACCAATTGGCTATAGGTTACAATAGAGCGCCTCCTTGGGCTGTTTTATGTGGAACTAGGTGGCCTCTGAGGCTACCTATCTGATTTAAGCCTATATGTCAGAAAGATGGAGGAGTGGCTCTTCTCCCCACTAGTGGATCTCTCTAGGACTTAGGGAGGAAATGGGTATCTAGTTGCCTCAGTGGCATACCAAGGGAGGGGAAAGAGAGGCCAGGCCCCCTGGTGCCAAATGCAAGGGGGTGCCAAGCTGGCCCTTCCCCAGAGGCGCAGCCAGCCCGTTTTCTGGCCAAGTCCCTGCAAGTGCAGGGTGGGCCTGGCCAAGGGCAGTTTCTGGTCATGTGACCAGAAGCTGCCCCCTCCCCACGAGGGAGGGTCGAAAGCCACAACTCCCAGGCTGGCAGCAGCACGAACTTTGCCACCACTGCTGTGGGACTGGCCAGTAGCCAACAGCCACAGCTGTGAGTGGGGCACTGGTGCCAGCACCTCAGCTCCACTTATAGCTGTGGGGCCTGGCGACCAAGAGCAGAACAGAGGCACCAGCACCTCTGCCCCATTTGTGGCCACCAGCTGCTGGGTGGCCCCTTGACTGTGGTGGCGAAGTTCACGCTGCTGCCAGGGGCTAAGGTGGGCTGATGTTAGGGCCAAGTGGGTGGGCCTTGGCCCATCCAGGCCCACCTGTGACTAAGCCCCTGCCCTTCACAAGGTGCAGGAGGGACACAGGAGGCTCTGAGAGGTGCAGAGCCTCCTGAGTCCCACCCTTGTTGTGAAGGACCAGTGGAGACGAGGGTGACCAGGCTGGACCAGTGGCAGGTAAGGGCTGGGACCCTGGATCAAAGGCTTAGGGGGGCCCAGGGCTGCCCACCCTTGTGGGAAACCCACATCACGGTGGCACCCAGCCTGGGGGCAGAGCAGGCCAGACCAGCTGTCGCTGGGTGGAGTAGTCTGGGGCTGACAGGGTTCTGGGTCCTGCAGCTGGGCTAGTGCTGTGGGGGAGTCAGGAGTCCATGTCCTGGCTGATGCTGGGGAATGGGCTCCAGGGCTGAGGGGGGTCCAGGTGGCCTGACTGGCACTCCGGGGGCGGTGCCTACAGCATGGCTGGTGCTGGTGTGGGGTCTGTGGTCCATGATGCTCCTGCCACACTCCCAGACTGACTGATTTGGAGCAATGACAGGGTGGCACTTGGCCAGGGCCATATTTTGGCAGGGCTGCAGGGCCCCCCTTTAGGCCAGGACCCAGGGCTGCATCCCCTTAAGCCTCTGCCTTGATCTGGCCTTGCCCCCACTACTGTTTTCAAACAACAGAGAGCAGCAGCTCCAGGGAGTCTGAAATGCTTAAAAGGGCAAAGCCAGCTGCAGTTCTTAAATTGGCACCAGCCTTTCAGCAGTTGGCCCCACAGGCTAATCTCTGGGCTGGTGAGTGAGGGTGATGGATTTTCTCTTTTAATTATGGATAGCAGTAAATGTCTATGCTTTTTTACTGACTGTAAATTTACAGGTGGTTGACAACCTTGGCTGGGCAAGGAGGGGTACCAGGCCAGGCTGGGCTGGACCTTCACAGAGGACAGGGGACACAGGAGGCACTGAGACGCACCCCTCAGCATCCCCCCCGCAGTGCATTGTGCCCTCCTTTCCTCAGGTTTCCCTGTCCTAGACTGGGCAGTCTGGAGCAGCAGAGGATAAGTGCTGGGGAGCGGGGCTGGGCAAGCCCTTTATGGTGATGGGGGGTGTAAAAGGTGCTACAGGGTGCCCCTCAGCACCCCCCTGTGTGTGGTGATGGGCCAACCCGGCCCATCCTCCCGTCCCTGGGTAGAGATAGGGGGTGAGTCTGTGGCTGGGTTGTGGGGCTGCTGCATCCTCACACTCCATTCCCTGCAGGTGCAGATCCCCGGGGCAGTTGGGGGTGGGGCTGGGACCACTCCTGCCCTGGGCGGGGGGCAGGGGATGGCGTGAGGCACAGAGGGGGCACAAATGTGGTCCTGGCCCCCCCAGCCACCAGACACCCTCAGTATGCCACTGGGTTGCCTAGAGCAAGGCAGCAGTACATATGCCCAGAGGCAGAAACACAGGTGCCCAGGGAAGTCTTATGGCGAAAATTAAGAGTGAGTTTAGGAGCCTGTGGTTAGTGTAACTACCAGACCATTCTTCTATTCAAAATGGTCATTTTCAATTGCACACAGGGATGGCCCGACCACATAGGCAAACTAGGCGGTCGCCTAGGGCGACAGGCTTTAAGGAGCGCCAAATTAGACAGAATTGAATTCTTGCTTTCTGTCTTTCTTGCTTTCTGTCTTTCTTGCTTTCTTTCTGAGCAGGTGGCAAAGCGCCCTTTCTTTGCTCATCTTTCCCTCGCTGATTACTCAGTTTAATAAGCCATGTAACAGCAATGCCTCTCTGATCTCCAAATCAGGCCTGGGGCTGCTGCTGTTCAGGGCAGAGGCTTTTAGATGCTAATAAGGCTGGCAAAACACACAAGGAGTCCTGTAGCACTTTTAAGGACTAACAAATTTATTTATTAAGGCCAGGGCACAACAGAGGAAAAAGAAACCTTTCCCCTGTCCCTGTTCCCAGATCCAGATAGCACAAGCTACCAAGGCATCAGGCCAGGTGAGTAAGTTTCTTCCAACTCTTAGTGGGCCAATTAGAAAGGTGGGGAGGAGGGGGGGGTGCAGTAATGGTGGTAGCGATCCTGGTTGGCCAGGCAGATGTGCTGGGGGGGGGGGGGGGGTGGCAGGGCCGTCCCTGGGGGGGGCGAATGGGGCGATTGCCCCGGGCCCCGCGGTTACACGGGCCCCACGCTGTCCCGCTCCCAGTGGGGCAGTGCGGGGCCTGGACTGTGGCCCCCCCACAGCCACACTCTTCCCTGCTCCTGCAGGGAGCTGAAGGCAGCGGGGCGGGCAGGGAGCACTAAGCCCAGCCCCTGGACTAGCCCTCCCCACCCCCCCAGGGCAGAGGAGGCAGGCCCAGGGGCAGGGCAGGTGGCCGGGACCCGCCTCTGGGCCAGCATGCCCCATGTGGCCAGGGCCAGCCCTCGCCGGCAGGCTGCCTTTGGCTAGAACCGGCTCCCGCCGGCGGCCTCAGGTCCCCAGCTGGGGCACCGGCCGCAGCAGCCTGGGGTCCTGGCTGCAGCCGGCCGGCTCCCCCCATTGGCGACCCCCCTTTCCAGGGCCAGGGCCGGAGCCGGAGGCCTCAGCCTCCCCACCCAGGCTGGCGCCCTGGGAGGGTGGAGCGGCCCAACTCTCCTCCAGCATGGGGGGGGCGGGGCCCCCCCTAGGCCAGTTGGCCCTGGACCCTGCTCCCCCCTGGGACAGCACTGGGTGGCGGGAGGGAACCCCCAGCCATGTGGGCGTCAGGAGCGCAGGTGGGGCCAAAAGTCCTAATTGAGTGGGGAAAGTGGAGGGATGATGCCCGTGCCGTACCTAACTTGACCACCCATCCAACCTGGCCCCAGCAGAAGCTAGACACAAGGGACCAAAACGTCCCACCACCACTGTCACCTGAGTTGGGGGATCCATGTGTGGAGGGAGGGAATGCTTCTGGATGACTGACTCCTGCCCTGACTCTGGCAGCGGCTGAGAGAGGGGGCATAAGTCCCACCTCCATCCACACGTGGATGGGGGATGCTGACTCCCGTGGCCCCGTCAGAGCCCAAGCAAGTCTGTGGAGGGGCATAAGTCCTGGCTCCACCCCTGGCTGGGGAAGTCATGGGGGGAGCAGGAGTCCTCCTCCCCTGCTCTAGCTCCTTAGATTCCACTCCCTGTCCACCCAGGAACAGAACCCAGGAGCCTTACCCCCAGGGGTGTTGCTGCCCTGAAAACAGGGCCCGGGGCCCTGTGGGGGCCCAATCCATCCCCTTGATCCCTGGCCAGGGCCTGGATCGGTCTCCTGCCACCACCAGCCTGCGGCCTGGCCCCAGGTCCCTGCTAGGGGTTGGGGCTGAATCAGGCCACTGCCAACAGCCGCACCCTGACTCCCTGGCCCTGGCTGGGGCTGCATTGGACTGCTGCTGGTGGCTGGGCCCCGGGTCCCCACCAGACTTGGGGCACGGCGCTGGGCCATGCCCATGTGCCCAGAGCCAGTGTCGCCAGTGCCTGACCCACCGCCTGGGTTTGTGGGGACTGTCTTTGGCCTTGTATTGGCATTCACACACCCCTGCCAGGGTACGGGAGGGGAGGACCCCAAACAAATACTTTCTGGAGGTAAATGATGGCCTTAGATACCAGGCAGGATTAATCCAGAACCCGGATTGATAATTCCAATCTTGCTTCCACTAGTGCCAGGGCCATGACCACAGGGCCAAGCCCAGTGGGGCATCTCTCTGGGGTCGATGGGTGGGTCACACTGTGAACTCGCCTTGGATTTGGAAGCAGCTTTGAAACGTGACGCAAACGCCACTAGACATGACGGGGACCTGGGATGTGTGTGACTGATCTCACTCTATCCTGATCCCTCATCACTTTTGTCCTCCCACACCCCATTCCACCCTCCTCACCGCCGTGTCACAGACCTCCAGTTTGGGATCCCTTCACCACCACCACATACCACCAGAGTCCCCCGATAGCGGAAGCTCTGTCAGGTGAGACAGACCCCAGCTTGGTACTTGGGGTTAAAAGATGAGGAGGAGGAAAGAGGGACCAACAACTAGACCAAGGACAGAGTTTGGGGCAGGGTTTAATCAGGACTCCTTGGTTCTATTTTCTGCTCTAGGTGGAGAGTGGGGTCTAGTGGTTAGAGTAGGGGGGCTGGACGTCAGGACTCCTGGGCTTTATTCCCTGCTCTACCATGGATGCAGGGTATAGTCTTATGGGGAGGGAATTCAAATACCTTCTGTGATATGTGCCTCAGTTTTCCTGCCCATTAAATCGAGGTGGTAGCTACGTGGCACAGCATGGGGGAAGGGGCTTCTCAGCCCCCTGCTGGCTCTGTGCTAAGCTCAGCTTGGGAACAGCTGTGCCTGCTCTCTGGACCCACTGCTGGCTCCATCACTGGGCTGGGAGGGAGTTAGGCCAGGCTGCTGGCTTCCGACATGGGCAGCCCCCCTGGGCTCTGTATGAGGGCTGCCCGGCCCTGCTGCTGCTGGCTCCATCAGCTCAGCACTGGGGTGAGGGATTGAGGGGCTACCTGGGCCTCTGGGCTTCTTTCTTGAGTCAGAGGGAGTGGGGTGATCGGCCTGGCCGTATGGTGGTGTACTCCGAGCCCAGAACACAGAGGGTGCATCTACACTTGTAAATTAAGTCGACTTAGGCTTGCTTAAGTCGACTTAATTTACCCTGCATCTACACTACAGTTTCCTTAAGTTGCCTTAAGCAAGCACCTTAAGTCAACTTAAGGAAAATTAAGTCGACTTTATTAAACCTACTTTTAGGTCGACTTTAGACTTAAGTTGACTTCTTCAAGTCGACTTAAGCCAGTTTAGACCTGGGTAGCCCTAAGTTGACTTAGGGCTACTCCAGGACTCCCCCACTGCCCTACCTGCAGGGGGGGGCCACCGGGGGAGCCTGGCATGCCCCAGAGCCCTGCCCACCCTGCCCCATGCCCTGCTAGAGTCCCTATCCCCCTTTGCCCCATTGTACCCATGTACAATGGGGCAAAGGCTGAGCCCCCTGCCACGGGGCAAGGGGTGCCCCCCCCTGCCACCGTGGACCTGCCCTAAGTCCCCGTAGCCCCTAGAAGTCGACCTAGGCGTCCAGTGTGGATGCTCTCAGTCGACTTTGTAAGGTTCCCGCTAAGTCGACTTTAAATTTAGGTGTAGACATGCTAAGTCGACAAAGTCGGTTTAGTTAAGTCGACTTAGCTAAAGTCGACCTAAATTTACAAGTGTAGACATAGCCGGGGGGGGGGGGGGAAAGGGAGAAGGGTGTTTGTGTGGGGGGGGGGGGGCTGCACTCTGCTGCGCATGGGCTTGGAGTCGGGGGGTGGGGAGGGCTATGCCCAGAATCTTTTTCTTGTGTGTAGCAACACCCCGTTATGGAGCATAGCTGGGTATGTAAATAGTTAAAATGTGTCACGGTATAGCTTCATAAGAGTGCCACCTGGGTTTGCTGTGTAGGGTCTGGCCGTTCAGTCATTATCAGCCAGTGTTGGCCAGTCATTGGGGGAAGGGAGCGCCAAAGTCATAGTTCACCTAGGGTGCCAAAACACCTTGGGCCCACCCTGGTTCCACAGTGTTTGCATCAAGATGGTTTCAGACTTCCAAGATACTGAGTATTTTTTACACCCTTATTCCCATTGACTAGTACCTTATTTCTCAAATTCTCCCTTTGAAGCTAATGAGCCTGCTTGTGGAATAGAGTTACTCAGAAAAATAAGAGTACTAGAATCTAGTCGTGAGAGACCAGGCAATATTAAAGAAACTCAGGAATTTGTTTACCACTACCCTGATGCTAACCCTTATGCCTCACTAATTGCTATTAGCATGCAAACACCACCACATTTTCAGATGTTCAAAAGGAAACGCTAACCGTAAATACCAGCACATAAAAAACCCCACAACAGAACATTTAATGTTCACTTTGCTAATCCGCCCTCAAAATTCACACACCTAATAATACAACTTTTCCCCACTTCCCAGCACAAATTAAATAGCAGAGAACAGTACAGAGGTCTTATATTACTAAGACTTACTATTACTTTCACATAATACATGTTAGACCCTTTACTAGTATACTAAGAAGTATAAAAAATGAATCAAATAAGTAAACAAAGTACATTGTTGTGTTTATTCTTTGATTCACAAAATTCTGCAATCTATGAGTCTTTACTGAACATTAGAAAAATTATAATCAAATATTACCCAATCTAATACTTTTCCCTAATTAATAAAATTGCAGCTCCAAAGACAAAAATAATGTAAGATATTAAAACAGCTTAAAATGCTTTTAAAACAGTTATATCTATTTACTTTGTTGTTTAATGTAAAGTATTTACAGAAAAGTATCATTTTGACCTCAATCATACACCACATTTAGACTCGCTAATTAGGTTCTTTGGCTTTCATTATTCAGCCACAGTAATGTAACCACTGGGAAATACAAAAGTATTCTTCAAGCTCAAAGCTGAACATGAATGGTTCTGACTGGTAGTTGCAAAAATCTGTCTCTGTGAATAAGGGTTTTTCTTTTGCATTTATGGTTAAACTGCAACTGATTTACGATCATCGCAATGGCCCTGATTCAGCAAAGCACGTAAGCACGTGCTTTGTTCTGCTGAACAGGAAAAGATTAATGCTTGAGTTTAAGTGCTTTTCACTGAATCAGCACCAATGAGAATAAAGAAACAAATACTATGAGTTTTAGTGAAGCTGCATTATTTTGTTCACATGCATTTCTGTTAGAGATTATCTGCGGATTGATTCCCATCTTTCATACCAGGAAAACTCTTCAAATCTTGATATACTGGGGTGCAGGGAAAGGAGAAACAGGCCCATAAAAAGGCGTAAACTCCAGTTGGACTAAAATATGTGGCTAATAACATTGGCCCTGATTTGGGAAAGCACTTTACCATGTGCTTAAGTTTATCACTATACAGGGAAACATATAAACACGTTTACACATATGCATAAAACTAATCACATGCTTACAGACTTCACTGAATAAAGATGTTTTTCTCAATCAGATCCATTGTTCCAAGTAACTGTCATCTGTTTTAAATGCAACTATTCTACATATATTCTGAAATTATTTTTCTGTTCACTTAAATTCTTAAAGCAATTTTTTTTTTTTTTTTTTTTTTTTTTTAAAAAGAACAGAGTTGAAATGTGTTTAAATAGTTGGTAAAGGAATCATAGACTCAACTTGCTAGAACATATTAATGCAAACAAATAACTTTAAAAATACTGTTTGTTTTCAGGTTGGAACTGGCTGTTCCCCTTCATGTGATGATTCAGTTATAACTCACAATACATACCAATAGATTCAGACTTTGTTTTGAAATAAAATTCATCTCTAAACCATGGCAGTAATTTTTATTAGGTTGCTTATAACTTTGTTGTTCCCCCTTCTTTAATAAATCACTGTGTATGTCTACATTACGAGCTAGGGGAATAATACCAAGCTCATGTTGAGACATACACGCACTAGCTGTCATGCAAGCAAACACACTAAGAATAACAGTGAAGCCACGATAGCATGGGCAGCAGCGTAGTGGCTAGCTTCTCCGTGTACGTAGCCACAAAGTTCAGGCAGATTGGTACTCGGGGTGGCTAGCCCATGCTGCTGCTGCTGAGATCAGAGTTAGCGCACATATGGATAGGCAAGTCAGGAATAACACCCATTGCTCCAGTGTAGATGGTGGCCTGAGAGTGAGCTTAAAAGTATCTATTAAAATGTTTTCCTGTGAATTGTTACTTTCCTATTTTTAAAAAAGAATCGGTTATATCTTTAAAATCAGGAAATGTACATAGTAAGACCAGAATAAGCAATAAAGTCAATGTTGATAAAAAATAAATAAAGTACTTTTGCCTGGGTTAAATGTCAAATGTAAGGAAGTGCAGAGCTTCCTTACTTCCTAGAGAATCACTCATCCTTCCTCTACTGAAGCTGCTTCCAAAATGTTGTAATGAAGTCTGGGAAAGGATGTGACAAAAAAAGATGGTAAAACACTTGAACACATATGGGTTATAGACTTCTCTGTCATGGACTTTATTTATTTAACAAAAGGAGCAAAGACATCTTCCATGAATAAATGTCACACCCAGGTCTCCATAATTGTACCTAGACTTAGGTAATGCACTGTACAGTGTTTGATTTAGAATGTTAAAATATTAACAGAAGTTTTCTATAGCACAGTGTTCCTATCAAAGTGAAATGACTCATGAGAATGCTAAATTCAAACCAGATGGGCATAAACACTAACTGAAAAAGATCAGATAGTTAGGGGTCAGCATGGGTCTTCATAAAAATGAAGACCTTGTATGCGTTACTGAAAAATGAACTTCAGTGATAAAAAAAAGAAAAGAAGAGAAAATATTAGTGATTTTATTTTAATTATACAAGCCACCGTCAATTAGAAGAACTAACATTTACAAAACTTTACACTGTTGTTTTAATTTGAAAAAGATGACTATAAAAGACTTCAGATAAACAGCACTTCAGAGTCTCCCATACAGTGAGGGATACGTTAGCTCAGTATGCCATGCTAATATTCTATCAGAATCTCTGCGCTTCCCATCAAGGAGTAACCCTGATTATAGATTTGTATGGTACAGAAATCTTCAACCACAGTTCTGTGGCATGATGCCAATCTTAGCTTCTCTTTGAACCAGACCACAGAGATGGAAAAACTCTCATTCCTGTTGTCATACTTAAACATTTCTGCTGCTCTGTTGTTAAAAAATGTGTTTTGTTTTTCTTTCCTTATGTTAGCCTGTGCTCTCCACCATTTACAGATTGTCTGAAATACTTATTTTAAACTTTTATACCCTACCAAAAGAAAAATATGTGGGCTCAAAATTAATATTGTTTTTGACTTACGGTGAAATTCCAGTAATGTTTAACTTGGACTGCTAGACCTGTGCATTTTAAAGAGAATAGCAAAGAGTACTTTTTGAGCTGAAATGTGTAATGGGAGTTCCCTACTGTTTTGTTGCTGGAATTCTTGGACAACAAGAAAAATGCAAGCATACAATTTATTTCTTTAAAAACACACAGTTTAACTAAGTAAAGAAAATAAGAGTCCTGCCAGCACTATAAACTGCTAAGGCATTTGTTTGTATCCTTGCTCCCCGATTATTTGTTAACCACTACCATTTAGCCAGCCATTTAATAAATAATGATTGTTCAACATATAATACTGTCAATGATTTTACATTCCAAACCATAATGTCTTGGGGTACATGTCAGCAAAAGATGTATGGCTTCCATCCTGCAGAACTCCACATAATGCTGTGGTAACCCATTTCTCTCAGCTTTTGGTACCTCATGCAAAAAGGCCATCATTTTATTTTGAAGCAATATGCCTTTAAGTGTGGCATGCATTTTACTATGAATGGCAAGGATTTTTATACACGGTATTGGATGAAATCCAGGCCCCTGGTAGTCAATGGGGAGCTTTACCACTGACTGCAGGGAGCCAGGATTTCACCCAGTGAATACATTGGGGCTTCAAATGGCTGCTGTAGAAACTGTAGAGGAATTTTCACTGTATTTCCACGGCAAAGATCTCTGCCTTTTTCTCTTTTTGGGGGACCTTGTGGTTTATTATTTGTCTTGCAGTAGTATCTAGAGACTCCAGTCAGCAAATGGGCCTTATTATGCCAGGCACTGTACACACATCTAAAAACAAAGAGACCTCCTACCAAAGAGCTTACAATCTAAGAAGAGCTAACAATTCAAAGTCACTTCCGAGCACTCTTCTGAGCCAGGCAGGCACAGAGATTGATCCTACTCAGTGTGTGTGGAACAAGTGATTGGGAAAAATAGGGACTTCCTGAATAGCCTTAGTTAAACTTTGGTGTCCTATGCTGAAAAAAACCCTGGTGAAAATAAAGGACTGAATATTTGGGAGCCCCCAAATCTTCTGATCAGGCAGTGGCCTCCTGGGTGATCTGGAAGACTATGCTGGTGCTATATTATTTCTTGATAAG
Organism: Pelusios castaneus; assembly: GCA_007922175.1. Taxonomy (NCBI): domain Eukaryota; kingdom Metazoa; phylum Chordata; order Testudines; family Pelomedusidae; genus Pelusios; species Pelusios castaneus. The sequence continues at coordinate 18,993,948 of ML685797.1, forward strand.
ACCCCCTAAGTATCATTATATATAATTGTCGTTATTTTGATTTGCTCTTCCTTCATAAATACAATTGGCTTTCCTTTCTGTGGCAGTGGATAATGTTTGAATTCCTTGTTACAGAACCACGGAAGACAATTCAAGTCCCCCAAAGTCGCCATCATGTAATCACCAAATCATTTCTTGAGTCTTGCTTCTTCCGTGATGCCCATGTAGGGTCAAATCAATACTATTATTTAAAAATAATAAAATTTCAAATACCCCACCCCCATTTTGTTGAACTATTTCAAAATAAGTAATCATGTAATCCCATTTCTGTAACTCCACACCTGATCCCCTCCCAAATGCTTGCTACCAGACTTCTTCTGTCACATCACATCTGAAATAGGACCCTGATCAGCCAATGAGGTCTTTGTGGTCAGACTTCTTCGCTTGTGGGGAGCCCTTCTGCAACTGATAGGTCCATGTGGAGCTCATTGCAGGATTGGGGCCTCAGATTGTAAGGTCCTTGAGGGCAAGTAGTTTATCTTTATCCTGTAAAATTCCAAACATGTTGCTGGCACTATTCAAATAATAATCCAACAACAGTGATAAATAGACTAAAGTGAACTTGCACCAGAGCAGTCTAGAAGGCAGAAGCTTCACTAACCGTTAGATGTATTATTTAAAATGCAGATAGGATCAGAAGTGGGCTAAGCGCTTTGAATGCATAACACTAAGAAGATACCTTTCCAGCCTGATCCTGGGGGAACGAGTAGCATAGTCGCAGTTAAATGGCTGGCAGGCATCTTTTGAAGAAGTGTAGATTGCATCTTTGGAACTGCTAACACCACTCTACAGCTATCTTCCTTTTCACAGGAAATCTCTGTCCACCATCACAGCAGATACTGTTGCTTTTTTCCCCTTCTTGGGCTACCTGCAGAATTGGAACATCAAGTAGCTCTGTTTCCCACATCCCTTGGACAGTTACCTATAGCTTGGGTACTTTTTTGGTCTGTCTTTTGTGTCGCTTTTCACAATACATATGTAACCCATATGCCTGAAAAGGCTATCTCTGAGAGACCTGCTGAGGGTGGGTTACTGTTGTTGGGCAGATTAGCGACCCACAACTGGAAACTTCCAGAAGCAGGGAGTGGTAGCAATTTGAGCATGCTCCACAGTGTACCCTGCTGGTGTGATGGGATGTTGTCAGTCAGATGACTGGAGAGCAGCAGCCTGAGCAGACAGCAGGCAGGAGCTGCCTTGAAAGGAGACCATGTGCTCAGTGTTCTGGAGAGGAGCTGAGCCAGGAGTGAACAAGATGTTTTCTCCATGTAAAGGAGTCATTTGCGACAGACCTTGCAGACATGCATATGGGACTGAGGGCTGGTTGCAGAGGAGAAGAGAAAGCCTGCATGTAATGCCAGAGAGGATCCCAGCAAAGAAAGAAGAGGACAGCTATTTCTTGCCACTCAAGCTTCCACACTGGAACAGAGACTGTAGCTGAGAGTTGGGTGAACTCCACACAGACTTTGGGACTCTTGGGTATCTTTCATGCAAGGGATTGTTCTTGGTTAATTGTAGTTTGTTTTCTTAGGATAAGGTTTATTTAGTTAGTAGTTAATAAAGTTCATTGTTATGTTTATTGTAGTAGTATTTTAATGTGTGAGTGTAGCTCTGAGCAAGCTTCGCCGTGAGTCCTGTACAGACTGGATCTTGGGTCTCCAGCTGCTTTCCCCATAGGGGTTGGGATTGATTTCTGGGGGGCACTGGAGAAGGGCAACTAAATGAATTCAGCCCACCTGAAGGTTACACATACACTTGACCAAGATGCCTGAGTTCTCAGTCCATCTGCCTCTGTTCTGCTTTCTGGTACCTTTAGACTGGTATAGACTAAATACACAGGCTCAATGAGGTCATTACCTTGACCCTTTTCCTGGACAGCCTAGATACCTTGCTATTTTGAGGCAGTTCTCCATTAGCCCAAGGACCAATCTAATTCCACTTGTATTGTGCAGCCAGCTGCAACATAATCTAGCAACACTGATAAGCAGTAATATTAGACTGGACTCATGATATGCAATAAAACTATTCCAATGCTGGTGAACAAATGCAGGCTGTCAATAAGAAACCCACAAAACAAGAGATGTTATTCCTTGGAGCGCATAATAGTAGAGGCTTAAGAGTACCACCCATTGCAGAGCAGCAGGGGGATGCATGCCATGATCTGATCACAGCACAAAATGAGAATACCCTCATTGTGAGAGGGAGAGAGACTAAACATCAGAGGCCCTGTCTAGAACTCTAATGCCATGCAAGGACATATTTCAAGGAGATGGGCGCCTAGATATGTCTATAGTGCTATGTATGTCAAGGGTCTGTGGAACTCAAGTTCACAAGCTCAGTGTTTGTATGCCCCAGATTGAGATCCATGCTGAATACTGACCATAGGTTTACAGTTTCTGAACCTGGGTCTCGCAGCCATGCTCATGTGTCTACAATGCAGAACAAAGAGTCAAGTCAAACCAGTCTATCCCAGGCTTCCACACTGTAGTCCTGTAGGAAAATATAGCTAACCATCCTGTGGCACGGTACAGGAAGTTCTTGCAGTCCAGCTGAGCCATGATTTGGATCTGCCTGGTCCCAGCAACATGGTTGAGTCACCATTTGAAGACATTGTCTTGCTTGGGTTTTCTCTTCTTTTTCAAGAAATGGGAAGAGCATCCATGAGTTTCCGGTAGACATTTTAGCTGTGGTTTCTGACCTAGTGAAGGCTCCTGTCAGAGGAGGATGGTGAAGATGTGGTTTAGAACTGACTGCTGCTGCCCACGACTCTCCCTATAACCACTGATGCCCCTACGTGTGGCTCTAGCTTGCAAATGGGGTGTGTGACTATCATGAATTATTAATTGCAGACAAAATGATTGCTTATAAATGGGGAGGAGAGGGGGTTTTGTGACAGGAACTGTGGCTTTTGATTATGATCTCAATCAATATATTGAGAAAGTGTGCTTGGATACAGCTTCCCAGTTGTGCCTCAGCAGGTCTTCATCTTTATTCTCCAGAATACACATAATATGTGATGGTAATAAATGTCGTTAAGTTCAAAGCCTTTATTTGTGAACATGGCTATATAACTAAAGAAAACTCCACTATTAAAGCATTGTAAGGCAAGCCAGCTGCCATTACAACACCAAAATACCAATAATAAAACAACACCCAAATCAGTAATAAAATAAAATGCATAACACAAAAATTGAACAGTGAAAAAGTGAAGCCAGTGCAATCAAATAAATTCTCTCTTTTTGCATGTCTCCTGGGTCCCCATTCTCACTTTGGTTTCTGGAACATTTAGCAACACTTGGCATCAATGCATGGGGCAGGAAGAGTGCAGAGGATGAATGCCTGCTGTGGATATATTTGCCCTATCCAACTAATCTTCAGTCTTGATTGCATAGGCCACCCAAAGATGATAGTGCTCAATGCATTCCTAGTCTGCAGGACATGATACCACAGGAGGAGTCAGGCCACTGGGCACATGGAGCAGCAGGCTGTATTATTCTGACCATTAGTACAAGCAGCCTTCCAACTGGTCTTTCTGCTGTGCTTTATCTTTCTCCCTCAAGCAACGTTCGCGCTCCATGAGATACACTGCAAATCTCTCCTCACGCCCTGCAAGTCTCTCTTCACATTGCATTGCCTGTCTGTGGTTTTCCATCTACCAAGAATCCTTTTCCCTTTGCTATTGTAACTGCTTGCTGGCCTTTTCCTGCATGTTTACTGTAAGTTCATCATGCAAATGCTGCCTCTTTGAGCACACTCAGTTTGAAATCCCAGGTTCCTGCTGGATTGTGGCCGGGATGCAGAAGTGGAAGGGCCTGAAAGCAGACATCACTTGTACATTGTCTCACTACTTCAGAGCATCCTCAGAGAAAGAAAAGTGATTGTGGTATCGCAAGGCCAAAAAAATGATGTTATAAAACCCAGCTTCAATCTGTTCTTAGAGAAATACTTCCATTCCCAGTAGCTCTATCGATACAGCTAGTTAAGCAGAGTGAAAAGAGTGCACATGCAATAGTTAGGTGACATTTACAAATGCTATACATTTAAAAATTAAAGCGTGGGTATGGAGGGATGTGCTGTGGTTTACTACCTAAGTTTTCTCAGTCCTTTCAGGTATACCATGTTCTGGAGGACATAACCCTGGAAGCTCCTGAATGGCAAAGCACTGGAAAACCTGCCTTAGAAGAAGAGACTCAACTTGGCTTGTTAAGACTAACCAAAAGAAAGATGAGGGAAGATATGATTTCTCTCTATACATACAAAGAGGAAAATACCAGGGATGGAGAGAAGTTATTCAAGTTAAGCACCAATGTGAACACAAGAACAAATGGATATAAAACTGACCATCAACAAGTGAAGACTTGAAATTAGAAGAAGGCTTCTAACTATCAATGGAATGAAGTTTTGGAACAGCGGGGATAAAAACCTAACTGGCTTCAAGACTGAGCTTGATAACTTTATGGAGGAAATGGTGTGATGGGACAGCCTAATTTGGCAATTAACTGATCTTTGACTATTAGTGGTAAATATGCCAATGGCCTGTGGTGGGACATTAGATGGGGTGGGGGTACTGAGTTACTTAAGATGATTCTTTCTTGGGTGTCTGGTTGGTAAGTCTTGGCTACATTCTCAAGGTTTAGATGATCACTGTATTTGGGGTTGAGAAGGATTGTCCCCTAGGGCAGATTGGCAAAGGCCCTGGGGTTTTCTCACTTGCCTCTGTAGTTTGGGGCATGGGTTACTTGTTGGTGGATTCTCTGTACCTTAAAGTCTTTGAAACCATGGTGCTCAACCTGTGTCTCAGGGGTCAAAAGTGGCCCTTGGGGGCTTTCAAAGTGGTCCTCAACTCCCCTACTGTTGGCTGTAGAATGAAGTCACTGCCTAGAGACCCAGTGGAGCATGTTTCCACAGGGCTAAAAGACTGATGCAGGCTGCTCGCTGCAGCCAAAGGGATAGGAGATTAGCACTCCCATCCCCCCTGGCTGGAGCAGGGAGCACAGAAAAGCATTCCACCTAGGTCCATAGGTGCTAGGGTCCTTGCTGGAGCCAGAGGGAGGAGAGAGGAGCACTGATCTTCCCTGATCCTGGCTGCAGAAGGGAGCCACTGCCCAGGGACCCAGATAGAAAGCACAGAGCTACAGGATGTGTGGGGTTTCCCTGCTGCAGCCAGAGAGACCAATGAGCAAGGAGGCAAACTGCTTTTCAGGGGGAGCCTGCTGGCAGAGGCTGGTGGCACTTCAGGACTGTAAAAATTATATCTGTGGCTCTCAAGCCAAAAAGGTTGGGAACCACTGCTTTAAGCCCTGATTTGAAGGTTTCAACAACTCAGGTTAGAGTGTATTACAAGAGTGGGAGGGTTGAAGTTTTATGTCCAGAATTGTGCAGAAGATCAGACTAGATGATCATATTGGTCCTTTCCGACCTTAAAGTTTATGACCATATGATATTTTGCTGTATGCTTGTTACTAAACATGCACTGGATAACGCCCGCAAAAACGTTCACATTAAGACTAATCAGGGGCAGTCTTAGGGATTCAAGGACCCAGGGCAAAGGTCAAGGATGGGGCCCTCCTCCAGTGCCCCCACCAGCCCCCCATACCTCCCAAAGAGTCCCAGTCCCTCAGTGGACCCCCTACCACAACTCCCTGCCTGGCCTGCTAACCCCCAGCCACAGCTCCCTGGATCCCTGCCCTCCCCCCTGACCCTGGTCATGGCTCCACTGCTCCCCCACCAACCCCTGGCTATGGCTCCCCAGCTCCCCACTCCCCCAACCCCAGCCAGATCCCCCCCCAACCAACTCCAGCCGTGGCTCCCCGCCCCCTGCCAGCCTCCCCCATCCCCATACTGACCTCCACACCAGCCATGCTGGGGCCACCACAGGGCTGCTCACCTCCTACACGGCTGGCCCCTAGCGCCTACGCCAGCTTTGATGGGGCCACTGCCAGGCCCCTGACCCCATGCCAGCCACCGCCAAGTCCCCAGCCACCTTCCTGCAGCCCGCTTCTCCGGGGCTCCCCCCGCAGCACCCCAGCAGCTGTGGCTTGGAGGGGCCTGGGGCAGTTGCTCTACCTGCCCACCCGCTAAGACCACCAATGAGACTAGTCAACCACGTGTCCATGGGCCATTAAGGAGACTCAACTCGTGCAGCAGGCCCTAATGTCAATAGGGAAATGTACTGTGTGATTTCAGATGGGTAGTGGGGTCTCCTGCAATTTGATTCCTCAGGTTCACCTGGATTCAAAACATACCCATTACACACATCAGGTGCAGCCAAAGAATGTAATGTAATCTATAGGAAAATGTGACCTCATAGTAACTAAACTGAAAAAACAACAGACACTACCAACTGAAGTTTGCAACAGTGGTTGGTGACCACCACACAGCTCTCTTAGGGAATTCAGCCACAGAAGCCAGGGATCTGTTCAGGGTGCAGCATCAGAATTTTATAGCTGCAGAACAGGAAGCACAAGGGGTTAGTGGAGACAACATTAATAGCATATGGAGACGTTTTCAAATGCAACAGGTGTCTCAAAAGAAAGGCTTCAAAAGGAAATAGGGTCCAGAGTGGAAACTGCGCTTCCCACAGAGGAAAATTCCAGTGGTGCTACATAATCCAGCATGCAAGCAGCACAAAAATCTGCAGAGCAGGTTATCATATCACCTTTAGAGACCAGTACAGCCTGGGTAAACAGAATAAAGGTGGTAAAGAAGCCATCAGCTAAGTTACGCATCTGCACAGATCTAAAGCCACTGAACCAGGCATTGAAGAGATGCTATTAACCACTTTCCACAACTGATGATATCTTGCCAGAACTTTCCAAAGCCAGAATTTTACAGTCTAATCTGAGGAAATGAGTTTTGGCACATAAGCCTGGATAAAGAGTCCAGCATTCTGACAACTACTGGAACATCATTTGTTCATACAAATAGATTCATACATGATTAGGGTTGGAAGGGACCTCTGGAGGTTATCTAGTCCAACCCCTTCCTTAAAGCGGGACTAACCCCAACTAAATCATTCCAGCCAGGGCTTTGTCAAGCTGTACTTTAAAAACCTCTAAGGGTGGAGATTCCACTGCCTTCCTAGGAATCCCATTCTAGTGCTTCACCCCCCCAGCCTTTGAGTGAAAAGTTTTCCCCAATAACCAACTGAGACCTCCCCCCCCCCCCACATTGCTCCTAATTCTGCAATCTACCACCACTGACCAGTTTAGCTCTATTCTCCCTGGAACCTCCTTTCAGGTAGTTAAAGTCTACTATCAAATTCCCCCCCATTCTTCTGCTCTGCAAGCTAAGCAAGTTCCCTCAGCCTCCCCTTATATGTCATGTGCTCCAGCCCCGAATTATTGTTGTTGCCTTTCACTGAACTCTCCAGTTTGTCCACATCCTTTCTACAGTGGGGAGCATAAAACTGGATACAGTACTACAGATGTTGCCTCACCAGTGCTGAATAGTGGGAAATCACTTCTCAATCTGGTAATGCTCCTACTAATGTGACCCAACACGCCGTTAGCCTTGTGGGCAGTCAGGGCACACTGTTGACTCATATACAGCTTCTTGTCCACTCCAATCACCAGGTCCTTTCCTGTAGGACTGCTGCCAAGTCAGCTGGTCCCCAATCTGTAGCAATACATGGGATTTATTTTCCCCATCCTAAGTGAATGTCCTTGTTGATCCTCAGACGTTTTTTGGCCCAATCCTCCAATTTGTCTAGGTCACTCAGTAGCCTTGCCCTACCCTCCAGCATATCTAACACTCCCCCCAGTTTAGTGTCATCTGCAAACTTGCTGAGGGTGCAATTGACCCCATCCTCCAGGTCATTAATGAAGATGTTGAACAAAATGGGCACTATCACCCCACGGACACTCCGCTTGTCACCAATTGTCAACTAGACATCAAGTCATTCATCGCTACCCATTGACGAGCTAGCCAACTTTCTATCCATCTTGTACTCCGTTCATTCAACTGTGGGAGACCATATCAAGAGTTTTACTAAAAAAAAAAAGATATATCCTGTTCACTGCTTTCCCCACATCCAGAGCCAGTCATCTCATCATAGAAAGCAATCAGGTTGCCATTTGTGAATTCATGCTGACAGTTCCTGATTGTCTTCCTCTCTTCCAAGTGCCTCAAAATGAATTCCATGAGGACCTGATCCATGATTTTTCCAGGGACTGTGGTGGAGGGGCTAACCCATCTAATTCCCCAGATCCTCCTCCTTCCCTTTTTTGAAGATGAACACTATCTGCCTTTTTCCAATCATCCAGGACCTCCCCCAGTTGCTATGAGTTTTCAAAGATAATGGCCAATGGCTCTGCAATCACATCAGCCAACACTCTCAGCACCTTCAGATGCTCTGCATCCAGCCCCATAGATGTGTGTCTGTCCAGCCTTTCTAAATAGTCCTGAACCTGTTCTTTCAGCACTGCGGGCTTCTCACCTGCTCCCCATTCTGTGCTGCTCAGCGAAGTAATCAGGGAGCTGACCTTGTCTGTGACAACAAAGGCAAAAAAAGAAAAAAAGCATTGAATACTTCAGCTTTTTCATATCATTGTCACTAGCTTGCCTCCCCCATTATGTAAAGGGGAGGCAACGTCAATACAGATGTCTACTCATACCTATGGGCATAAGCTCAGTGCCAGAAATCTTCCCCAGCAGACTCAATGCAACTACTGAACAGAGTGCTTACAGTGAAAATAACTGCAAATGATATCATTTTAGGTGAAGGGAGCAACAAGGCAGAAGCTTAATGAGATCATGACAGAAAACTACAAGCTTTTCTATAGCAAAAAAGATCAAGAATATAAAACTCAATGCAGAAAACATTGTTATTCAAATAGCGTTAGGTGACAGACATTGGACATCAGCACACAGCAGAGGGACTTAAAACAGAACTTAACAAGATCAAGGCAATCAGAGGAATACCAGCTCCTGTGGATGTGGAAGAACTACAGCACTTCACCAGAATGATACATTTTCACTCCAAGTTCTGTCTACAGGCCGGCTGCAGTAGCAGAACCCATATGTCAGCTGAGCAGGTTTGGATCTAACCATCAAATAGCCACATAAAGCAGTGGCTAAAAGCAATGATCCAAAATATAATGGGAAACAAGACATAGGAGGTAGCTACAGACTCAGGACACCAGTGAAGATGCAAGCAAAGACAATCACATAGTAGTGGCAGATAGCTGGCACTCCCAGACAAGCAGATCTAAGGCCAGAACCACAGAGGATACAGAAAAAGCCTCAGCCCTCAGCTGTCCTGAAGTAGGAGACCCAGAAGACATGAGGTATAAGAACAAGACATCATGCAGCAGAATGAAGGCAGCAACAGGGAAGAAGCAAATCCCCCACCAACAGCAACAATAAATGAAGACAGGAGAATCTTGTTTGAAGGTCAGACACCTGAAGGCCTATGAGGCCTAACAGGCCACAATGGGATGTCCCTATGGTGGGCTATGGCCTTACGAAGACAGCAGTGCTGGCACAAAAAAGACAAAACAGCAACAAATGTTAAAAGAAAAGATTGTGTAACCTGCATGAAACTTAGAGGGAGATGCACAGGTTGCAGGAGGGAAGAGTTTAGAGGAGGCACAAGAAGCCAGTCTGAGCACACACAGGCTTGAAACTAGCATTTTTGCTACAGTTGTCTTAATAAAGAGCCACTTAGTTTCAGACACATGGAGACCTTTCATGTTATTACCCAGAATAGAATACATGAAACAGGGACTGTGGTGGTATAATTCTGATATAACACTGTCCTATTTCTCTTGAGCATTAAGGAGAAGCAGCCTCCAAATAGGCACTCCTCTTTCTCATAGCCCTTACATTTCTAAGTGACAGTGATGATATCAGTAGCAAAGTCAATAAAGACCAAAGATCCTGAGGTCAAGTGCTGGAGCTATGAAGGCAAGTCCACTTTCTTCGCTGTTGCGCACATAACTAGCCAAATGGAAAGTGCAATACTTTTGTCTTATACTTTGACAAAATTTGAAATATTTTTGAATAGCAAGATATTTTTTTTTCTTGTTGCAATGAACATCAGACTCAGTTAAGAGCACGCCACTGACCCTTCCAGGTGCATAGCATGCTGACTTATTGGCTGGCAGAGGCAGTGTTATGGATGGCCTGAATAGCCTCAGTAAAGGGAGTCTTCAAGTAAGGCCAGTCCTTGTGAGAAGGAAGCAAATGTTGAATGGCCCCAAGTTTATAAGAGCGGATACCAGGGGTGAAATCCTAGTTCCACTGACAGCAATGGCAAAACTTATTAGCTTTGGCATGGAGAAGATTTTACCTCTGAAGAGCACCAAGACTCTGCTGGTGAAATGGTGAAAACTGTCACTGGGGCTGGGATTTCACCCCGGGAGTCTACTGCAAACACTTTTTAGAAAAGTCATCTAGATACAGTGAAGCAAGTACCTTTTCCTTTGTGTACTAAGGGTTACTTCTCCTGTGTATGAAAATTATTTTCCTTCTGTGAAGTGTGTAAGTTCTCACCTCATTTTGTATCCTGTGTTATTCATAGACTCTACAGAAGGAAAGGACCTCGTAGGTCATTGAGTTCTTCCTGCCACCACAGGATTGTTAGCTAGAGAACATTTATTTGCATCTTAGACTAGCTTTACTTTGTTCCAAGCAACGAGGCTTCTGCCTCTTCCTTTGGGAGATCATTTTACAATTTAGAGCTTTCTAGCAGGAATTCTTTTTGATTCTCAGCTTACATTTTCCTTCTTAATTTCATTCTCTCAGTTAATGAGATTTTTTTTTTTTTTTTTGGGTGTGGCTAGTTTATGGCACCCATGTCATTACAATTTCCTCCTTCTCCTTCATGTGTATCTTCTTCAGGTTTATGTGCACTGGCGGCCCCATCACCATTCTCTACTGCACTCATTGCTTATTGATCAGTTCCTCCAACCTTTATCATTTTGTTGCAGTTCTCTCACTTTGTGTTATCTTTCTTGTAATAAATTGCTCAGAATAGAAATTGATATTCCCAGGTGTGACATACTAGAGAACAACTATTACCCCATTCGTCCCATGATGTGATGCTTCCTGTCCAGGCCAAAACTGTAGTCTTCTTTTGCTATCATAACACCCAGCAGATTCATGTCTAATCTGCTGTCTACTACTTCCACTAAGGCTCACTTGTTGATTCTGTTTCTATATTTCTCCATTCCATTGAATGCGTTTCAGATTATTTCTCCCCCCATATACACCAACTTGTTCTTTCCCCTTCCAGTTCATATTTGGATTATAATTTTCAATATTCAAAAAAGTTGCCTTTTAATTTTCTTCAGGCTTTATAATGAACAGTCTTCTGAGAAAATTCTACTACAACCAAATTTATAATATGCTGCTGCCATGACAGCTACTGACACTCTGGGGACAGAGAACTAAATGCAACAATTTGAAATCACAGTCCTGTAAGTGGGCCCATAACAGACCTGTCTTCTGTGGATTAGGCATAGAGGGGGATATGCAACACTATTAGCAGTAATAGCAACTTTCCTACTGCAGCTTTCCCAGTCCTGCTGATCTTGCTCATTTGAGTACTCTCAACTTCTTGCATGACCAAGATCTTCACATTTGCATGCATAAATTCCAAGCTTAGACCTTTAGTCTTAGTCCAGAGAAGGAAAAAAAGGAGAACCCTGAGCACAGAACATTTTATACACATAAAACAATCAGGTTTGAGTATTAAAAAAATAAAGTAATTCTTAACCTCTCAAAGTAACTCTTTTTTGTCATGGTTAAATGACTTACCAGGAGTAGGCAGATAGGATTCTTATTGTACCTGTCCTTTCTGAAGATAACATTTTATAAAATACCATTTTACAGTTACATGATGGAGAGCAATTTCTTCTCTAAGTTAAAATGAAACATGAAATAAGGGTGGGAGAAAAATGAAATATATCTGTATCAAATTAAAATACAATTACTGAAGTGACTTTGAAATAGCAAATGCAAAGTCAAATTTGGCAAATTAAAAGTACAGGGGAATTGAGACAAAAGTTTGACCAACAGAAGGAAGGGAATTATTTCATCAACTGAAAAGACAGATGAGGAATGTGAATACTAGAATTTTCCCTTACTCCTGAACGTTGATGGTTCCATCACACTTAAGTAATTTTCTTCCCCTATACATGTCTTACCATAAAAGCTTCCCCCATGGTTTAACTTTGTATCAAAAGTAACAAGGAGTCCTGTGGCTCTTTTAAAGACTAACAAATTTATTTATCGTATGAACTTTTGTGGGAAAAAATCCCACTTCAGACGACGCTTTGAAGATGTAATGTCCCCATCTTCAAAGCATCTGACGAAGTGGGATTTTCTCCCACAAAAGCTCATGCGATAAATAAATTTGTTAGTCTTCAAAAGTGCCACAGGACTCCTTGTTTGGTTCAGCAAAACAAAACTAACCTGGCTACCCCTTTGGAATTTCATACTGAAGTGTGGTCCTTTGAAATATGACCCGAAACATTTCATTGTGGGGTAGGTACTATGTTTAACATCAATGATTTTCAAACTAAACTGTTCAGTTACCAAGTAAAATGCAGCTTATTCTTTGTGTTACATATTGCTAATAGAGATTTGGTTAGTGATATTGATGAAACAAAAGCCAAAATACAGCTAAGAGTCAAGAGTAAAAAATATATTTTAAACAATAAAGTGAGTTGATACAAGTCAATAAATATGGACAGATGAATAAGTGACATTTTTACACAGTTACTTTTCAAATAGATGCTCACATTGTCCCCAGCTCAGGAAAGCACTTGGTGATTAACTTTATGTTGCTTATATTCCATTGAAAAACAATTTGATTTTCTTGAATAAAGACAAGCTTAAGTGTATACTCAATTGGAGCTATTGATAATGATTTTGCTGTGGTTTTTTTTTAAACTATTCATATGTTTAATACACAAACACAGACACTACAGACAACAGAGTCTTGCGGCACTTTTAAAGACTAACAGATTTATTAATCGCATGAGCTTTCGTGGGAGAAAATCCCACTTCGTCAGACGCTTTGAAGATAGGAAAGTTACAGAGTGGGAGGAAATTAAATGCAGGGGAGTGTAAAACGAAGTCTCCACATACAGCAAACAGAAAAGAATTACAAACGAAGTCTCCACATACAGCAAACAGAAAAGAATTACAAACGAAGTCTCCACATTTGATTTGCTGTTACAGCCTGACCTGATGCTATGTCACACACTCCCCTGCATTTAATTTCCTCCCACTCTGTAACTTTCCTATCTTCAAAGCGTCTGACGAAGTGGGATTTTCTCCCACGAAAGCTCATGCGATTAATAAATCTGTTAGTCTTTAAAAGTGCCGCAAGACTCTGTTGTCTTTCTACAATAGACTAACACGGCTACCCCTTTGGAAACAGACACTACAAGTATTTCAAGGCTTCTCAACCGTGCTATTTCCTAATGGCAAACCTTAAGACAATAATTAGTGCAATCTATTTATTCATTTAGGGAGCTTAAAGGACAAAAATGACTTAAGAGCCCCAGTTCAACAAAGCACAAGCAATAGCTTTAATGGAATTTAAGTATGTACATAGGTGCTTTAAATAAGGCACCAATCCTGCAGATGCTTTTGGCACTATTAAGAACAATAAAATTAACCTCATGCGTGAGTGTTTTCAGAATTGGGGCCTAAGGAAGGATTTCATATCTTAAAATTAAACATGACAGTAAGTGCTTTTTCTGAATCAGAACAATAACAAGGTTGCATTTTAACAACATTTGGTGGCAAGATATTAAACTTTATGATGCATAACAAAATTTAGGAATAGAAAAACTCACTAATGAAGATTCATGGAACTAGTATTAAGGTATATGCTTCCACCTAGTGACTTATAGCAACAGCTTATACATTTATTTTCTTCTGCAGTCTTCTAAAATGTATAGAAAAGCAACATTTGTCGTCTATTGATGGAAAAGACCATAGTATTTAACTACATTTGGCTACTGCCACAGTATCCGTTTAAACAGAGGGTAAAAATTTATACTCCTTAGCAGCAACTAATTTGTTGGGCAAATACTGTGACGTCAGTGCTCAACATGGGTAGTGTGGGAATATGGAGATTCTTGTTACAGAAATCACTGCACCACTAGTATCTAGGTATTCTGTTGCGGATCCATTCCCTAAAAGGGAGCTAATAGGGACAAAGCAGGAGCAGCCCTAATACCTTGGAAGGAGGCATTTTTGATGCCATGATGGCAAGGCCAGGGGAGCACTAGTGTGGTTACACCAGGATAACAGACTACTAGAAATACCACAAGCAACTTTTGTTTTTAAAAGTGAAAGCTTTAGTATTTTTATTTCTCAATAACGAGAACCCTGAAACACATGTCTGCTTTAGCTCGCCCTGCACAAGAAGCCACTGCAGCTTTAGAGTCCAATCCTTCTGACTGTACTCCTATATGCAATCCCATCAAAGCCAACATGACTTCTTGAATAAGGACCACACCCATGCATGTGAAAAAGTTATCAAGTGTTAGTCTCTATAGTAACTGAAGGCTGATCCTGTGAGCTGCTGAGCATGCTCCCCATCTCTGCCCAAGCACTTAAATGCATGCTTAATTTTAAGCAAATGATTGGTCCCATGGAAATCAAAGAACTTAAAGCCAAGGAAGTACTCAATTGCTTTGCTGAATCAGAGACTAAAACATTCCTCTTGCTTTTGGTTTACTGAGCCAAGATTGTCATCTATAGTAACCTCCCATTACTGCTAGGTCATTGTCCAAATCCAACCTGGGCTGGAAATAAGTGAAAAGTCATTACCACATGATGTCTCTTTGGTATCCCATTCGGTTGCTGGTCTTAATCCAATATTGTGGTAAGGAGTCTGACACACACACACACACACACCCCCCCCAGACTCCTTACCACAATATATATATATATTGCTAGCAATTCCAGAAGAGACCAAGGAGATTAAGGGAGTGTCAAAATGAACCGCTCTATCACCTCTCTAGCTGACCTCTCCAAGTACACTGTGGAGCAATGTAAGCAAAGCTTGCATTGCTGGCTTTGTGGATAAACAAAGGGCTTCAGTCTTCAGCACTCACCATCCAGTATCTTTCATGATCACAAACGACATGCGGGTGCAGTGCTACTCCTCTGTAGAAAAGCCAGGGGTCACTACATGACCCTGGACGTATAGAAACAAACAATTCATATCAGTCAGTCAACTTTTTCCTATAGAAAATAAGTACTTTTCTCCAAGTTCCTTTGATTTTATTATGCACTAATTTTGTCTACATAATTTTAAAACAGTTTTAAAAAATAATTTGCATGTTTTATATTATAGTTCTTTTGATATAAACAAAATCATAATGCATCTCTGTACTGTATTATGTTATGGTTTTACACAAATTAAAATTATAATAAAATAAGAAAATATTTTCTCCCTTCCTTTGCTTATGTATTATTTTATGCTATGGCTTAGTTTGTATAAACGATACTATATGTAACAATTGTTTTGTACCGATTTCATTTCCCTTAGTGAAGTTAGTGCTGCTCATACACCAGCAGAGGAGAAACTCAGGCTGAATTTTTAAGTGATTCAGTTGATCAGAACACTGTCAATTCCTCCTGAATAATAAACATTTGGTCATGAAAATAACAAATGCAATAGAAAAGTATTTATTTGCAAAGGGATTATGTTTCTTCAGGTGTATGGTTAATACTGTGCAGAATTGACACATGCTGCATATAAATTGTAGCCAATCTATTTTTAAAAGTATCACAGTATTTCCACAGATTTTTCAGGCATTTGAAAACCCTGGACAAAAATTGCTCTTAGTGAAATATAAATTCCTGCTCTGGCACTGATTTGGCCATCAAAGCTGTTATCATTTGAAAGGTGTCTGGAGTTAAATACAAAACTGGTTTTAAAGTTTCCTTTTGCTTTCTTGCTATTAGAATTTGAAATCACCATATTAAACAGATATTTAGTGCATTATACAGAGCGATGCCTTTTTGGTATTAAACAGAAAAAAATTGCTATAGAGCCAATGTAGTTAAAAGTTTATATCACATGACCAATGTTCTTTTTCCTCAAGTTAAGAAAGATTCAACTTTTCATTCAGAAGTATGAAATTAATCCAAAGAAATTGCAGTCACCTTGATATTAACTGGAATCCAACATAAACCCTTTCTCAGAATGTATGCAGATTTATTAGCAATGACCAGATGGGATCCTAATATAACCTCAGGGAAGAAAACTAATGGGTTTCCCATAGTCATATTTGGATATGATCCAATTACCATTAACATATCCAGATTCATTAGGAGCCACTGAATCCAAGCACAATTCAACTGAGAAAGGATAATTTTGGGAATTATTTAATTTCCTTCCCATAGCAAATTCACATTACATCTAAATCTGCCCTAGCTCACCATATGAGGAGCTCAGCATTTTTGTTTTTCATGCAACAATCAGTGGGGTTAGCAGGGCAAGCCAGAAGCTGTATTCCTCAGCTTGCTTCTTGCACTTGAGGTCTTCAGCAGAAACAAGGAAAATCTGAAACTCTGGTCTTCAAAGGCAGTGTATGGAAAAGTGGAAGTTATCTGCAAATACTTCATTTCATATATATTTGCAATTTTAAAATTACCCTCTGTACTCAAATTTGCAACAGTTTTGGGTCCTAAAAAGGTTTTATATGCATTTTATTTATATCTTTTCATATTATCTTTAAACAAATCTGCAGTTGCCCTTTGAGGTTTAATCCATCCATTTATAAAAGTCAGTAGCAAAATTCCTGTTAATTTAAATGGTACAAGACCAGACCCTGAAACGGATACACGTCCCACAACACTGATGTCCAATTTCTTTGTAACTGTACATATGCATACAAATTAATTGTGTGTGCCTGTTATTTTAATCTTTCTGTATGTAAATATATTTCCCTACGTTAAACAAAATTCATTTTCTTTCATTAAAGTTAGGAAACAGTGCCTAAGTTTTGAACACTAGTTCATAAATTAATAGAATTGTACAAACATGTAATTGTTTTGTGGATTACTATTTTGAAAAGTAAAATTTTGTTCTTTGATGATTTTGTTAAAGGGATATTTTTGTACTGTTAAAATAGCTTCTCTTTACCTTTGTATTCCGTTATTTATACCAATGTCATAAGAAATTATGACTGAAAACACTTACCAATAGATTAAAGAATGTGGGTAGTTATGGCAATAATGTATGCTAGATAACTTCTATTTCAACAACAGTCCTGAAAGCACAAAAGTTTTGTTTTCTGCAGGTTTTCAAAAAAAGATTTTTTCCTTCTATAAAAGAACACTGTCTGGTTAGAACTATTTTTAAAAACAATATATGTCCTTTTCTGCATTACTAAAGCCATCTTAAGAATTTTAAAAATCCAATTTACTTTTCATCATCTATGCTGCTGATTTAAATTATTGCATATATCTACATTTGGACAATGAAAATAGCCCAGACATTTTTACTTATGCTTCTGGTCAGTTTCACTTTCTGGTTTTCCTGCCAGAATATCTGAGCTGTAAATACCACATGGGACTTTTAAAATCCAAACAAGTCAAACAAACAAAACAACTCTTTTCAGTGCTTTAAAAAAAAAAAAAAAAAAACCAAGGGAACATTTCAAATGATTAATATTAGAGTCTGGCAAAAACTTCTTTAAAAAACTGTACTACATTTTAGGACATGCTCCCTCTACATTCTTCAGTGGTGGAATGAAGTTTTAAAAAGAGGCAGTGTGGGAAAAATCTTTAGAATTTGGAAGGCATTCCTACCAAATAATTTTAAGATATTTTAAAATTTGAGCATGAAACACCAATGCCAAGTGTGATTTCGGTATGTTCTGCCATTATTATGAAAATAGTAACTAAGGCTAGAAACAGCCTTGTCCACCTAAAATAGTCTTAAAATTTTTTATTCTTTTAGAGAACAAACATTTGAATAAAGTTAAAATGTTGATTGAAAATTATTGGTATATTTAAACTAAGCAAGTTTATTTTTCTTTAATGTTAATGTAATTTTTTTCTTGAAATCAAATTTCAAAAGATTTTGACTAGTTTGTTTTTGTAGTATATTGGGAACAAGGTATCAGAATCCTCCTGTTTTCAAAACAAGTATCTGAGACTCCTGGTGCCATCTACTGGACAATATTATTAAAAGCAAACAGTGCTCATCAAAATAATGATCAAAGTTTCTATTTGCTCACAAGATACTTACAACAGACTTTCCTCTACTGGCTCTTGCTTAAATCCTTTCTTTGAGTGAGACCAGAGCTCATTTTTCATGGTGTCTTTACTCAGAATATCAGTAAGCATTGTAATTAGTGTTAACTGTGCCCTGCTTGCTAGGAACTGGACTGAGGAGGCCATTGAGCAACCATCAGATGCTAATGACTGTCACTAAGATGAATTGAAATCAGTATCCTAGAAGTGAAAAAAAGTTACTCTAATTACAAGTCATCCAAACCATCCCGTCCCTTTTTCTAGACTTTTTAGGGGGGAGGGTGGGTGTTGGTTTTTGCTTTTTTAATAGTGGTGGAGGGGAGGAGAGACTTTTGGAGGAAGAGTGATTAGAGGGAATACTTATTTCTTCTCCCCTTCCCATAACCCCAGGTTGCAACTCAACTTTCAGCTGGGGAAAGATTGACCTCATTTCTTCAGAAGCATGTCAGTGGAGAATTGGACAGAGAGGCTTGCTCAGGAGTTACAAGGAGGAGAAATGTATTTGCTCCAAACTACTACTGTCCACGTAGCAAGGGACCATGGTGCAGCAATGTGCGCTGATTGTCAGCCTGGCCCTAGTGGCTAGCTCTTCAGGCAGTTTATCAACAATGACAGATGGTCTGTCATGCAATTTAAAAAGTGAAACAATTAGACTTCTAAAATGCTGGACAATCTGAAGGCCTGCAGGGCTCGGATTTTTGTTTTCCAAAAAAATACAATTAAAATCCATAAGCAGTTTTCCCCTTTGGGAACAGAAAAAGAAGCAAAGACCCACACATGACAAATGCTATGTGCATTACTTAAAGCACTGTTGGAATGTCTTCAGATCCCACATTAAAGAACATGGATTAAGAACCAGATTAGAATACACTAGATTAAACATATCTAAATTTAATCATTTTCACAAAATGTTTCATACAGACAAAGTCACTGGTTAGAGCACTAATACAATTCCCAGTGGCACCATAGACTCCTTGTGAGACCCTCACATTCTGTACTCCCCACTATAAAAACAGCGATAACTCTACCTTTACCTCCAGTGGTGGCTGGTGTGAAGATAAATCACAGCAGAACAGCTGCTCTGCTATAGTTAAGGTTGAGCATCACTTTCGTCATAGTGGTAAACTCTTGTAATTTTTCTAAAATAAACATGCTTAGTTGGATTACCTTGAAAATGTGCTGTCTCAGAAGGACGTCGGCTAGTGTGAGTGATCTACATTTCGAGTCAGGGCTCCTAAGACACAGCTGACTCAAGAAAAAATGCTGATTTTTTTTTCCAATACCACCTGGCTCTTTTGTTGATATTTTTATACAGCTATGGTTCCAATTCTTTCCAAACTCATTGCAGTAACTCAGGATTTTTCTTACCTAGTGAACTACACCACATGCTACTCTGGGGAAATACTGAAAAAAAATTAAGGTTACACTTGTAACTCCAGGTTGGAATTACATCTAAAAGGCTGAAATACACATATGAAGCAAGACGAGGATTTTGTTGAAGCCAGAAAGTTTGTACTCAGACTATTGTCACCAGGACTGGATTAACTGCTTCAGGGCCCCAAGCTGCCCACCACCAAGCGGGCCTTCCCTACAGGCCTGGGGCCCCACCACTACCACAGGCCCCCTACGTGTGGGCCATCACTAGGGGAAGGGTCCCAGGGGCCAGAGGGCTCTCCTGCCCCAGCCCTGGTCCAGCCAGTCTGTCCCTGGAAGCGGGACCATCTGGCATGTGGTGCGGCTTCCCGTGCAGACCCCCCAGGGCCACAGGCCTAGAAGACTGTGGCGGGGAAGAGGCAGCATGACATGCCAGCTGTCCCTGTCCCTGGAGTGAACAGGCACCAAGCCGCCCTGCTCCCAAGAGGTGGACCAGCCAGACCAGATCTAGGGCAGGAGCATGGAGCCCAACCTTTGGCACCAGGGTCCCGTTCTCCTCCCCCAGTGTTAGCAGGGCAGGGGCCCTTCCAGCATCTCCCCAAGCCCCACTGGCGCTGAGCAGGATATGAGGTGGGGTTGATCAGGCAGGGGCCAGAGCCCAGGGCCCCCCTTTAGGCTGGACCCGAGGCTTCAACCCCTATAGCCCCTGCATTAAGCCAGCCCTGATTGTCACAGTCCCTAAGTGGTTCAATGCAACATACTGTCGTCAGTGACCTTGAGTTGCATAGACGCACTGTGAATTTGGGAGCTTTTCTAGAATAGCTTATGCATTTTCCTTGGTCTCTGCAAAGGATGTTTTGCCAAGACCAAAATTTGTGTTTAAGAGTGATAAAATGCACTAAAATCCACATGCAAATTCTGATTTTACTTTAGAAATATTGCCTAGGAAATTAACAATAATTAAATGGAGGAAAATAAAAAAACATAAGTGGTTATGTTGCCCTAAAACTCTGGGACCCACAAGGCCCAATTTTTATGAGTAGGTAATTTATTGTGGTCTGCCTTAGGGGACTTTTCAGGGTCAACCAAGGACTCCCATTTACAGTCACCAAGAAAACTCCCTAGGTCTGCCCGCCTTGGTTTATTCTGGATAGGACACAGATACAGCCCTCTGTTCAAAGGAGGGACACCAAAAGAAGTAAAGTATTTGAAAACAACAAGAATAAGTAGGGTATTCACTCAAGCTGCAGGCATATAGCTTTATTTACTATCAGTCCCATACATCCCTTAATATTAAGGAAAGGTCTTACTTACTCTTTCTTCTAAGATCTTTTTGCTGCAGGTGAAGCTGCTGCCTTCATCTTTTACAGAAGATGCTGCTTGAGAACTACAGAAAGAGGTGAGTCTTCTTCCACGTTCAACATCACCCAACACTGAAGTCTGTCAGTCTTCTGCCTTATATACAATTACTCTGAACATTAGCAATCCTTGCTGATTGGTTGCTCTTCCACCTTCAGGTGTCCCTCCCAATATGTTAATAAGGCCATGACTGCTTTGCTAATTAGGTTCTGAATGAAGAGCACCTTAAATCAATCCATTTACCTGATATGCTAATTACCCATGTCTCCTATGGTAATTCAGGGGACTTACCCTTAACCCCTCCTGCCTGGTGATGTCATTTCTAATCAATTAGGCAAGGGATGAGATCACTTGTTTACTTCAACACTGACTCCTAGCCAGCTCTACTCTGCCCAGGTGTTGACCCCTCCCTTCAGTATTAGGAGTGAACTTTATCTCATCCTATCCTGCTTCTCTGCTATTAGTCAACTTTTCGGTGCTTTCATTTTGCTTTCTACTCCTCTGACAACACCTGCCACCATTTTAATTTCTACTTAAAACCTACTCAAAACTAGTATTAATTACTACTTATTAGAAGCTTTCATCTTAGAGCTACTTATACAACCATTCATGGCTGATCTTCCTAATATTACTCATTTCATTCCCTTGATTGAAGTAGATATAATCTTTGCTAATTATGTCCCTTTCTCAGCTGCATTTTCTCAGCTGCATGGCTTTTTAAACAAATACTGTCTCTGGTGCTGAGCATCTTATTTGGATTAGAGCAATTTAAAAATGTCCTATATCAATCCCCTCCTAATCTGGTGATATACTTTGTTTATCTACCCAACACTAAAAATTTGGCAAACTTGGCTGAGGAGATACTCTGCGACTGTGGGGCCTGCTTCCGTTCCTCTATTGGCTCATGTATCTGAGCAGCGTCTGCTGACTCCTAGCACACCTTCAAGGAGCAGTGGGCGCTGTCTGGGGTTCTTTGCTTAGTGTCCCTGTCAGGTTCCCTCCATTTAGCCCTCTAACCTTAATGACTGTCTGTGTTTTCTCATTTGTTGTCCTCTATGATAAGTTGAGCTCCAGGCTCTGTAGCTTGTCCCCTCAGGCTAGAGGAGGGGCTTTCAACAGTGCCTCAAATAGTGCTACAAATCTGATTAATTCATTGGATGTTTGTTTTTGTGCAGTGTTAACTCAAGTTTCTCTTTTGAGACCAAGCTGATGATTGGTCACAATTCCTCATCCTTGATTCTCACCAGAGCTATGCTTGTTGTATGCCGTATTGCATACACTTAAGTTACCTATATTTTTGTTTAACACAGCACACCAGAACAATCAGCATAAGTGCCATAACAACCTGAAATGCCAGCACTATTACAACAGCATGAGGAATTATATTAACGAATCCTATTGCTGTAGAGCAGAGGTGCACAACCTTTTTTGGCAAAGGGCCAAATTGCATTTTCTAAGGCCACAAATGCAATGTGCGGGGGAGGAGGGGTCATATCACGTGATTCCTCCACTCCCAGAGAGCCACACAGAATATGCTCATAGGCTGCAGATTGTGCACCTCTGCTGTAGAGGGTAATCCCAAGAATACTTCCCACCAATGATGTTTGGTATCTGCTTTCACAAGGGCTATAATCTGTTCAATTTTGTCAGATGAGTGGTGAACCATAATCATAATCTGCATTTTGTCTGGCCTTTTCCAATTGTTTTTGTAAGTCTGGATGTTTTATTAGTTGCTTAACTAAGATGATATTCATTCTAATTGGTATTGGATCAATTCTTTCATATAACTGAAACTGATCCTTTATTTCCTAGTTTCCAATTTCTGGTACCATGAAATTGAAACTGCAACCAATCATTGAGGTTATATTACAAAACCATTGGTTCCTATGCAGATTGTAGGTTATGTTATACACATAATTAACCCTAAATAACTTGCACCAATTCCTTATACAAACATGCTTATTTCCTATATATAGAGCAACTGATCCATTAGATGAAAAAGGACCTAACTGATAATGACATTGTCTTTTTTCTGTATTTAAACATATATCTATTGCTTGTATTGGTTCATAATTACAAACACATCCAAAACCTCATTCTTACATGCTGGCTTCTATTGTTATCCAAATGGAAGTTTGCTTAATAGCCCATACCTTGTGTTCTATTGGATACATCTCACTCCAACAGTAGGAGATATTCATTCTATTTGAGCATCAGCCATCACAATTACACATGGGGTAATTTCATTCAACTGTATTTCCTAGGTGAAATTCACCATTTTCCATCAAGAATACAATTTCTGCTCAGAGATAGTTGTATGTTTCCACTTTATGCTTCATAGTGGGAGACATAATATCTCTCATTCCATCTCATATAATATCTTTTACTACATTATTCATCCATGTCTCTGCTTGTACACGTCAATGCCATAGATACATTGTTATGCAGAACCTCTACCAAAGGCAATATAATTAAGTGATCTGCTTCTTGTGAATCTTCTCAACCAGGAAGTGCGTCTCTCATTCAGAGATGTTTTCAGGAGCTTAGTCAGAGCTGCTAAATGCTGTTCCATTACATTTCGCTTTTTACCTAGAATGTCTACATCTATACTATTCAAAACTACCAGGCCTCTTCTTGTTCATACTAGAGCTGTGCCAATCATTACTTTTCACCTCACTGGTAGGAGCCTTTGGTAAAAGTTGGGCCTCCACCCACCTCTTCCATCCTTCAAACAAAGGCCCAATATACTTGGCACACTGTGGCTGTACAACAGAACTGTTCATGAGAGTTACATCAATCACTATTTTCTTTAATGAATAAGTGGGATTTATTAACAATTGTTTCCTGACATCTTTTTTAACTACATACGGACCAATGTCCATTAACTTAGGTCCAGATATCCATGAACTGGAAAAAGGATAATTAAAATTACAACCTGTAATTTCCCATGTCCCACTTCCACACTTTTTGATTATATTCACCCAGTCTTCGCACCAGTAATGGAACAAAATTTGGCTTGAATATCTTATTTCAGACTCATTTTCATTTATGACCTGTGTGTGCCATATTATCTTTAGTTTTAACTGATTTTTATATACTATTTTAACCCTTAATTCACACTGAACATCCATTCTCTTGACCCTTCCTTGTGGGTCTTTAATTTGAAATTCACTGGTTGTCAAATTGATGTTATGATACCAGGTACAAGTAGTGTCCTTGAGTTCTCCTGACTCCACTTTGGGACGTACAGTGCTACAATAGGACATGCAAAACCTTTGTCTGATCTTACTATATTACATTTGGTCCCTGTATAATTGCACATTGCCATTGTCCTGCTGTTAGCACCATACTATATATTTTCCTTTTATTTTCTGTAACATCCCAATCACATTTTGATGGTTTTGGTGCAAGGTGATAATTAGGGTGGTGTTAGAGTTTTATCCCCTCAAGGGGGAAGGGTGCCTAAACAAATACCCGGTCCTTTTAAATGCAGATGTTGGGAAGCTCCCAAAGCCCCTAGGCAAAGAACACCACTAACAATGATTTTTGTCTATTTACTATGCATGTGACATTTATTAAGGCACTATGATTAAATCACACAGGTTAAGGCAGTGATTAGCAGTACAATAAACATCCAATAGCCACAAACTCTTTAAACTGCAAGGCTGCCTATTGCATGAATTCAGATTCAGGGTTTTGCATCAAGTATGGCTTTAATCACATGGCATAGAGAGCATAACAGAGCCCAATATACACATAATCCAATGCAATCAAGAACATACGCCCATATGTAAAACACAATCACACAGGACTCTTTGTGCTGTTGTATCAGGATCTCATTCACACCCACTCGGTCACGAGGTTCACCTGTGTACTGTGGCACACAGGATTTAGTCCCAGACCTGGTCAGCGGTTATCCCCCATTCACACTTTCCTTCCCCCTGCAGCAGAGTTGGAGCAGCACGGACACCAAGCACAGAGGGTGCCTGTTTATGCACTCACACAAGAAGGGGATCCAGTGGGACACGAAGTTCACCTGTGCACCCTTGCTTTCAAAGCCTGGGGGGCATGGTAAAATGTAATGTCCCTTTTACTTCCTCTTTGTTCAATAGCCCTTAAAGTTCCCATCATAACTGTTATTGTGGCTCTAGTCTAACCCCTGGAGCTGGCAACAGTCACTGGGAATAACTCAGTAAGGGTGGTGTCATAATAAGCAGTAGAATGACAAGAGAGTGTCATTGTTTGTGTTGTTAGATTTAAATTCCAGTACCTAACTGCATGCACTTAGCTGCTTTCATCATGTTTGTGTTGGTATATTGAATGGTGGGATTAGTTTTGCTGACAGCAGGGCTGAATTAAGGCCCTGGAGCTGCCCAGTCTTGTGCCGTCACCCCCCCCCCACCCCATGGTGGCACCCAGCCTGGGGGCAAGGTGGCCCAGCCAGTGCTGTAGGGGGTCTGATGGAGTTCAGGCCCCACAGCCTAGCCAGTGCAGGGGGAGGGGCTGTGGCCTGGCCAGCTCTGGGTGGGGCCCAGTAGTGCTGAGAGGTGGGGGTCAGCAGGATACAGGGCCCCCGGCCGAAGGAGGGAGAGAAGAAGGGGACCTCAGGCCAGAGTGTGCGGGGCTCCTGCCCTTTTCCAGGGTGTGGGGTGGGCAGGCCTATAGGGGGCAACAGCATAGCACTGCTTGGCCGGGGCTGGATTTTGGTGGAGGCCACCGGTCCCCCCCTTTAGGCCTTTCCCATGGCTGCAGTCCCTAAAGCCCAGCCTTAATCTGGCTCTGGCTGACACTCTTCAAAGAAAGATCATTTCCCTCTTGCAGCACTCAATCTCTGATGCCTGCTTGTAATACTAGCAACAGAGACTAGGGTGGAACAACAGGGCGAGAGGTCAAAAGGAGAGTGACAAGGCACAACTGGCAAGTAAACAAACAATGATGGGGCTGGAACACGTATCCACTTCTGGCCCTGTCAAAGCAGGAAAGACACTGACAAATAAAGTGCACTATAAAACCAATAATCGATTTCTCTTCACAGACCTGTATATTGGAGCCTGAACTCACCCTGGTTGGGTTATTTACTTTCTTTTTTGCAGAAGAGCAAACAAACAAATCAAAGCTCTCGGTTCCCTCTGCTGGTCCTGGAAAGAGCCAAATTTCATCTTCAGTGACATCTGAGAAGCCCTTAATTTAAACCTCGTTGGAGCACATACATACAGGACAGAATATGGGCTATTGAATGAAAATTGTAAAGAAATACAAAGTTGCTGTTATTTCTTTTAAATTCTCAGTAAATAGATTATTATTTTCCTTAAAAAAAAAAATCAAGGGATATTCTCATTTGCCAATTTTATGATCGTTCAAATCTAAATGACATTTCAAATTTAATATTCAAATAGTTGATCTAAAAGTGTTTTCTTTGTGCAGTTGACAGCTGTAATGGCATCAGCAAATGGACATTTTCAAAACAAAAGCCCCAGGGTTTCTGTTCCGTGTAACACTGGTGCTCCTCAAATATTGGGGTTTTCTCCCACGAAAGCTCATGGGATAAATAAATCTGTTAGTCTTTAAAAGTGCCACAGAACTCTGTTGTTTTTCTGCAGGTGTTCTGTGACCCATCCTGATTCCTCCCCATTGCGGTAGAGAGGCTCTGTGAAGAAGGGGAGAAGCAATTTAATGCCCCAACTGTAGCAAAGCTTCCAGGTATGCAGTGGCTGATGTTGATGCACACCTGGAAACTTTGCTGCGCCTGGGGTTATCTCCTGCCACTGTTCCCAGCTTTTTCGAGAATGTTTTCATCAGGTGTTCTGCATAAAGTAATTAATACCTTTGGGTGCTCTCCGGTCCACTAAAAGTTGAAAAACACTGAAACAGACTGTGTGGAGACACTTCCCCATCTGCTTTAGACAACTTTTTTGCATTTATTATACTGTCCTGCAGGACTTCCTCAACTGATTTGACCTGAGCTACAAAAGAGAAAAGTGATCTCTCCTCCTACAACTCATTAATTTTAAAAAATGTCTTGGAAACCTGGAAGTTTCATATTTAATGACTACACTGAGCTGACCAATGTTTATTTGTTTTTAACAATGTACCTTAAACTCGTATCACTTTATTTTGAAAGGTATAAATCCTATTTCCTTTCTGCTGCACAGTTACCATACAATTACCATCCCAACATGAAATCATTGGGCAAGGAGAATACATGGATCCCAACCCTGGAATACACTTTACTTTTGTGGGGTTCTGTGAGTAAAAGATAACATACAGAACAAGTGGGGCCCTAATTATATCCATCTTTGAAATAAGAACAGTTTTTTTAAATGATAAAGATCCAGAGTGACATTCTCAAATCTGTCGTTGTAATATTGCTTATTAATACGCAACATATAATTGGATGTAGTTAAATAGCACTTGCTGTATAATCACTCAAAACTTGGAATCTTGCGTCTGCTCTGTAAATTATGATACAAGAATACTAAATTAAGGGGTTGTTTGTCTACTTTAAAACAATCACATGTATTGCAAACATGTTAACTTACTTATAACTGAAGAAATATGTCTAAAGTATACTTTTTAAATTTTTTTTACTATTTAGGTTTTTGCATTCTCTCAAATGAATGTGTAGGATTTTTGTCCCAAACTGCTTAAAACTGAATTTTAGGGAACAACTGAATTTTGAATTTTGTCCCAAACTGCTTAAAACTGAATTTTAGGGAACAAACCAGCAGAAAAGCCTTAAAAGGGGGTTAAATTCTTGAAAGGCAATAATTGATTCAGTTACCTGGCTATAAGATGGTAACATTATCAAAACATCCTGTGCTATTTAAAACAGTAATAGCCAGTTTGTCAGTGACAGTTTGTGGAGTGTCAGAGGGAAGAAGACAACCACTCCAGCACTATAGAAGATGAGAGAGAAAGCAAGGAGAAGACACGAAGAGGAAAAAAAAGGAAGAAGGATATTTAGACCAGAATCATCGGTAAGTTTTATCAAAAGCATAGATGTGCCTCAGATTTTGAGCAATTGGGCTAACATAGCCCTGGCCCTACGCTCTTAACCGAAAGGTAATCCTTTGCTAGGACAGAGCAGAAGGACATTTTGATGAAATCAGAGGGATTTTGTGAGAAGGTTATGTAAGTAAAGAATGCTTGGGTTTGCATGAGAATAAAGCTAGGTACCTGCAGTCTGAGTGAAGGTTTGGTTCTCCACCCATCCAGCAACTGTTAAACATCAACATTTGCTGAATGTTTAGTTGATTAAGCTTTTGTAAATGTTAAGAATAGTTATTCAGAATTTTATTGTTTAACTATTTCAACTGTTTAGATTATTTCACCTCATGGCAAAGATAATATTGTATATATAGTACTAGAACTGCATTTTCTGTAACTGTCACTTTATGTGCTATATATGCTGTAAGAGCTGTGACAAGAATGTTAAGAATGCACAGTAGTTTGAGATAACAGATTCAGTTTAAATCTCCTTGTATTATTAATAATTTTCAATAAACAATGTTTGTTGTCAAAAAATATTGATCTTGGTTTCAATTCTTGATTGGAGGGCTGCATCCATGTGTCTTTTAGGTTTATGAGAAACCGTTAGGCAGGCAGACAACACAGATTTTGTCCCAGAAATTTGTGGAAAGATAATGTCAGTGAATAATTTTTGATTTTCTGGGGTAACAGACAATGAAAATCCATTATCTAGTTTACTTTCAAATTTCTCAGCACTGCAATGTTTGAGTTGCAAACACTGCAATACAAGGTTTCTTTGTTTAAATATAGCCATTACTATTGGAATTTTAAAAAATAAAAGATTTTTGTGTGTCTTGGGATTTCTATGTTTGAATTTATAAAGTCTCTTTGAACCAAATTTCAGTTTACAGTGTCCATTTAATGTCACATGTTTTCATAATTTAATGTTTCAATACCAAAACAAGCACATTAGAACTTGAAAAAGTTCTACAGGAAAATTAAAAGGCCATTGTCAACAGAACACGCTTCTGTCTAAAAATATTTTACTTCCTATGCTACTACATGAACTTGTAAAATTGGAGAAAAATGTAAGGGTTTTTTTTTCTTTGCACATAGATGGTATCATGGTGTCTCCAGTGGTGGTTGTGTTCAAAACCAACACAGTAACAAGTGAGAAAAATATTAAAAAATACATAATCACAAATATTGTACAGAAGACTCAAAGGCAAGTGAAGCACCTATTTAGCTCATTTTCTTTTCAAATTAACTATATATCAAATTGATGTTCCTGTCATCAATTTATAATCTAATGGAGTCTCCAGACTTAAAATTTTCATTTGGTAACTGGACCCAGACTAATTATTCTTGATCTCTGGTGGCCTCCGTTCTATATAGTCTCTTTTCTACCCTTCTAATGTCTTCAAGCCTACCATGCTAATCCCTTGGCCACCTTGGATTTGTTTTTTCCTTTAACCCGTTTTGCCTTCAGCTTCTTCCTCTGCCTGGGATTCATCCATACTGGGTATTGTCCATGTTGGTCTAAAAGACTCTTTTTGTTTCTTTTAATCTGTGTTTCCATCTTAACTTCATCTGAAAAAAGAAAACATTTACAAAAGTCATTGAAAATATCTAAATCAGCTTCACGCTGGATATTTAGAAATACTGGACTTTCAATTAGTAACCAAAATAACATCTCTTCATACATGCCACAAATTTAGTCTCTGTACTAACAGTACTAGAAATCTCCCTAAGAGATTTGTTGGCATCCCCGCAAAAATGCAACACAGAGTGATTCCTTCTAAATAATGCTGTTTACCACAATAAGGGAGTGGGTCTGGAGCAGTGGTTCTCAACCAAGGATACCTGTACCTCTGGAGATACACAGGGGTCTTCCAGGTGGTTCATCAACTTATCTAGATATTTGTCTAGTTTTACAATAGACTACGCAAAAAGCACTGGCAAAGACAGTACAAACTAAAATTTCATATCGACAGTGACTTTTTTTTACTGCCCTAGGTACTATAAATTGAAATACAAGTACAAAATGTTCATATTACAACTGAGTTATTTTATAATTGTATGGTAAAATTGAGAAAGCAAACAATTCTACAGTAATGTGCTCTGACATCTGTGCTTTTATATCTGAATTTGTAATCAAGTAGTTTTTAGGTGAGGTGAAACTTGAGGGTAGACTAGACAAATCAAGACTCCTGAAAGGGGTACAATAGTCTGGAACGGTTGAGACACACTGATCTGGAGTGTGCCTTTGGCAGACATTCTTCCCCCAGATGTTGAGAACAGGAGCTGGTTGCTGGATGGGGCAGGTAGCTTTACAAAGCCACTCAGTTTAGGAACAGGAGCTGGTAATACAACATAACGTCAGGAGAAAGGAACAACCTATTACATTCAGAGCTACTATGATTATAGATACTAGGCTTGTCTACTGACAGTGGCAAATTCACAGCCATCAGATCGAACTTCCCAGTTTGAGTGAAGACCCTCTCAATCAATTGTGGAGTGAATTCATTAACTCCAGCCTCTCAACTGGAGTGGCATGAGAGGATGAGAAATGCCTTCCCTTTAAGTCAGCACAGTGGACCTGCCAGACGTAGGCAGTCAAAGATAGATACACAAATTATTTTAAGTAACTTGCATATCTCCCTTTGACTGCCGCCAAAAACGACAGAAAGTGTAGACTAGGGGCATTTTCTCTAATGTTAATGGGTGAAAGGAAGGGCCACTAGTACCATCTAGAATGAAAAACAAGTAAAAAAGCCATACTTCACCTCCTGTGCTACTCCACTGCAAGCTTGAAAACCAGAGAGGAGGAGGAAAGAGACGTGAGAGAGGAAAGTGGTTGTAGGGAGTCCATGAAATAAACAGGGGATAGGAGGGCAGAACACGGAGTTTGTGGGAGGAATGGAGAGATGCACGGAGCCTCCTGGGTGTTCAGTGAGCTTGGCTGACAGTAATGACTCACAGATGTATGTTTCAAACCTTGGGCCGTGTTTTGCTCTGGAGCCCAATAAACCAGTGGTTCTCAACCTTCCATAGGTTGTGACATCCATGCTGGCATATTGCAACCCTCCAGGACACACCAGCCCAATCCCCCAGGCTAAATCCTGGCATCTATCTCCCCAGCTTTCCATGCCACACTGACTGCTGTGTGGCAACACAGTAACGTGTCCCAACAATGGTTGAGAACTGCAGTAAATAACTAACACTGCACAGTTGAAAGGATGCTCACCACCTTGATCTTTCATTTTCTCAGGGGTGACCACAGTTGCTATTTCCTTGACCTCATCCATGACAACATCAGCATTTGCTTTCAGGATGCTTTTTAGTCTGCTGAGCTCCTTGGGTGCATTTTTTTGCCTCTTCTCAGCTCGCATCTTCCTCTTCCATTTACTCCTTAAACTTTTTGCCATTTTGGGGGGCTAGCTGTAATTAGGGAGAGATGACAACACAAACAAAACCCTCAGCTTCAGAACGGGGCACTTCCCATTTACCAGCCCACACCCTGGACCGTGACACTGAGCGGGGCGAGCAGCTCACCCGGGCCTGCAGGATGCTGTGGGTGGGACTCCGAGTCCAGGTCGCCGGGGCTGGCGGACCCAGCGTGAAACCAGGGCGTGACACCTCCCTCAGGCCGCGTGCCCAGGGTTTCCCAATAGCCTCCCGGCTCCCGCAGGCGGGATCGTGCCCAGAACGGGGGCGGGGCGTGGCCTCGGCGCGAGACTAACGCGCGGACGCCACTACCCCAACGCCGCACGCGACGGCCGGGTGGGCCGGTCCGAAGCCCAAGTCACCCCGCCGCGCGCACCAGCCTCTGCCCTCACCCGGAGTCGCTTCCCCACGCGCCCAACTGCCGCTTGCAACAGCCGCTCTAGCACTTCCGGAAAGAAGGGTCACGAGGGCGTCACTTCCCCGGCCCTGCGCGTGCGTATGACTCGCTGACTGGAGTGGGACGTAGTAGGTCCGGGTCCAGGATCGAGGCGCGTGCGCGGGGAGGGGGCCTGGCAAGGAGGCGCTGTGGCCGGGCAGCCTTAGTTCTCGCGATAGGATAGGGCGTGCGAGGCCGGGCGTGGTGGGGAGTGACCGAAGTGAAGCTGAGTCCGTCTGGCGCCGGCGCGGGAATCAGCTGCAATCCGCTGGACCCTGGGCTGGGGTCACGGAGGGTGCCCCACACTGTGTCTGCTTCTCTTCCCTGCTCGGGGCTGCGTACTGACTTGGCCAATGCAGTGCCGGGAGCAGAACAGCTGCATAACACCATACCCAGCCAGCATGCTGCAGTGGCTTTTAACAGTTTGCCCGTCTGCTGGTTTGCTGCAAAGTAGTAAAGAGATTTGATTGAGATCTTGTACACACTACAGCATTATTGCGCAGTAAGGCTCCTTACTGCACAATAACGCTGAGAGCTACACACTCAAATGTTGCTTGTTACACAGCAACAGCCCTCTTGCTGCGCAACAGGTAAACCACTCAAACAAGAGTGGTAACGCTTACCGGGGAATAGTGAGTGTGCATGCTCCTTGCGCTTTAGACAGCCTCTGAAAATGTCCCAGAATGCCAATCAATGCCACTCTGGGACACCAGAGCTGTCATGCTTGTAAATTTCACTGCTCCGAACAGAACAGTGAAATTGACATGTAGCTGGTTCTGGACCCTGGCAGCAGCAGAGCTCTAGATGGCAGAAGCTCCACTGCTCCTCCTGCTGCAGGGCCCCAGGAACCCTGGTGGCTGACAGGGACTAGGAACTCTGGGGGACTGCAGCGCAGAAGCCATGGGGGCTGCCAGGGAGCCAGCAACCCCAGGGGCTGCCTCTTTCCAGCTGCCCAGCATCCTGGCTCCCCCACGGCTGGGATCCCAGGAGCCCTGATAGTTGCCCAGGAGCCAGCAACCCAGGCAGCTGCAGAGCTCAAGCCGCCAGGATTTCTGGGGTTTGAGCTCCACCTGGGTTGCCGGCTCCCCTACAGCAGTGTAGCCCTGGCCGCTGGGAGTGCCAGCAGCAGCTGAGCCCCAGCTGCGAGGGTTCCCCTGCGGCTGGGTGTCAACTGCCAGGGGAGCCAGCACTCCTGGGGGGTAGAGCCCCACTAGCAGCCCAAAGGCTGGCTCCTACAGTGCATGGCAGGATAGGTGCCCACCATGAACTGCTCTTTGTAACGAAAATTCAAAGGAGCAGGTGAATGCTCCTTTTCGTTACAAGGAGTATTGTGTGGACGGGGGGGGAAAGCATTATAATGCTTTGCTTGTCCCGCAACAACTTTATTGCGGGATAAGTCTCTAGTGTGTATATGGCCTGAATGAGAGACTAGTTCATATTCAGGGTAAAATGTTCCACCTGGGGAAAAGCCCAGGGAGGCCTGTTCAAAACCACAAAACCAACTAGGAGAACTTGGTCCTTCAATGTTGACAAATGTACACATTAGCTAAGCGAGCATGGCTAAATTAGTCTTGCCTAGCTTTTGATCACACTCCTGTACTAACTGTGTTCAACACAACCAACATTTTATTTGCAGATAAATCCTGAGGGGAAATAAAGTACTATTTTCTAGACAAAACTAACAAAAAGTGAACACACTCACGCAACGTTAAAGTAACTCCAGAGATTCTGACCTTGTTACTGAACATTCAACATTTTATTGCATTTCTTAATACAGCTCAGATTTAAGAGCAGGTGGAGCATTCATTTACATTGCTCCCTGACCAACTCTCAGCAAGCCAAATCGATAAATAGTCCCACCTTTCACAGAAGAACCCAGGTGTGATAAATAACAAGTGCTGCTACTAAGTAATGTCTTACATTTTTAGTTCTCTTAGCTATCTGATGTTTGAAACTCTCCAATCTAGAGAGCTATATGAACAGATTTTAAGGATTAAGATTTTCCAATTTTTAACAAATAATGCAAGAAAATATTTATAATTCAGTGCTGAGTCAACATTTTCATACATGCAGAACCACATTCCATCTTTAAATTAAATTTATGTTAATCAACAGCTGAAAGATTGCTCAATTTATTGGCTAATGCAATATATAGTCCTTTTTATACTTTTCCTTGGTAATAAAATAATCTCATAGCTCCAAACTAGGGTAGATCAAAATATTTTAAAGGACAAGTTAATAATTCAAAGTTTTTCAAATCAAGATCCCACTAATGTAAGTTTTTAGAATGGTAGAATTTTAGCTTATGTTATGTGAAACATCACTCTAAAATAAAAAATGAACAGACAAATTTATACAATCCAAGCATACTAAAGCAACAACCTGCAACAATTATAGGATGACAGAAGTAAAATGATGGGATTTTTTTTGACTGTTCACGCTATCAGAAGTTGACAAGCATTTTGATCAAAACCATCTTGGGCACAAATGAAGCCTTTACAAAAGTAATTAAAATGGCTGCAGCTTGCAATTAAAATGTAATATATATTTTGAGCAAAATCACATCAGTTACATAAAAACCTTTTATTTCTAAGAAAAAAGATTCAGTAACCATGGAAAGGAAAAGTTGTAAGATTCAGTTGCAAAATATACTGCAGTTTGTCTATCATCAAAACAAACTTCCATTAGAAACAATTCTCCATACACCAAATTTCACTATTTCCTGAGGAGTTTCACTACAGATCACCTTCACTTATTTTTTATTCAATGCTTCTAGGAGACGCAACAGGTGTAGGAATAGATTGATAATATCTAAGTACAGGTTGATAGCAGCCAATATATACTCTTCAGGGGATAGTCTGTGCATCAGCAAGTGAGTGTCATAGATGATAAATCCACAGAACAGTAGTGCTCCCGCAGCCGCAAACAACAGCTCTATTGTGTCACTATAGAAAAACAGCTATAACCAAATAACAACATGAGAAGAAAAACATTTGTAAGTTCAAATTTCTTATGCAAAGGCACTTTAGTATTAAACAGACTACAATTAGACAACTAAATATTTTGCCCTTCTACAGGTATATACATATTGCTAAAAGCCTGTAACAGAAGAAGGAAAATCCAAGGTTTTGTTTTCCTCACTCGAATTACGCCACGCACCCTTAAGATTTTATGTCAGTGTCACCATTCTTTAGAAGATGATTAGATAGGAGTTACTTCAAATCTCAGTATACTTACATATATTATATATACTACTGATTTCAGTAAGACTACTCACAGTAATGAAATTAAGCATGCGCAAAAGTGCTTGCAGGATAAGGGCCTATATATGTTAGGGGGATTGCTACAGGGTGACACAAAGTGTTGCCCCTATAAAGGGGCTAAGAACACTATTTTTGTAATACTCCACACTCAAAGAGTAAGACAAACTCAACCTGCATTTTCTCCATAGAAGTGCAGGCTGTATGCTAGAGCTACCTTACCAAAAAATGACAAATTCCTATCAGGCCTTCAATATTATCTATCCCAGTCACTCCGCATTTGTGTCATTAGAAGCAGTGCCTCAGAGGAAGCTCTGCTTTCAAGACAGTAATAGTGGAGGACAATGAAAAAAATTAAAATCCTGCCTGCAGCCAATCAACCTAGATATCTAGTTTGATCAAGCTGTTTCCCAATCAAACCTACCATCAATTTGACAGTAACAAAAACAGCATCTTTCTGAAATGAATTTGAAAAATGTGGTCAAAAGGTTACAATATAACCTGTGCCAATAACATTTATAGACTGAATCAGCAAATACCCATTACTTTTAATCTTACAATATAAGATTTCTACAATATGGTGACTGAGCTGTACATTTTGATAGTTTAATAACAGATATTTCATTGGCTATGTCTACACTGGCAAGTTAGTTCGAATTAAGGAAGCTTAATTCGAACTAACTTAAGCCATGGCTACACTAGGCTTTCATTAGTTCAAATTAAGGGCTTCCTTAATTCGAACTAATAAATTCGAATATGCTATTCAAACTAAGTGTTAATTCAAACTAGCTAGTTCGAATTAACCAATGTGGCCATGTTAGTTCGAACTAATTGCTTAGTTCGAACTAACCGGCCCATTGAACTCAATGCAATTCGCTAATTCGAACTAAGCAAGTGCCATGAATGGCACTTGCTTAGTTCGAACTAAATTTTGCTAGTTCAAATTAAGTTAATTCGAACTAACTAAAATTAGTTCGAATTAGTTAGTTCGAATTAACTAATTCAAACTAACTTTAGTAAGTGTGAATTAGCCATTATTACTACATTAACTTGTAGTCAATCTCCCTTATAGTTAGCCAACTGGAGGCACATACGTGTTACACTGGTTTATTGTAAATCAAGTATAAAATTATCAGAAGCATCTGAGTGACTTAGAAACCCAGGTCTTATTGAAAGTCAAAGTGTACTGAAAATGGGACTGACGATCCTATGTCACTTTGGTGTGTCTGATAATTCTATTCCAAGATTTGTAGAAATTTTACTCTCTAAGAGATCTCAAACATGTCCTGTTCTAACAAATGTATTCTTTTTAAAAAAACAAAACATAATTAACTATTAAGTATTTTGTTTTATTTACTAATTATGTCAACCAATCACTTTTAGTGCTGTCCACAATATATCTTACCCTCAAGAAACTGGAGAGAATCAAAATCCACAAACAAGCAAACAGCCTAGAAAACAAAAGGCATTTGTGTATTAGCTATATCACTATTCTTCCAAAATCTCCTTCAAACTCTTCCATCCCACAGAAAAACCCCTTGAATATTCCAGCACTTTTAGCATATACATACAAATACACATGCACCATCCTCAAGATGCCATTCGTAACATTAACTCTCTCTGTGGCAAGTAGTAACAAAAACTACTATTAATGATTTCCTATTTGACAGTACCCTGATATTTCAGTGAAAAACACAAATAAATAATTTACAAGTGTAATACTGTAGTCTTCAAATTGTTAACATAAACAACACAACTCTAAAATAAACTACTTGCCAAAGGGGCCCACATAAAAAAAAAAATATTAAGTCAGTACACACACAAATTTCACTTAAATTATTTACACAATTCAGCTTTCTGTAGGCCTAATTTTTATTCCTGTGTATGTAATACTTATGCTTTTAAAATAACATGATAAGGGAACCTACCCTGCTCCAAATTTGCTGAAATCCCTCTTGGACTGCAAAGTATAAAGAGTCAGCCCAAGAAACACAGCAGTAGTCAGAATAAAAGCTTGTAAGACAACTGATACATCATAGAAAGTCACTGTAAATGGAAAAAAAAGTAAATTATTTAGAAATAGTATGCTGTACATATAACAGAATGAGATTTTTGACTGAATGAATGCTTAAACATTGTGATGAGATTTTTGTATTTATAGATTGTCAGCATGAGAAAGATGTTTAGATTTTTCCTAAGAATCTTCAGACTGATATATCCAATGCGGATGTACCAAATGCTTCTGCATTTGCTGGTTCTTGGCATTTTTAGCTTTCTTAAATGGACATTAAATGGAAATCATTAAATGTCATATCTTTTGTACTTGTGCTAACAAGTATTCTCAGACCAATGCAAGGAAAGCCAGATCCAAGAGCAGAGAGGGTACTAATCCCATTCTTGCAATGAGCAAGTGGGATATTTTCATTTACTCTTTAACATTCAAGTCATTGGGATACAAAGCAAATGTAGAGCTTATATTTTTTCTATTTAATAGTAAGAAGGGACGTCAAACTGATTCCTCCCATGACTTTGCTACACATGTTGAAATCACATGTGCAAATCTAAAATAAGAGATGTGTCATCAACAAGGTCACATTTGGGAGTTTTAAATCGCAATGGGTGCACCGTGTCCAATTCCTTTCTCTACTTCTGTCTGAATCAACAGGCAGTAACAGAATGACTAGTGTTTACCTGTAATAGCAACCGTCAACGCTTCCAAAAGGGTCTATGAGAAGAAATGGGGGGGGGGGGAAAGAAGCATAAACTAAAGGTATTCATACAGAGACACTATACACATACGCCAGTTTGTAGTTTAAGTATTTTGCTAAATAATCTTACTATATGCAGAATGTATCATGTGCTATGGAAACATGTTAGTGTGTTAAAATACTTCAGAGTTTTAAAAAGTAAAGCTCTCCGTTAAAAAAAATGGCAACTACACTATGTCTTATTATCCAGAAAAGAGCATAATTGTTACATGTAATTTTTACTTTACACCTTATCTACAGCGTTTCTCTATCTATGGTACATGACACTTTTAATAAGGTAGGTTTCTCAGAACTGTTACTGTAACTGTTTTCTGTTTGTATATTTTTCAGTATTAGAATAGTTTCTAAGGGGAATTTTAGGATTATGGGGTGGAAATATGTACTTGTGTCCTTACTTCCTCTCCCTTAATCAACTAATTTGAAACCAAATATACTACTGTTGTATTGGCACAGGACTGACAGAAAACTTGGAATTTTCGTTAATTTTAATATTCATTAAAGAAAGCATTGAGGGAGAAAAATTTTTGGAACAGTATCCTCGCTGTTTTATCATTTTGCATCATATCGACTGTTTTGAGCTCTCATTTTCTTTAAACCTATTATGTCCCAAACTTAGGTTTTATTCTACCCATTCTGCACAGTGTAAGGTTTAAATGTTGAGAAAACTACTGTAATGCAACATTTCATTCTATACTTGGATGCAACTTTTACAAAAACGATTTCATCATTTTATTTTGAACAACTGGAATAAACTCTGAAAGTTTTCTGCACTGCAAGTTCTGAAACAGATAAATATAAGTCTACACTCTAATGAAGTCTACACTCCAACATCTTTGTGTCTTATATGTCAGGAGAACCTGGTAGCTAACTTCAGATTTGAAGAATACAGTTTATCTTCTTGTAAAATAGCAAAACCAGAAAATGCTAGTGGTCTGTCTTTTCAGCAGACTAAAGCAGTGGCTTTCAAATCATGGGTCAGGATCCAGTATTGGGTCATGGCACTCCCTGCTGCCACCACCAAAAGATTGCAATGCATTGCTCAAAGATATAATTGTTGGGTTGCGGGCATAAATGATCTTTTTCTACTGGGTCCATAGAAAAAAAGTTTGAAAACCACTGGACTAAAATGTCCTGTTTCTTGGAACAAGAACTCCTTAGGTCAGGGATGTCAAACTCATTTGCTATGGTGGGCCAGATTTGACTTAAATGTACTTCAAGTGGGCCGTACATACCATAAATTGAAATACGAGGGCCTACACTCTCGCAGCATCGTGGAGTGCTGTGCATGTGAGACTGTGCTCCATGAGACCATTCACTCTCACTCTCAGTTAGGGAGAGAGTGTGGTTTTGCGGAGCGCAGTCTCACATACCTAGTGCTCCGTGATGTCGCACTACCTGACACTTTTGCGGTGTTGCGGAGCGCTGGGTATGCAAAACCTCTCTCTCTCTCTGTTAGGGAGAGAGTGTGGTCCCATGAAGCACAGTCATGAGCTGGACAGAAGAGGTTTGTAGACACATGTTGGACACCCCTGTCTTAGGCTGTCGAAGGGTGACTATGATAGACACAAAACTCTTCATACAGACTGACTGGTAGTTACATCCTTTCATGCATGGAATCCAATTACTTGAGACTAGCTCATTCATATGCTCAAAACTCTTAGTACCAAGAAAAAGAAAAAAGACAGTTCAATCTTCTACACTAGAAGCTGCTACTGGTCCCTGACAGTGACTGTGCTTGATCTCAGCTATCAGTTATTTATTGGTTTAGTTCATATAGTAACAGAAACTTCCTTGTGTCTCATGTTTCCTATTCAGCAACTTACAGAGAAAAAGTGTTTCTCAAGAGAGATATGGTAAAAAGAGGAAGGAAAAAAACTGTTCTGAGACCTATTTCAAGTCCCAATAATATGTATTCTTTCCATAAGGAAGTTTGCAGAAGATTCAGTGGTGGATATCAGGGAACAAGATGTAGCCAGAACATACAAAAATACTGAAGAATTGAGCATTTTATACTATATCTTGCAAAAACTACAATGAAATAAATTAGCCACCACTAGTTAATTTTAAAAAGTTGTCCGCAAATAAAATTTATATTAAGCATTACTCTTGTAGAGAATGAAGTTATAAAGATACTTACAAATCCAAAGAGCAGGTATAAATTAACAGGATGCTGATGTCTGTATAGGGTTAGTGCTACAATCGTAATCAAAGATCCAAGCACAGATACCAAAAGCAAAGCAGGGCTGTAAAATTTAACACAAGAAACTCAGAGTTAAATGAATGTAGCAACACCATGCACCCTCAGATTTTCTTAAGAGGCTAATACTTATACCATATATCTACAATAATACTAAGTTGAAGATACAAATACTGAGGAGTCTGAGAGTTTCTTATAGCAAAAGAGATCTATTATGCTTATGTCTGTAGGGGAAAAAATAACCTCAGTACATATGCAAAATGTAAGAAAATATTTTTATTTGTAAAAAACCCCAAATCCATAATATTTATAATCATGGGCTACACAGACTATGAAATTCAAGATAGGCTGGACTTGCTGATAAAATTAATCTACCAAATAGCACTAATAAGAAGTATATTTCAAAAGGATGGTGTTGGATGGAATCCCTTTTTGAAAAGACGTGTGATGCAATAAGAATCAATCATGTGGTGTTTTCTTCATTAAGCCTGTCTGTATTTCATCAGGGTAACTGCCTTTCCCATGATTAATGGCCCTTCTTGACTGACCAGTCTCCTTAATGAAATTATCTTCTGTAATTAACTGATCTATACTTCAGTGGGTCCATATTTTTCAAGAATACCTTTTGATCTACTGATGGTACCACCTCATGTATTATTCAGTTTTCATCTCAGCAAGGAAAGGGTGGACCTTTGTGACAAACAAATGCTGGATTGCTGATTTAAACAGAATCCAGGTGGCTAACACCTTCTTAGAATCATGTAGGTCGTGCCCTGTTGTTTTCGTTTGGATTTCCTTTGTTCTCTCATGTAATGCTTTGAAAACACTGAACTTAAAGAGTATAAAGAGGGGAAGCAATCCACTAGCAAGCACCCTTCAAAACTGAGAAATTATTTCAGATACAGAACTGTCATCTCGTTCAGCTTTCTTCTGACACTACAGAGCTCCCAGAGAAGCTTTCAAGAATTGAAACCACTGCCTCTCACCTGTGTTAGTGAGGAAAATTGCTTTTGCAGCTAATATATACTGGACTTTTGATTTGGGGGCTCATTTTATAAGTGTAGAAATTAAAATCTTTCTGTCATTATCGAACAAGTGTCATGCCAATTCCTGTCCGCACAAACATTAAATCCCAGTTGGTCAGGTAATAGCTCTGACTGCAAACATACAAATTGCTTTGTGCACTAAACATACAGAATTCAACATAATCATTAAATAATAACTTAGTGCTGAAATGAAATTGATAAAGTAGTTCCCCAAGCAAAACTCAAAAAGTTTCTGAATGAGATGGAGGGTTTCCATCTGCTATGTCTACTCTACAGAGCTTACAGTACTGTAGCACTGCTAGATCAGCAAAACAAACAAGGAGTCCTGCGGCACTTTTAAAGACTAACAAATTTATTTAACACATAAGCTTTCATGCGAGAAATCCCACTTCGTCAGACGCTTGAAAACGGAAAGCTTACAGGATGGGAGGGAAAAATAAATGCAGAGAAGCGTAAGTCATAAGATCAGGTCAGAATATTTCAGCAAATTAGAATAAGTACTGTAAGTTTTCCATCGTCAAGTGTCTGATGAAGTGGGATTTCTCCCATGAAAACTCATGCAATAAATAAATGTCAGTCTCTAAAAGTACCACAGGACTCCTTGTTTGTTTTGCTGATCTAGACTAACACGGCTATCCCTCTGAAACTGCTAGTACAGATGCTCTAATTGGGAGAAGGCTTTCTGTTGACTTAATTGGTCCAGCCTGTGAGCAATGGTATCTATGTAGGCAGGAGAAGCTCTTCTGCCAACCTAGCACTGTCTACACTGGTATTTCACTCAGTATCATTTATGTCACTCAGGGCGGTGTCTTGTTCACATTCCTGAATGACAAAAGTTATACTGACATAAACTGCAGTGCAGACGTGATCTATGAACAAGTAAATATTTTATACAGTAACCATTATATAGCATTTTATGCTGCTGTTTTATTGAAATTACAGAAAAAAGAAAAGTTATGTGTATTTGGCATAATGCCACAGAGGGAATGTTTCAGATGGAATAATACTAATGGAAAAATCCCTCAAATATGATCAGTTGTGCTGAAGGGACACTGGTAGAAACAGTAAGGAACTCTGGAGCGCAAGGGATGCATTTCTGAGGCATAAAGGAACAGGTATTTGAAGAATTTCAGGATAATTTATCTATGATGGCCAGGAAGCCAGAAAAAGCTTGGAACAGCCTTCTTTGAGGATGGGGCATAGGGATATAGGGTCCAGCTTCCTGGGATATGAAAGTGACAGTTTAATTA
Organism: Pelusios castaneus; assembly: GCA_007922175.1. Lineage (NCBI taxonomy): Eukaryota > Metazoa > Chordata > Testudines > Pelomedusidae > Pelusios > Pelusios castaneus. Next base: position 19,036,324 of record ML685797.1, read on the forward strand.
TATAGCATTCCAAACTCTGAGTCAAAAAGCAGGTTTTAGAAAGACCATAAGAAAGGAAACTGCATTATTCAAAATGTAAAATGATTAAGGCATGTACCTCAGCAGAGAGAGGATCAAGATAATTAAGAAGACGTACATTATGTATTAAGAGGAATACAGTTAAAAGAGAATTATAGAACCAAAGACAAAGAGGGTGTTTTACTCTGAATATATCTGGGAAATGTAAGACTATTAATATAATTAAATATCCTCACTCCCTTCCCTCCCACACATTCTAAAGTGATCATGGCACAACTGCAGTTTACTTTCTGAAAAGTGCTTCCATTTCATTTACAAACTTTACCTTTCATGCACAAATGTCTGAACTCGATTGGAGTACAGAAAAATTGCAGATGTCACTGTTGTCAAAAGAACTTGAACTGAAAGAATACTGTAGACTTTTCGCAGAAAAGCTGGGATAAAGAAACAAAAATGGCATGTCAACCCAATGAATACCCATTGCTGAATCGCATTTTAAAACAAAGTAGAATGCAAATTAAATCTGATTTTTCAATGTGATATGGAAGCAAAAATAACTGACAATTTTTTAACGCATAAAGACAAATCAGAGAGCAAAGTAGTAACAGATTTTCATCATACAGCTGTGATGCAACGGCTGAAATACTGTGGTTATTTCTGGATATTACATTACTTGAAAAACGTTAACGAATGGGAGGATGTTTAAAGGGAAAATTTACTTATGATGAATTATTTTAAATAATGCTATTATGTATAGTTTGGCTAGGAGGTTACTCAAGGAGGACATTTGTAACATTTATGAATATTTGAAAGGTATGAATACAAGGAAAAAAGAGAGATTATATTCCATGGTAAATGGAGATATAACTAGGTGCAACAGGATGAAAGAAAGAAAAGTTTAGGCTATTAGATCATAAGCAGCCTCCCAAGATGATAAAACAGCCCATCCCTTGGGACTTTTACATTAGCCTAGCCCTAGACAAAATTCTATAAACTAGACAGCTGAAAAATCCTGTATTGGCAGAGACAAAATCCCAAATGATTTCAGTATACTGAATATGTTTATAAACAGACTCACATATTTAGAAAAAAATAAAGGTTCTTCACAATCAGCACTCTGAATTCTGAAGATGAGAAAGAAATATCTGTTGTTCTACACATACAGTATTTTCTTTCATTCAAAACCTCCAGTCTCCCTGAATAACTTTTTAAAAACTATTCTAGTTCTAGAAGCCAAATTTGACATTTATGTTCCCTCCACAGCAAAACTTGAAGTTCAAACTGAATGGTAGAGACTAAATCACCTAATCGGAAAAAATCAAATCTGAAGTGAAGAGTTCACAGCCTCTTTACCATGTTCTGTTAAGAGACAGTAACTCAAATACAGATGGTGAAATTCACCTTTGTTCAGATGGCCAATGCAAGTCCTATGTCCTACTTAAACTGGACTTTATAGCGACTCTGCACAAAGATAAATTTTATCCAGAAAAGTGTGCAATTTTGTGTGTGCAAAGTATAAATTAAAGCTATAACCAACAAGGGACTAAGATTTTGTGTGTGCAAAGTATAAATTATACTTTTGTGTGTGCAAAGTATAAATATCCAGAAAAGTGTGCAATTTTGTGTGTGCAAAGTATAAATTAAAGCTATAACCAACAAGGGACTAAGATTTTGTGTGTGCAAAGTATAAATTAAAGCTATAACCAACAACATTAAGCAGAAGAGATAGCAAGAAATTCCTCTTACATGAATCTTAGAATGATGTATTACTTGGATCTGCTTTTGATAACAGGACAAGCTGATCTTCCCTGAACTGTGCTCATTCTGGGTAAGTGCTTGGTGAATTCCCCTAGATTGGGTACTATGAGAAAGCCTACTGTCAATCAAAATAACCATATGGCCTTCTTAGGCTTAACGAAGGGAGCGGGATGAAAATATCTGCACACCAGACTGCAGCACGAAGCCTGCAAACAAAAAGCGAAACACTCATGCAGGCTGGGGGGGGGGGGGGGGGCCCCCTGTAAACACACACTGCAGCAGCGGAGTGAAATCAACTGGAAGGAAAGTGGAGCACGCAGGCGATTTCTGCTGCTGCTGCAGTGAACCCAGAGCGCCTCCTCCTTCGCTGCTGGGGGCCGGAACGAGCAGGGCAGAGAAACCCAAGCTAAAGGCCCTGCGGGGGTGGGGGGGCTCCCCAAACTCAAGTGGGGGGCTCCAGGCCGGGGATTCCGCCCCGAGTCCGGATCTCACCCATGCGGATGTGGACACTGGCCGAGGCCACGTTGCTGCCGTAGTTGAAGTCATCCTCGATAGAGGAGCGGGGGTACCGCGGATCCGCCGCCGCCGCCGCCGCCATCGTCCCTTCCCCCGTCGCGCTGGGCGCCCCCGAGTGACTCCGACACGTCACACTCACAGCCGCCCGCGGCTTGTTCCGGGTGAGACAATCAAACTCCGAGACACCGAGGAGCCGGCCACGGGACCGCCGAGAGCATCGATCGCCGGGCAGCGCGCCCACTCCCTGCGGGGCCGCCCAGCCACCAGCGCACGGGCCCGGCCCCGCGCGAGATCGGCAGCGAGCCGAGACTTGCACAGCGCAGGGAGCTGCTCGTGCTACAGTCGGGGGGGGTCTTCAGCGTCCCGTAGCAGCCCGTGCGGGGGGGCGGACCACTCAAAAGAGGGGCCTCCAGGCCCGGTGGGGGCAGCCCCCCGCGCAAAAGGGGGGGCAGTGTGGGGGAGCCCATGTTGAAGGGGGAGAGATTGGGGGAGTCCAATCTAAAGGGGGCAAGGGAATTCAGGCCTGGTGGAGGGCAGTCCTTGTAACTAAAGGGGCCTGGGTGAGCCCAAGCGAAAGGGGGAGCCTCCAGCCCCCATGAGGGGGAGACTCCAGCCCTAGTGTAGGGGGCTTGAGAAACTCAAGCTAAAAGGGGTTTTTCAGGCCCAGCAGCAGGGAGCTGCCTAAGCCAAGGGGGGAACCTTCAGGCCCTGTGTGGGGTGAGGAGCCCAAGCTAAAGAGGGGGATCTCCAGGCCCTGCAGGGGGTTAGAGAAGTCCAAGCTAAAGGGCAGTCTCCAGGGTGTGGGGCTGTGGCCCGAGCCCTGGTATCTCCCATGCAGAGGTGGCGCTGGCCAGGACTAAGGTGTCCAGATACCAAATGTGAAAAGTCAGGGTGGAGGGTAATGGGCACCCATTTAAGAAAAAGCCCTGAAAATTGTGACATCTGGTCACTCTACAATACATGTTGCTGAAGTAATCCTTGGTAAAGGACCTGGGGTACTGTAAATATGCTGCCTCCATCACTGTCTTACTTAGGAGACAATCACACTCTGGCCACAGAGCTGCAGCCCTTCTGCACTTCCCTGTGGAGGATGCCATCCAGAGGCCACTGAGCCAGGGTGATCAGCTTGGGGGAAGCACAACAAGAGTCCTGTTCCTGGAAGTTCCTCACGGGACAGTCGTGTCTGGGTCAGGCTTTAGCACCTCTAACAGCCTGGAGTGCCCCCAGAAGGATAACAGGAAACATTCTCCATATCCTGCCATCCTGTTGAATACTGGTTCATGGCTGAGGGCAGCACCCAATCCCCACCCAATATTGGCTATTACTATTTAGGCACAGTATTTCCACCACACTAATTTAACCGTAAAAGTCCTTTATTAAATTCACAGACCAAATGGTGTTCATGCAGTTTCTCTAAACATACCTTAAAAGCCTAACTAATAAAGAGTTTACTACACCCAGACAGTAACAAAACATTTATAAGCACTTGATCAAGATGTTTACAAATGGACTAACTCCAGGGATGCTTAGACCCATATTGGTCAGCTCCAACGTGGTCAGGCAAGTATTTAAAACCATCTGCAGTCAACCCTGTCAGTCAAAGGCCATTTAAAATTTTACTGCGTTAGTTTTTCTTTGAACCAGATATCCTTCCTACTTCGTTCTTCTGGTTTTATGACTCATGAAGTAAGGAGTTATTTTGCTAGTTAGGGCCTTTTATTACAACACATTTCTTTAATTTTAATTCTCTTAATTTTATGTGTATTCTGTTCCTCAGATGGCAATTATACCTCCAGCTACTGTGCAGACATACCCTTTGTAGCATCAGTGGGATTTGAGGGTGCTCAGAACCTTCAAGGGTTGCTCAGCATTTGGCAGGGTAGAGCCCTAACTCCCCATTTCTATTAAACAAAGTTCCTTTGTGCTATAGCAACACCTAATTTGATTGGTAGTAGATTTTCATTAGTATGCGGATAAATACGTATTTTGAAAATCTATGATGTATTTCTCATTAACAGCTGAATATAAAGTGAATATCAAAAAGAAAAAAGGGGGAAAAGTTTCTATAAATATATATAGGATTTCCATACATGTATTTGTATGGAAAGGTTGTCACTATACTTACACAGCTGTATTCCAATCACTGTTTGTGTGGCTTTTGATTTGTTCCTGTCTTCTGGATGCCTGTTTTTTCTGGTTATCATTTTAAAGCCTGAAATGCCCAAGGGAAAATGTTAAGGTTGAAAAAAAAAAATCAGCTTCTCCAAAATGGTTCGCCTCAACATATGCAGAAGTACTTTCCTCTTTGAGCCAAAGTAAACAAACAGTGTTCTGTAGAAATTTTCAGAAATTATTAATAGAGGTAAAGATGAGCTTTGGCTCTAGAATTTGTTTCTGATGTATATTCCTCCAAGCCTGAGTTGTGCCACTTTATGAGTATAGTGTAAAGCAGATCTTTGTTGAGCCTGTCTCCTAATTATGGGATTCATCCTGTAAGATGCTGAATACCCCTAGTTAAATTCAGTGGAAATCTGAGGGTGTTCAGCATCTCACAGAAGGCCTTCTGGATGTTGAGTTTCCCCTGATAGTTTGATCTTTGGCTCGTTGTTCCTTGTCTCTAAACTCTTTAAGATGGTGATTTTGAATAATATGATGGGCAAAGCAAAGTTATATATTATGTAACTAATAATAGAACATTTTTTAAAAATAAAAATGTTTCCTTATTTTTAAAAATTGTTATATTATTAGTTACATATTTAGTTTAGCGAAGATGCTGACATACTGTAGTATTAGACACCTTAGAAATGTAATAAATACATAATACGTACAAGTTAAATAAAATTAAAAAATAGCAACAAATGAAATTGTGAAAAAAGAAACCCCAACCCCAGTATCTTCTAATTGTTTACTTCTCCCAGGAGATGCTAAACACACCAATTCTATGATGCCGTGATGAAATTATCCTAAGCAAATTTTCAGTTACTGAGTTATTTCAAGTTACCAGATGGCAGTCTCAGAGGAGAAAATGTTAATTTAAAATTAACATTTTCTACTCTGCAAAATTGTTATGGTTCTATTAATGTCATTTTGCATTTTTAGTCACTGTGGAGCAAAGTAATTCAGCTTCATTCCTTGATTCTTTCAGCCTGAGAATTAGTGAGGACTGGAGGCTCACAAAAGCATGACTACCCCAAAGGATACTTATAAACATATAAAATACATTGTAGCTACAAAATTTAATGATGTTCTTGTGAGGCAGAAAGTCAGCCCAAAGAAACTCAAGGACATATGTGCCATCTGTTACTGTAATATCCTTGATGGTGAATCTGAAAGGCCACAAATCAGAGGATGAGAGTTTATCTTCTTTACTACTTAGAAGTTCATGAAACAAAACACTGCTGTCCTGACCTTTGGCAATTAGATTACCAGGCCAACCTTTCATTCTTCTAGGATGAAGTACTTCCCTGAACGTTTCCTTTAGCTGTACATACAACTTAGCTTTACTTGGATGATACAGTACATTGCTATTCATCTTATGTCTTGTCTACTGTACATAACTATTTTTCATTGTATATAACCAATGAACTGTAACTGGGTTTACGTCACCCTTTGTTCTTGTTCACACATTGTAAACATGTCTTTCATACTGTGTTTCATGCTTGCTTGCCAGCAAGGCCATACCTCAAAACACGTTTCTGCCTGTACGCTATTTGGAGCGGTTCCATGTGACGTATCTTTCAGGTTGTGACATGCTGCACCCCACATACAGGCTTCTGATGTGATTTGTGTATCATTCATGTTCCCCCTTACAGTGTGATTTTGTATGGTCTGATGCAGAGTATGTCACAAGGTGTTTTTAGAATAGTTGTGACATGCTGAATATTATTGTTAGGGTGCATGGTTTCCTACAATGTAATATGTACAGATATGAAACTCTGCTCTGTCATATCATATCTGTCACACATACGGCCTGAATACATGCAGACAAACAGAGCTGTGGTTCCACGTCTGGCAGAGGCATGCTACACGAACAATGGACCTGGCCGAGGCACCTTTGAGCACCTTGGCTCAAGAGGAAAAGATCATGCCCATTGCTGGACATGGACAATCACCTGATCCCAGGGGGTGTCGAGGAAACTTGGTAAAAGAAAGAGGTACCTTTGTCTAAGGGCTCTCCCCTGGAATCTTGCTCCCAAGCAACATCAAGGACTGGCACCTACCTCTAGGGAGGGGGGAGTCTGGCTGCAAAACATATTGCAGCTGGCCGGTGTGGTAAGTGGAATACAGACAAACAGTAATCTTAGTTTAGAATCAGAGTTCTCTTTGATTTGATTGTGACTAACTCCCTCACTTAATCTTTTGGTTTATATTACTGGACTCACTTAAAATCTTGCTGTAGTCAGTCAACTTGGTTGTTTTATCTAAAGAAGTTCATGTGGAATGAGTGTGTGGAGAGACCTCACAGAGCTGGTACATACCAATTTCTTTGAAAAATTGACAGACAAGTGTAAATGAGCTCGCAGGCTGCAGCAAGCAGCACTGAACCCTGCAAGGCAGTAGTCCCCAGAGTTGCATCTAGGACTGAGGATGTTTGCTGGGGGGAGTCCGTCCCATGAGTGGCTGGCTGGAGCACTCCTGTACTGGGTGAGGGACCCATTACATGCAGGATGCTGGGCGGAAGCTGACCCAGGATTGAGGTGAGGGGGGAGGTATTCTCACAGCAAAGCATGATAAATCAACCTAGGAGTGGAGAGTTGGGGTGACACAGCTATACACTAGATTGCAGAAGGGGACTATCACTGGCACAGCAAGCATGGTATATGCACAGTTTGTTGCTCTGAATGAGGTTCACACTTTTACCACTGCTATTTGTGATTTTAAGTCAGCCTCAAGTGCAGTGGCTGAGAACGGTTGGAAGATCAGTTTGTTATTTTCATTTCAGGAGAGGGAAATAAGCAGGGGGAAACCTAAAGAGGTCTGGCAGTGAAGCAATGCCAAAATTGGAGATAGCTCAGCTGCAAGCCCCAGAGAGAGAAACATGGCAAGCAGAAATGAAGCTTAAAGAAGCAGCAGATGCCATGGTATGCAGGTGTGTCTCAATATTAAAACAGTAAGAATTGATTTTTGCTGCATCTAAGGAGGCTTTTGAGAAAGCCAAAGAAACTGAGCAAGATTCCAGTGGAGAGATTTTAGGCAAAGGTACCTACCTCTTTTAAGAAGTTTTCTTGACACCCTGCTGGAGTCAGGTGATCTTCCATGTCTAGCAGCATGTGTGATTTTTTTTCCCTCTTGAGCCAAGGTGTTCAAAGATGCTTAGGCCAGTCCTTTGTTCCTGTATGCATGCCTCTGCCGGACATGGAACCGCAGCTCTGTGTTTATCTGAATCCATTCAAGCCCTGAGACACACACTTTTAGGGGATATGACATGTAGAGTTTCAATCTGTCTATACACTACATTTCAGGAAACATGCTACCTTAACAATAATGTTCAGCATGTTACAAGCATTCCAAAGATAACTTACATGGCATAGTGTAACTGTATGGTTTAATGTAAAGTAAGGAGGAACACAAATCAAACCATAAGGGTGAACATGGAGTGCAACATGTCACACAAGCATTAGAGGAACCACCTGGTGGCTGATGCTCTACATTTCTGTAATATAAATGAGGCTTTTGTGTGAAGTTACCTTTTACTGAGAAATTAATTGCACCATCTTCTAGCAGTTTTCCAGGGCAGTTCAGTTACTCAAGACTATGATCAAGCAGAAAAATACCCTAGGGAATACAGCAACAGAATCCTCAAGCTGCTTGGAAAAATGCCAGCAATGACTGAAATGAAAATGCCAAATGGACTCTGGTACATCAACATAGATAGGTAAAGAAACCTATACAAGTAAGGAAGACACAGGTGCATGCACTTGAAAAAACAACTGCAATTCTGTAGGTCCTAGCAACTAAGGCAGGATTTTACAGCTGCCTAGATTTTTCTCGAATGCACTGAAACCAAGTTGTGCAGTGGGCTACACATGTCTGAGCAAATGCTGTCGGCCCATGAGAGGGACAGAAAAGGAAACTGAACTGACCACACTGAACCATGTTTAATGTGTAGCAGGCTTGGTGCTGTCTCCCCTGTTTTTCTTCCACAGAGCCCACTCGCCTTGAACCAAAAAGCCTCACCATGCTGCTATAAGTCGCAATCCCCATGCTCTTTTGTTTACAGCGCATGCAAGCCATGTCCCACTTTCTGCCCCAGACAGAGTATAGGCTTGAGCTCAGATACCAGCACCTACACCACGCCTGCTAGCAGACAGTCCACCATTCCCTACCCTGGTTGGCCACACTTCTCCCTTAGGGCCTATGCTGGTCCATTTATATTCCTGGGCCAGATCACCAGCTGCTCTGTTCCCTCATTAGGCCAGGGGTCTGACTCAGCCTAATTGTACCACAGCTATTGCCTGCTCCGCTAGAGCCCTTAGGCCCAGACTAACAGGTGTTTATCAGGGCACCACTGTGCGAGGAGTGCAGCAGGGCAAGATTGTTCATGTCCTCCGCTGTTCGCGTCTCTTCACCCTCTCCCCCAATAAGTGCAAGCAACAGGTGGGGGAGGGAGGGTACCTCAGGGTGCGTCTACACTTACAAATGAAGCCGACTTAAGCTTGCTTAAGTCGACTTAACTTAATCTGCGTCCACACTACATTTTCCTTACATCGACTTAAGCAGCAGCTCAAGTCGACAAAAGGAAAATTAGTCCATTTTATTAAACCTTGTTTTAAGTCGAACCGCATTTAAAACCTCGTTTTAAACCTTTATTAAGTCGACTTAACCAGTGTGGATGCAGATTAGCCCTAAGTCGACTTTAAGTCGACTTAAAGGGCTTCAGGGTTCCCCCACTGCCCTCCCTGCCAGGGTGGCTGGCACAGGCAGAGCCTGGCATGCCCCCCCCATAGGGCAGGACAGAGCCCTGCCCACCCTGCTCCTATGCCCTGCCAGTGTCCCTGTCAGGCTCAGCCCCCATTGTACCAAGGTACAATGGGCAAAAGCTGAGCCCCCTTGTACTTGGCAAGGGGTGCCCCCCTGCCACCGTGGACCTGTCCCAGGTCCACCTAGGCCTGTCCCAGGTCCACCTAGCCCCTACAAGTTGACTTAGGCATCCAGTGTGGATGCTCTAAGTTGATTTGGCAGGGTCCCCTTTAAGTCGACTTAATTTTTGAGTGTGGACATGCTAAGTCGACTTAAATTAACAAGTGTAGACATAGCCTCAGTGACACGGTCCAAGCACCAGTGCCCAGCCATCCACGCTCTCTCTCCAAAAACAAGAATCAACAGTTTGCTAGATTTGAAAACAACAGAAATTGGTCACTCCTGGTGTGCTCACCTATTGGGGATACCAAACTATTTCAAAGACTATGTAACCAGCTGAATCTGTGTGTCCCACTGGACCATGTGCTGGCAATCTTTGGCCAATGGGACACGGTGGTGGTGTGGGCATTTATTATTTGTTGTTTAACATTTATGTTAAAATGTTTATAAAATACAGAGGCTGTATTATGATCAGTGGAACTAAAGTTAAAGGGTCCACATTTCTTGGAGAGACTGAGATTGACAGGACACAAGTGGAACAGGGAAAACTGTTTGGGAGGGAGTTCAACTTTGGCTGGAAACTACTCAACCACATGTACAGAGCAGTGTGGCGTTTAATAAAGTTCCACTTGTTCCACTTAACTTGTATCACTCTTTGCAAATGAAACACAAATGGGGGCATGATGAGATTTACAAACACATTTACACTTGTGACCTGAAATTTACAAACATTAAATGTCATTTTGTGGCATAAAGCCAGATCCCACAGTTGGACAGGAAGCGATGGAGGCACTGTGTCTTGAGACATGCAGCAGTTGCAGTACCTATAGAGAGAGTGATCCACGTGTTTTCCTACACATCCACTTCCGCTGGCCATTGTTGGAAGGGGGAGGTCACAGCCCTTCCACCCATTTCTAGAAGATAGCATACTACCAGTGATATTACCCATGAAAATTTGGCCCAGTGAGAATAACAATTCCTTGGCCCAACATCAGGGGTTAAAGTAAGGGGGAACGCACCGGAACGCAGTTCCAGGGCCCACAAATTTGAGGAGCCAGCATTCCGGGGCCCCTAAAAATAGAAAAATCCAGCAGAACACATGTTCTGCCCTGCCCTGACTGCTGGCGGGTCCTACACCCCACCATTGTTAATCACAATACTTATTGTGTTATGCAGTGTTTGCTAGTTTGTGACAATAATTGCTATAGACATAAACGCCGTATAAAATTATAAATATTTTTATGGAGTGATAACCGATGCATGTGGTACTAAGAAGTGGTTGCAAATGCCTACCTGGGCTGGGGCCCGCACATGCCTGAAGGGGGCCCAGGCAATACAGGAAAGGGGAGATTAGGAGGATTCCGGGGCCTGTCAAATTATACTTTAACCACTGCCCAACATGACTCATTTCTTGCCATTCCTAAACGTGTGTCCCTCAGTGTGTGCACATGGTAAACCAGCCTTACTGGGGTGCCACTTGGGGTCTCAAGCAGAAGGGATGAACTTCTGAAAATTTACTGAACATTTCCCAAAATGTTGAATAGTACCATTGGCAGAGAGAAGAGATTAAGGTAGACGCACCAAGTGGGAAGAGGGTTTAAGGGCTGGTGGAGTCGTGTGTGTCAAGAGGGGCGAAGGATAGGCCTGACCAGTTTTGATCCAGAGTCACAAAGCTGAATTGCTGTGTGAGGTTTGTGCTCTTTTTTGCACTCTCTCTCTCCCTATTGCACTAGTGCTCCTAGTGACGGTGCTAGGCCATGTGCTCCAACCAGATGCCTGGGACTGATTCAGCTCACCCTTCCACTACCTCAGGCTTAACTAGGAGACTGTGACTAAATTTGGGCTTTTGGGTGGTGCCTCTGCAGGCTGAGCAGTAAAAAAAGGCCTGGCTGTGGTAATGCTGTTCCCCCAGGCCACCACCATTCCTTCCCTGGCTCAGCACCCACAGAGCCAGCTCTTCAGCATCTTCTGTGCCCCACAGCACCCTGAATGCCAGCTCTAAATCCTCAGCATCTCCCCTCCACCATGGGCAGCATGTGGGGAGCCCCAGAGAAGCAGTATTGCCCTTATTAGCTGGCAAAAGTAGAAGCCCGAGTTCCTTCTCTGCTGCCTTTGTGGGCAGGGAAGGGGGCCTGCCTGGGTGTCATCAGGCTGCCTCTGAAGTTGCAGCAGGAGCAGAACTATCAGCCGGGGGCCAAAAATATATCCAGTGCATCAGAAGTGAGAGAGGGGTTTTGTCACTCTCCACTATCCCCTTTGTGACACCTCTCACCTTTACTCTCTTGTTCAAATAATGCTCCTTGTGGTCCTTCTGGGAGAAAAAATATATTGTGAACTGATTTAAAAGACATTTTTGGTTACATACGGTATATATTTAACGTCTCGGTGAACAAAATCTAATAGCTACATAGTAAACTTGTTCATTAAGACCTGCCAAGAAAATCATTGCAAGAAAAAATGGGCCTTTTTCAGGTGTGGTTTCTTGATTCCTAGTTGAAATAAACAGTCTTTCACAATTGTTCGGCAATTATTTGGAAGCACTAGGCCATGTCGCAAGATAGTATTTCTATGGAGAGTTTCATTTTTTTCCTTAGCAGAAAATTACTGCTGTGACAGAATTTTGGTCAATCTTCCCTAAGGAGCTGCTCAAGCAAATGACAAAATTGACAGCTAACAGAACATAATTAGGCTAATAAATTTCAGCAGAGGGAAGTCTAGCTTTTCATGTACAAACATTCTTTTCTCTTTCCTTGAATTCTTCATATGGACAGGGGCAGCTCACGGATGGATATCAAGACGTCAATTCCAAAGTATTCCCTAGGTAAAGCAACTCTCTCTGAAGCCCTGGAGTACACTGATATATAATTTCTGACTTGGTCTGTCTAGGTTCCAGTCTCAGTATACCCAAATGCCCTGCCCAGGACTTCTGGGATAGCTACTCAGATAAAAGCAGATTATCCACAAACAAACCATACTATGTAGGGCTCATTTCCCAGGTCTGCCCAAGAAGACTCCACCGGGTTTTTTTGTTTTTTTTTTTTTGCCAGGGGTAGTGGTGGGGGTGGGCTGCAATGGAAAGAGGCTCACTTTGAAAGCCTTCCTTCCTTAAAGGCTGCTTTCTATTATAATGAAGTGGCAGCACCACTGTATTAATTTACTGTTTAATGGCTCATTTTTCTAAGCTCACATTCTTGTTGAGTTTCTCTTGAAAATTGTTGCGCCTCCTGGGGGCCTGGGGTAAGGGTGAGTTATTCAAATTTAGAGACGGTTTTGGACCTGCAGGCCCACTAAAACTCAGGTGACATCCAAATTTTGCAGTTATTTTAATACTTGTCTATGCCTATGGCTCAAACTATGGCTTTGATCCTTCCCAAACTGATGTCACCTGTTAGGATTTGATCTTATCAGATAACCAGCATGCATTGCCCCTTTGGGGAAACAATATTGAAAAAGTTATTGAGGGTGAAAGCTGGATCTCCAGCAAGCTTGAGCTGTGCCAATATGCCAAAGTCCTTTGCACTTGTGCAATGGCATTGGAATTCAGTTACCTGCCAAAGTATGTGCGAGGAATCTGACATCAGACTTGTATTATGAGTTTGAGTTTGCTGGGCTTGATCAGTGTCGGGGTAGAGTTAGTAGTGCAAGGCTGGGGTTGTGCAGAACCCCTTCATTCTGCCTTAGCCTGGAAGCGGTGCAAGGACACTGGGGCTCTATATCCCTTTACCTGGGAGCTCATTACAGCCACTTTCCTTCTTCCCCCTTAGTTCCTGCAGCTCTCCTGGGGCACGGAAGGGCCAGGTGGAGGGTAGAATTTATAGCTGAGGGATGGCTACTGTTTTTGTACTGGTTTAACTATATTAGTTAGTGTGGGTTTTTCTTAAACTGAAATAGTTAGCATCCCTAGCATGGATGCAGTTATGTACGTATAAGGGTGCTTCGCTCCACTACTTCCTGTAGAGGCATAAGCAATACCAGTAGAAGGCACATACCTGCATCCATGCCAGGGGTGTTGCATCATTTTAACTATACCAGTAGAATAAAGTGGTGCAACTTTTACATGAATTTCCTACCTATGAGGTTCCCCTCTGACTACCAACACTTCCTCAAAAAAATAAACAAATTCACTGCCCCAAACCTTCATTGACACAGAGTTATGGTTGAAAGGCATTGCCTTGACCACTTTTAGAATGTGAAAAGCATCAATACTTAAACCCAGAAAGCTAAGAAATATAGAATTAAAATCATTTCTACCATCTCTTCTGTCAGCTCACCTCCAGCACTGTCCTTTTCAGCAATATCTCAAGGCCCAGAAGGAGATCATAGGACTATTCCATTCCTGAGCCCAGTATGAAAAGTTAGCATAGTGTGGGGAAAGCTCTTATGCATTGTTTTCCTTAGGTTACTAGTGGAGCTCAGCCAGACTAAGTGAAGCGAAGCACTATGTAGAACCAACCACATCGCCTGCTGTACGCAAATCACTGAAGACTTGCTGGATGTTAATAACTGTTCATCCTACTCCTGAGGATTCACCCAGCCAACATCTTTAGTTAGTCTGACTGCACCTTTAGTGCAGTTTGATGTGTGACACCAGCTGCTAGAACCCACAAAGGCAATAATTTAGTACCAAGGACAGAGGGGGTGCATGGCACTGTGTGAATGCTAGAGCAGAAGTGGTGTTCTTCTAGGTCCTGAGAATATCAATAGAGTGTTAGAAAGGAGTGGATCATTCTTACATTCGCCTATTTTCTTGACATACCTAGTGGAATATCAGCCTTTGGAGATTACAGTGGCAGTCATTCTAGTGGCCCTGAAATTCTACAAATGTTTTAAAAACCTCTCATACATCTTTAGATGTTAACACTAAGAGAGCCTTTATGATTATCCACCTGAATCTCCTGCATACCACAGCTCAGGAAAAAAGGGATTCCTGATTACTATATCTGCATCTGTCCTCAGATAGCAATGCAAGCTCTGGTAACCTGCTGCATATAATCCCTAGATCAAAACAGTTCCACTTTGCACAGGGAAAGTCAGTAGGCGCACATGAAGAGGAATGATAATATAGCACTGTGTATGGTACAGCCCAGCATGGAAAATGACAGATTTTACTAGGAATAGGTCAGATTTGGTCATCCCTGGCGCTGTTGCCAACTCCAGGAAGGCAGAGAGAACGTTGTGGGGGGATTAGTGTAGGAGACATTATCTTAGCTCTTTATTTCCTGTTTTTCAGAGGTGTAAGTATTGGTGCCTTTCCCATTCTGGAAGGATACAAGACACTGCAAGTCAATCTTCACTCTATGTTAATGAAGATTTTGGGAAATTACTTTGCTGAGGGGCAAATCCACAGTGCTTCATGACAGTTGTTCCACACCATCAACTCCTTGTTCAGAAGTTACATAGGTGCTGACCACCAATCTGCTCTGAAGCTATTTCTTGCTTTCTTCTTTATTGGCCCAGTGATCTGTCAAGCCACTGAGGAAACCCTGTACTGACAGCAAGAAGCCCATTGAAGAAAGAATCAAGATTTGGGCTGAGGTGAATGTGATCAGATTAACCGCATTGGACACTGAAGATCTCTTTATGAAAAATACCAATGTAAACCACACCAAGCCAGAGTGCCTTACTCCTTTCTAGAGGGATCATCTCCAGAGTGAGAGGTTGGTAGTGCAAACTCTATTTCTTAGCCTCTGTGTTGAGACTGCTATTTAAGGCTAGTTGGAGTGAAAATGTGAACATCTACAGAGAAGAAATTTTTGTAGGCCAGTGAACAGCTTTTACATGAACAAGTGTCTGCTTTAACTGATATTTTTAAGTGGAATGCACTGTGCTATCCTTTGCAGAAGAATTACTGCATACATGTGGACTATAATGTTCTGGTGATGTAATGAGAAGGATTATTGAACTGAATCATTTGTTTTCTGTCCGGAGGTAGCCAGGCTCAGGGTAGAATACCCATGCCTGAATCTCAATACCAGGGTAAGACTATTTAAGTGTTTTTTTTAGTACAGTTTTTAACAGTACCAACATAGGATCTGCCTTTCCTCCTTAACCCTAACTGTATTTGTGATTCTCATTCTCATGCAAATTCTTTCTGTAAATAGATCACTGCTGGGAATGTAGGTTGAGAGGCTGCAAGCTTTCCTGAAGCTTATGCTTCCCATGATGATAATAAATTATGAAATTCATGTTAAGGGCTTGCTAGCTCTCAGAATACAAATGTGAACCATTTATTCAGAGAGGTTTACAAAGAGGCTTACTGTCACCCTGCATTTGTGAGATTTGTTACTTCTATATAGAGTGGGAAACAAATACAAAATGGCGCTTGAACTTGTTTGTCTTTATAACTATTTTGATCCATTAACAATCTAAAACAACAGCATCTATATCAGAAACGTTATCATAGATGGTATTTTGAAGTACAGATTAATTTTAACATCATTTGATTAGGCTGTGGAAATCTATAGTTCCACTCAATATGAGAGAATGCATCAGTGTAAATGCCTACCATGATTCAGCCACTATATCATGATACACTCTGCTCCCCATCCCACTAGTACCATTCTCCTACAAAACTACCATGATAAACAACACAGAGTTTGTATTATTTCAGTCATCAAGCCTCTGTCAAAATGTGGTGGGGCATTCACCCAGAAAAAACTTCTTCTTTCAAAGTTTCGCATTAGCAAACTCCAAAATAAGTTTTATGACAATCCATGAAGTGGTGATATCTTTTAATAGTAATCATGGTGCTGAATGTTAAATAATACATTTTAAAATTAATTAATGCATTTTAAATAGTAAAGCATCATCACTGTAGCATGTGAGTACATTTTATACCAGTTTTTCTCTTTTTTTTATGTCCATGTTGTAAAGCCATTTTGTAAAATGTCAGTTCCTGACAAATGCAACCTATTAGGTTGCTTATACATTGCAATCTTTATCAGTTTAACTGTGCTGATCTTCTGGCTTCATGGGTAAGAAGCTGTTTGATGGTTGGAATTTAGTAACTTGTAAGAAACAGAACAGATTTGTATTCTTCCATTTACATTTTGTGAGGAGATATTTATATTCTTTCTGTCTTATCCCATAAGAGGAAGAGAATGATAAAAAAAAATTAAATGCTATCCTGAGTTATTTACTGAGAATTTATGTATCTAGCTGAGGTTAGTAGTGAATTTGACCTATTACTTTTCCAATGGATTGATAATTATGGCTATGCAGCGTGGCCAGCATATCCTAAAGATTTCATCCACCCACCACTTTACAAATGGTAAAGAAACAATTAGAATACTATACAAAATTATCAATCCCCACACAGAAATGAAGGGCTGGAAAGAAACTCAAGAAGTTATCTAGTCCATCCTCGTGCATTGAGGCAGAAGTACATACAGCTAGATCATTCCTGACAGGTGTTTGTTTCACCTTTTCTTAAAAACTACCATTGATGGCAATTCCACAACCTCCTGAGATAACCTGTTTCAGTGCTTAACTGCTCTTATAATTTTTTTCCTAATATCTAACCTGAATTGCTTTTGCTGCAAATTAAACTGATTACTTGTTTTCCATGTCCACTGAGAGTAGGATACATCCTCCTTAACCTTATCTAGATTAAAAATGCCCAGTTGCTTTAACCCTTCCTAATAGGTGATTTTTCAACCTCTTATCATTTTTGGTGGTATGTTTGAAGCTAAACTTCTGTCTATGATCAGTACTCTCTGTGGCTATGTCTACACTTGGTAATTTAGGCCAACTTAATTTAGGTCCACACTATAAAATTTAGTCGACTTAGGGGGAAACTTACAAAGTCGACCTAGAGTGTCCACACTGGGCGCCTAGGTTGACTTCTAGGGACTACGTGGACCTGGGACAGGTCCATGGTGGCAGGAGGGGCACCCCTTGCCAATTTCCAGGAGGCTTAGCCTTTGCTCCATTGTACCTGGGTACAATGGGGCAAAGGGGGACAGGGACCCTGGCAGGGCATAGGGGCAGGATGGGCAGGGCTCTGCCCTGCCCTGTGGGGGAGCATGCCAGGCTCCCCCTGTGCTCCCCCCTGGCAGGTAGGGCAGTGGGGGAGTCCTGGAGAGCCCTAAGTAGACTCTAAGTCGACTTAGGGCTACTCCAGGTCTACAGTGGCTTAAGTCGACTTTAGAAAGTCGACGTAAGCCTAAAGTCGACTTTAAAGGAGGTTTAATAAAGTCGACTTAATTTTCCTTAAGTTGACTTAAGCAGGCTGCTTAAGTCAACTTAAGGAAAATGTAGTGTAGACGCAGAGTAAATTAAGTCGACTTAAGCAAGCTTAAGTCGACTAAATTTACAAGTGTAGACGCACCTCCTCTTAATGTACATCAGATTCACCCTGATGAGGATTTGTGACAAACTGACTTGATACCTGCTTTACATGGGTCACCCATGCTTGAGGTGATCCTAAACTTCTGACTACCAGAAGCCAAGAATGGAAGACAAGAATGAATCACTCCAAAATTGCCTTATTCTGTACACTCCCCCTGAAGCTCTGATGCAGGCCACAGTCAGAGACAAGGCAATGGCCAAGATGGACCATGTTCTGACCCAATATTGTAGCTCTTATGTTTGTATGTACATAATTACTCTCTAGAGTTATTAATTATTAGTCCATTAAAGCAGTTTTTCTGAGACATCAGTGACTTGAGCTGTTTCACTTTTGTTCAGTAGTTGCATGTGCATAAAATTTTTCATATCTGGGTTTCATCACTCAAATGAACTTGAAATGACTGGATATTTTTCAGAGAATGGGATGGTCTGCTTGGTCTACCTTTACGAGAAACAGAACTCTTTTTGACAGATTACATCGCTTAGTAAGTCACAGTTTGTAAACCAAGAAAAATCCATACTGATAAGAACTATGCATAATATTAAGAGAAATGCTGGAGATAATTATTGAAATTCCATTACAGTTGTAACCAAACAAAAGGTGTCTCAGACTTTTTAGAAGACAGATGTTCGCAGTGTATTTATTTATGCTGTAGGATGTTATGATATCCACCAGAGAAAAAAGGATCTGTCTGGTAGAATTTGATGCTTTTTGTAGTGTGCTTTTAGCCTAAGGGTCTGATCTGAGTTAATGCTTAGCACTCCCAGATCTAATTTAGGGCTAAATACTATCCTCTTTATCATGACATGCAGTGAATCAAATTGGAATAACTTGCTGCAGAAAAGGCTAGGAAATAACACTGTAACATGCGTAAAAGCTCACATACCACAGTAATTTGGTGAGATGAGAGTCAGGGTGGGTAGATCCATTAAAGAACAAGAATAAGTAAAATTATACAGTCCAGGATAGAATTAATGCTGCTCTAAGAAGAATTATATTAATTCATGATTTGCTTGAGAAAGGACTTTAAGGCCCTGATTTGGTAATGTGATTAAGAATATGTTCAGCTTTAAGCATGGCCTTAAGTCTGAATCAGGGCTCAAAGGCCATATGTGTAGACACCTGCAAGTCCATGGATATTTGCTATATATAATTTTTTTTTGCAGGTGGTGGATTGGATGTGGATTTCAAAGGTGGGGAAGCAGCTGTCTGAAGCTCATAGCGGTTGAGGCTGTCTTTGGCTGCGTCTACACTTGTAAATTAAGTCGACTTAAGCTTGCTTAAGTCGACTTAATTTACCCTGCGTCTACACTACAGTTTTCTTAAGTTGACTTAAGCAGCTTGCTTAAGTCGACTTAAGGAAAATAAAGTCGATTTAATGAAAATTAAGTCAACTTTATTAAACCACCTTTTCATTAAATTTAAGGCTTAATTTGACTTTTTAAAGTCGAATTAAGCCAGTGTAGCCCTGGGGTAGCCACTAAGTCCACTTAGGGCTACCCCAGGACTACACCAATGCCCTCCCTGCCAGGGGGGGCACAGGGGGAGCCTGGCATGCCCCCCAAAGAGGAGGGCAGAGCCCTGTGTGACACTGTCTGGATTTAGGGAAGCATTTATGATATTATTTTCTATTCATATATCAGAAATGCTATAATCCATAGGAACTATGTCATGTTTGGTATCAATAGAAAGGTA
>ML685797.1:19055750-19072742 GCA_007922175.1 Pelusios castaneus
TACCTTTCTATTGATACCAAACATGACATAGTTCCTATGGATTATAGCATTTATGAGATATCCATTGAAAATAATATCATAAATGCTTCCCTAAATCCAGACAGCGTCACACCCTGCCCACATGCCCTGCCAGGTTCCCTGTCCCCCTTTACTCCATTGCACACAAGGGGTGCAGCCCCCTGCCACCATGGACCTGCCCAAGGTCCCCCTAGCCCCTGTCAGTCGACCTAGGCATCAAGTGGAGATGCTCTAGGTCAACTTTGCTAGGTCCCCTTTAAGTCGACTTAATTTTATAGTGTAGACGCATTAAATCGACTTAACTAAGTCGACTTTAAGTTGACTTAGATAAGTCAACTTAGTTTAAGTCAACTCAAAAGTGCAAGTGTACACATAGCCTTTGAGATGGGGGTGGGGACTGTCCACCGATCAGCTGTTCCATGGGACTACCCTGCCTGCTGCCAATCAGTCAGCTGTTCTGTGAGGCTCGCCATCTGCTACTGATCAGCTTTTGGACAACAGCCTGGAGAGGCAGTCTCCCAAACAGCTGATCAATGGTGGAGGCTGCAATGGGGCTGGCCACCAAACAGCTAATTAGGGGCCCCAGGGGTGTGGGTGCTGATGACCTAGACTGTGCAAGGCGGTGGGAGGTAAGCTAATTGGGGTGGTTGTGGATTGGATACAGATCCACATTTGTATATGTGCAGGGCTGTACATATGTGGCTTACTTGAGTGCTGCCCTGCCATATCCTCTACTTATGCACAGCAATTCTGTGAGAACAATCAAAAAAGATCCACGTATGCTTGGAAAATCATGTGGAAAGTTCTTTCAAAGGGTGTAAATGGTTTTGTTTCATTTACACAGAAAATGTGATTGAATGCAATTTGCTAAATCTCTGTTACACTTTCTGTAAAAGTGCTGAAAATGATTTTGTCCTGTGCACATTAGCGAGTAAGCCACCTTCAATATGAGTAAGGAGAACCCTTTGTTGAGAGCTGCTGCAACCACAACAGGTTTGTTTGCAAAGTAGATGGGCTGTAAGAGTATCCAGCATAACTCATTGAAAATGCTGCTACATCAGTAGTTCTCACTTGGGATATGTGTACACGAGGGCATACACAGGAGCCTTCCAGAGGCTTACATCAACTTATCTAAATATTTGCCTAGTTTACAATCGGCTACATAAAAAGCGATAGCAAAGTCAATAAAAACTAAAATTTCATAGAGACAATGACTAGTTTAATCCTTCTCCATATTCTATACACTGAAATATAAGTATAATATTGATATGCTAATTGATTTATTTTATAATTATATGGTTAAAAATGAGAAAGTAAGCAATGTTTCTGTAATGGTGTGCTATGCCACTTTTGTGTTTTTGTGTTTGATTTTTGTAAGCAAGTAGTTTTTAAGTGAGGTGAAGTGTGGAGGTACACAAGACAAATCCAATTCCTGAAAGGGCTACAGTAGTCTGGAAAGATTGAGAGCCACTGCTCTACATTACTGACTGATACTCGCATGCACCCTTATCGTTCCCATCTCTGTTTTTGATGGAAAAACAGGAGTTTTCATATGCATATACAGCATGTGCTGAAGACTCTTCTTGTTGTGTATTTTAGGTGCTACCTAGACAATACTGTGGTTATTTTGTTGTAAAGGGAACAAGGTGACCCTCAGACTCGTCAAATTTGTCTATTAATGTTATTTGATCATTTTATTGATAAAGATATTCAGTCATTTGGCATTTCAATCAAGAAAAGTAAGAAACCAGTTAAGTGGGGGAAGGGTAAAGAAACGGATAATTTAGCAAAGTATTTTTGAATTCATAGCCTGTTTATAGTGAAGGAAAAAGTGAATACATGGAGTCTAATGATTAAACATTTGGTGCATTATTAAAGAGTTTTAATCACCACTTAAAACTTTCTTGAAGTATAATTATTTGTGCTGTGCAAACTTCAAATGAAAATACAGTTACTCTATTTTTATGATGACAGGTTTCCACATTGTTGGCTAACTGGTCTAAATATCCGAATAGCAACAACTCTAGCTATTGATTATTTGCACACTGTATGACTGATCTGTTGTATGTGGCTATATAAATGAGGTAAAGTTATACACAAACTTCTTGTAAGTCTTATAATATGCAAATATACATACAAAGCACTAAGAACTTGTGTAATATAAAATACTATATACTGAAAAGATTCATTCAATTCAAAGTAAATATCAATCTGTTTCAAATAATTGGGCTCCATTCATTTTTGCTAATAAAACCATTATTTAGTGTTGCCCAATTTTATAGGCCTTTGATCTTGCAGAGATTTCCATACCCGCTTAATTTAATCATCCTATAGACTTCAGTGGGACTACAGTTAGTTGTAAAATTAAGCATGCATGTAAGCAATGTTCCCTCTATGCTGCACGGGAGAATGGCCATGCAGCAGCTGTCACATACCTGCGCATCTAACACAGGCTGCGTCTACACTGGTAAATTAAGTCGACTTAAGCTTGGCTTAAGTCGACTTAATTTGCCCTGCGTCTACACTACACTTTGCTTAAGTCAACTTAAGCAGCTTGCTTAAGTCGACTTAAGGAAAATAAAGTCGACTTAATTTTCATTAAGTCGACTTTATTAAACCACCTTTCTACTTGACTGTAGTCAGGCGGCCAGCCCTCCCTGGCTGGGGCCTGACCCGTCCCTCCGTCCCTGGAAGGGAAATAAACTGTCTCTGGCCCCTCGGGCGGGGCAGGCAGAGAAACAAACTGCCTCTGGCCCCTCAGGCAGGGCAGGCAGGTAAATGAACTGTCTCTGGCCTCTGGGTCAGGGCAGGCAGGAAGCCAAACTGTCTCTGGCCCCTCGGGCGGGGCAGGCAGGAAAACAAACTGTCTGTATAACCAGGCAGTTAAGTCTCTAGCTCAGGCTGTCGAGACTCCCGGCTCGTTGAGGCTTCTGGGGCGGTACCAGAAGGGGGGATGCAGGGGGACGCAGGCCCACCCAACTCCACTGCGTCCCAGCCCAGGGCCTTAACCGTGGCAGAGCATTCTACCACGGGACCGGCGGAACCCTCATCAGGGTTCACTGGTTCAGGATCAGGAATCGCCGAGTCATCATAGGCCCCTCGGCCCCCTGGGCCACTTCCTGCCCCCAACCCTGCGGGTACCTGTTCTGAGCCTCCAGCGTTCTCCTCCTCGGGGTAGTCGCCCAGGGGGAGGTCGCAGAGTCCGTCCATGTCTTCCGTGAGGGGTAACTCCTCTAGGTCGCAGCCCATCTCTGGGGGTGGGGCATCGTCACTGGCCAGGGGGAGCTCCTCCAGGTCGAGGCCCGGTGCCGGGAGGGGGTCGTTCGACACAGTCGCAGGCGATGGGGGAAGCGGCAGGTCCAGGTACTCCTCAGGTTTTAGGTTCCTGGGTGGCCGGTCTCCACAGGCGGTTCCACCGGGGTCCAGTTGCCCATCAGGGCCCCAGGCCGCAGGCAGGTCCTCTGCCGAGTAGGAGTCAGGCGGGTGCTGGGGAAGGAGCAGAGAGACACCCTTCCCCTTCAGCTGCCTCCCTCTCACTGAGCTTCCAGGCGTTGCCCTTATATTTCCTGTCCCGCCCACCTGCTTCCGGCCTGACGGATAGGTTGCCTCCAGCTCCGCCCACTCAGGTGTAACAGGGCCCCGGCTGTCCATCTCCGAGGGGGGCCATACTCCCTCACTACATTGACCTAAGGCTTAATTCAATTTTTAAAGTTGAATTAAGCCAGTGTAGCCCTGGCGCAGCCCTAAGTCGACTTAGGGCTACCCCAGTACTACACCAATGCCCTCCCTGCCAGGGGGGCACAGGGGGAGCCTGGCATGCCCCCCAAAGGGCAGGGCAGAGCCCTGTGTGACGCTGTCTGGATTTAGGGAAGCATTTATGATATTATTTTCTATTCATAGATCATAAATGCTATAATCCATAGGAGCTATGTCATGTTTGGTATTAATAGAAAGGTAGTAATTTGCTGGGAATGATTATATAGTTTATGTCTAGGAATTCTATTTCAATTAGATGTAAGGAATATGGTGTTCTATCTATACTTTAACTTATGTTATTTTATTGAAATGGCTGAGAGAGGCGGGTGTGTCAAACCATTGTGTCCTTAATGTTTAGGAATTTTCCAGCTACAATGCTCCCAGGGAGTGACCTGATGAGCCATTAAGGACATAAGGAATACAAGCATGAAGTATGGATCAGTATCTTTATTATCAGAAATATATTACAGTAATGGCCAGAGGCCTGTGGGACTGAATTAAGAGGCGCCAGGGCCCCATGCTGCTCAGTTTTGTGGCCCCTGGCCTGGGACCCCAGCCCCCTACCAGGGAGTAAACTGATGAGCCATTGAGGACATAAAGAATACAACCATTGTATCCAATGAGCCAATGGCTCATCAGTTTACTCCTTGGGACCATTCTACCTGGAAAATTCCTAAACATTAAGGAGACAATGGTTGTTCACACCCTCCCGTCTAAGACATTTCAGAATGACACAAGTTAAAGTATGGATATAACATCAAATTCTTAACTTCTAATCAAAATAGAATTCCTAGACATAAACTATATAATCATTTCCAGCAAATTACTACCTTTCTATTGATACCAAACATGACATAGCTCCTATGGATTATAGCATTTATGAGATATCTATAGAAAATAATATCATAAATGCTTCCCTAAATCCAGACAGTGTCACACACAGGGCTCTGCCCTGCCAGGGTCCCTGTCCCCCTTTGCCCCATTGCACACAAGGGGTGCCCCCCCCCTGCCACCGTGGACCTGCCCAAGGTCTCCCTAGCCCCACAAAGTCGACCTAGAGCATCCAGTGTGGACGCTCTAGGTCGACTTTGTAAGTTCCCCTTTAAGTCGACTTTAATTTTAAGTGTAGACACACTAAGTCGACTTAATTGAAGTCGACTTAAAAGTGCAAGTGTAGACATAGCCTCTTAGTCTCCTCTCATGGCAGGAACCTCGTCCTGGAGCTTGGTAGCACTTTTCTTCTTCAGCTGGATCTAATTAGTCCACAGACACAGGGGCTGGAAGCCAGGGCTGGCCCAAGGTTTTTTGGCGCCCTAGGCAAACCGTGACTTTGGCGCCCACCTATGACTGGACAATACCAGCTGAGAATGACTGACCTGCCAAACCCCACCCACACACCAGGCCGGCCAACTATATAGGTGAACTAGGTGATTGCCTAGGGTACCAGGGTTTAAGGGGCGCCAAATTCGACAGAATTAAATTCTTGTTTTCTGTCTTTCTTGCTTTCTTTCTGAGTAGGTGGCAATGTGCTCTTTCTTCGCTCATCTTTCCCTCACTGATTACTCAGTTTAATAAGCCATTTAACAGCAATGCCTCCCTGATCTCCATATCAGGCCTGGGGCTGCTGCTGTTCAGGGCAGAGGTTTTACATATACATGTTGACTGAAGAGGCTGTTTATTGCTTTATTGGCCTGCATGTTATCTGTATGAACGGAAATGCTTCCAGAGAAATCAGGTAAATGTACACATTGATATTTATAAATCTATCTTAACTCTGGAAGTCACTACTGCTCTTGCATAATATATATATATATATATATATATATATATATATATATATATATATATATATGTATGTATGTATTTCCATGTAGTGTAAAAATAATATATATTAAGTTGGATAAAACATTTTGAAATTCAGTGTTTTAATAAACTATTTTGTCAACATTTCATCCAAAAGCAAACATTATAGAACAAAATTATATATTCTTTTGGCATACATCAAAAGATTTTCCGTATTTTATTGTTCAAAATATATTTTATATTACACATGAAATAGACACACACATATGCCAATTATATTAACACTGGAAAGAAGATGGCGAGAGAACAAATAAGGAATAAAATGTATGTCTATGATAAAGGTTTGTTTAAAACTGAAGATATTTTTTAGTAACACAAGGTATATAAATAGCTTTTTAAAAACATCATTATCCACTAAAGATGATATTATGTCATTCTCTAAATGCATAGACTAATTAAAATACAATTGCTGGGCTATTAAGCACCTGGTTTACCCATATTTCTTTTTGGTTTATTACATTAGGTATGAGTTGACTTCAGCTAAGGGCCTATGTTGATGTGTGACTATAGTTTTTACTTACTTGATGTATGAGGAGAATTCTAATGCAATTTAATACAAGTTTTTCATAATGTCATTGCCTATAGCTTTAAGCTTGTGTATCTCC
Organism: Pelusios castaneus; assembly: GCA_007922175.1. Lineage (NCBI taxonomy): Eukaryota > Metazoa > Chordata > Testudines > Pelomedusidae > Pelusios > Pelusios castaneus. The sequence continues at coordinate 19,061,993 of ML685797.1, forward strand.
TAACAGTAGTTGCACTGCTATGTAAAAAGCACTGTGCGATCTTGTGTGCATCTCAGATAAATTGGCATTTGTAATTAGATTTTTTCCTGTGAAGTGTTCTGTCCCACCATCAAGCACCACCCTAACAACATTTTTAGCTGAGTTAATTTCATTGTTCCGAACGTTATAGGTGAGTGTAATATAAGCCAAAGTGTGAGTAAGACACTTACAAACATGAATATATTCAAATTAACCAGTTTCAAGACTGTAAATGCAAAAGGAGGCTGGACTAGCAGTAAATTAAACTGATTAGAAAAAAGAAAAGGGAAGAAATTGCTAGCAACTATTGTTCAATCTCCATGGAATGCAAGAAATTTGTGACATGGATGTTGGGATTGAAAAATGGCTTCTAGCAATTTTAATTCAGTCACAATGGGAAGACTACAATGTTGCAACTGAACTGGAAAAGTAAAAGCCTAAGGCAAAGATTGTTTCCTTCCATTAAGTAATGGAAAAACTGTCAAGGTAAGCATCTTATACCTTGTTTGCAGTAAAAAAAATGATCTGTTTTTAGCACTGATGTAGTTGCAGTGATGTTAAACATGGAGTAAGCACTCCCGTAGACAGTTCAGGTGATTTTATTACTATGGAAACCTGCCCAGATTAGGCCTATGTGACAGTGTTAAAAATGTCAGTCTGCTCTACGCTAGTGCTCCCACCATTGCTGCCACCAGGGGAGCTGCATGGGTGGAGATTTAAAGAGAAAGCTTATGTTGCAGGGTTCAGTGATGAAAGACAGAACGAGGTGGAGTGGTAAGGAGCAGTGTATTAGGTTAGCATCTAGATCACTCATTCCCCTTCGTCTCTCGAGACCAACAAAGTGAGCGTCAAGTATGACATGCCTACAGCATATATGTACTTTATTCTTTCCCTAAACCTCTGCCTAGCTTCTTGGGTCCCTTTCAGATTGGGTGAATGCTTTCCTGGCTTGTTGTGATGTAGGCCTCACCTCACCTCTATTCTCCTAACAAGGCCATAAGCCCCTTTTCGGCTGAGGTGTACATCTTCTATTGATTCCTTCAGTACCTTATCAGGGAGATCTTTATTATCTGACTTTACCCAATTTCCTAGGTTTGGTCCTTTCCTTACTTGGCCATAAACGTACCTAATGGCCCAACACAGAGCTTTCCTTATAGAGTGGTATCTGCTCTAGGGTTAGGAAGTGAGTGGCAAGCAGAATACAGAACTAGTAAGGAAGTGTGTATTTAGTTGTTGGAGAGCGGCAGGCAGAATGAGGAACTACTTAATATGGAGACATGTACTTAACTGTACTTAATTCAGGGGTCAGCAACCCACAGCACATGTGCCAAACCTGGCACGCGGGCCGAGCCTGAGCGGCAGGCGGCGCCGCTCAGGCTCCTCCGCTGGCCCTGCCCCCCAGCACGGCCTGGCCCCCGCTTACCACGCTTCCCTGCTGCGGAGCACAGCCAGCAGCTGCGGCGCACGGCTGCTCGCCCTGCCCCCTCCTGGGCAGAGCTGCTGGAGGAGAGTGGGGCGGGGCAGGTTGGCCTCCCCAGAGCTGTGCCTCTGCCAGCAGGACAGAGCCAGCCCCGACCATAGCCGGCAAGAGGGCGGGTCAGTTCAGCCTGCCTGGAGCCGCCGCTGCCAGCGGGGGGCCTCTGGTTTCCGACCCCGGCTCCCGCCAGCACAGCGGCTCCAGGCGGGCCAAGCCAACCCACCCTCTTGCCAGCCATGGCCGGGGCCGTCTCTGTCCTGCTGGCAGAGCCACGGCTCTGGGTGGACGGACCCGACCTGCTCCACTCCCCTCTAGCAGCCCTGCTGTCCAGCAGGGTGTGGGGCCAACAGGGGCCATCAGCCCCGCACTACCGCTGCTGATGGGAGATGGCCCCAGGGCCAGGAATCAGAGGCCGCCTGCTGGCAGGTGCCGGCCCCGGCCAGCAGGGCACCCGCAGCCTGCCCCTCCCCCTTTTGGACCACCCCCAGCACCTGCTGAGTGTGCAGTGGGTGGGGCTGGTACGGGGGCCGGCAAAGGTTGCCAACCTCTGTGCTAATTGTTTAAGCAGCCTCATGTGGCTAGCATATGAGAGGTGCTTGCATCGTGTAGCTAAGCTGGGGGTTTCTGCAGAGAAAAGCTAAGGCCCCTTTTTCCTGGATCCTGCCCCAGCTCCCTGTAGGCCTGACTCAGCACCGAGCCCCTTTCTCTTCCTGCACCCACAGCTTAGAGTAGACAAGGCCTCACACTGTCTGATGCAGGAAACAAGATGTTATACTAACAGTTGATGCTCTGGAGAAAGTTCCAGGAATATTATGTATGAATATCATGTGTTTAAAGCAACAGATAAAGCACAGTCAGAATTCAAAGTGGCTGGGCAATGTTTTTTGTCTCCCAGGAAAAATGTTAAGGTTTCAGAAATATTTTCCATCCTAAATCAGGATAAAAAGTCAAGATCTTATAGTTGAAAAAGTCATAACATTTTCACAAACCGACAATCCAAAACTTTTTATTTGGATCAATTGAAATGTTTTGATTTTAACATAGGACTTCTCAAGCACTTGAAACAGGGGTGTCCAATTCATTTGCTATAGTGGGCTAGATTTGATTTAAATGTACTTCAAGTGGGCCATACATATCATAAATCAAAACACTACGGCACTTTCGCAGCATCGCAGCGTGCTATGTATATGAAACTGTGCTCTGCGATACCACTCTCTCTCTCTCTCTCTCTCTCTCTCTCTCTCTCTCTCTCTCAGGGAGAGAGTGTGGTCTCGCAGAGCGCAGTCTTGAATACCCAGTGCTCCATGATGTTGCAAGATCTGACACTCTCACGGCATTGTGGAGTGCTGACTATGAGAGACCACGCTCTCTCTGTGTTAGGGAGAGAGCGTGGTCCTGGGCCGAAGGAAGAGGTTTGCGGGCTGCATTCAACCTGTGGGCCGCATGTTTGACACCCCTAGCTTAAAATTAAACACTTGCTTAAATATTTTGCTGTATCCCAGGGTTTATGTCACAAACGTGAGGTAGCCCAGAGCCATATGAATGACTGATGTGCTACTGCATAGCGCTGAGGATAGAAGAGGCAGTGCCAATCTTTGTCTCACCTGCAAACTTTATCAGTGCTCTATGATGATTCCTTGTTAACAATTATATTTTGAGACCTATCAGTTAGCCACTTTAAATCCATTTCATGTGTGCCATATTGTGTTTGAATCACTCTACTTACTTAATCAAAATGTTGTGTAGTACCAGGTGAAATGTCTTACGGGAGTCTTTCACATCGACATGAGTACCTGTATCAAACTTGCAATCTTGTCAAATAAAGATAACAAGTTAGTTTGACAAGATCTATTTTCCATAAATTGGTATTGACTGACATTGATTATATGGCCCGGCAAGTCAATGAGCCAGCTGATTGGATCAGCAGTATGGTGACAGAAAGCCAGGCAAGCTGCCAGTCTGCATCAGTTCTAAAGACCTGAAAAGAGCACCGAAGCACTTACCATATCTCCTGCCAATGGAAAAGATGGCTTTTGGCAAGTTCATATGGACCTGTGAAGCAGTTACTTGACAACTTTTTGGATCCTGCTTATGCAACAGTAGTGGCTCAGCATGCCCTTTGGAACTGCAGCCACTCTAGGGAAATATTGGCAGTGACATGATGGGAAGTCCTGGAAGGACTGCCTGGGGTAGAGGTCACTGCAGATTATGTTCCAATGTGTGGCTGTGGTGAGACAGAAAGCAACCGTAAGAGTCAATGATCATAAACTGACTCCACTGCTAGAAGGAGCATGAATGAATAACCTCAAGTTGAAACAAAAAGTGGCTTTTGACTGGTTTGATTTGTAATTGACAGCTGCTTCCAAAGGAGGGAATACGTCAGACTTTTGAGGATGGCTTAGCACTTCTGGAGATGCATAAGAAGCACGACATGTAAGCAGTACAGCATTTGGTGAATTACCTTGCAACATTTCTGTCTTACCCATCTGATATGTGTGAGGCTCCTCTACCTGAGAAGGATTCTGTCAGAAATAGGAATTGCAACATTGCAAAGTAGTTGAACAGGTAAAAGAACTTGTCACCCGGGATCCCAATACAAAGACAACGAGCATGCTACAGTTCAGTGTGGTGCAAGTGGGAGATAAGAGACAACCCTGCTACAGGAAAGGCAGCCTGTAGTTTTTGCATCCAGGTCTCTTTTGCTTACAGAACAGAAAACTATGTACGCAAAGGAGGACCTTGCTTTGATATTCACGTCAGAGGTTTGATCAGCACCCGCACAAATGAAAGGTGGTCAATGTCGATTCAGACCATGAGCTTCAGGAAAACCTCTCTTGGACCTTCAGTACCATCAACGACTTTCAGCATATGCTGTTCAAGTTAGAGAAATATTATCTGAAGGTTCACTATATAAAAAAGGATCATTTCTATACACTGGCTTCTGGTCTGGAGAAGCACACTACATTAGAAACAGACAGTGCAGACTTGTCATGCCTCTGAGATGTGCAGTAAGAAGAGATCTTTTACCAAAGAACTTCAGCTATGCTGATTTCCTGTGTGTGTCAGATAAATATAGAGCCCAGATACAGAGAGATACCCAGGAAGATGAACTACTTCAGGAAAGATGGAGGTTCCTGACTGCACGGGGAAACTGTAAGCACAGGTCCTCTATTGCTGTCACTCCTTCTGGTCACCAAGTTTTCTCCATGAGCTTTGCTGACTTCAGTCAGTGTGTCTTAGAAATACGGTACCTCTTAGAGATGGGGGCAGTTCTTTGCCCATACCTCTCATCTGGCCCCAATTTCTTGAGCTGAATTATTGTCCTTCGTTGCCACTGTAAAGTCTTGGATTCAGGCCATGCAGCTCCAAACCTGCAAACTGTTTAGTAAGTGAAAGCAACCACCCAGTCACTTCCTCTGCTTTCCTCTCTGCTCGCTGTGCTGTGAGCCAGGATCATTGAGGGCAGCCGCCTGCACAGGTAGCCACCTACAAAGCAGTGGTTGTATTGTTCGGGCAAAGGGCTGGGTTTTGGCTGCCCTGGCTGGACCCAGCACAGCACTCTCCTGTCCCCTCAGGCAGTGGGGAGAGCAAAGGCAGGTTGGTTTGAAAGGGAGGCAGCAGCTGCTATGTAAGCAGCTTGGATGGAGTCAGTAGGAGCTGCAGGTAGTGCGATTAGGAGCTGGGGATAGCAGCACCGTTGTCCCAGCATGGCCCAGCAGTCCACCCTGCCCTTCCCCAAGTTACGCCCCTTTACCGGCCCCAGGCCCAATCTGGCTCCTGCAGTCAGGCCCGGGGCCAGATCCTGCCACCGCCAGTGGCCCCAGGACCCCAGCTGGGGCCCAATCCTGCCACCACCAGCTCTCACCACTGGCGGTGGCCCCAGGATCCCAGCCAGGGCTGGCTCTCACTGCCACCAGCGGCTGCAGTCTCCAAGCGAGGCCAGATACCGCCACTAGTGGTGGCCGCTCTCGGCCTCTTATTAACTCTGCCCCTGCTGGCCAGGCAGTTTGGTCTGCCCTGTCTTAGCAACAGCTATGAGAACTGTAGGCAGGTGGTAACAGGCTGAATGCTCCGCGGGGCCTTCAGGATGAACTAGTAGTAGTAGTAGTTCAAGTTCTGTGAGGAGCCGGAGGAGGCCATTTGTCAGCAGCATCCTCTTCTGCACGATGTGGCTGCTGGATAGGGGCAGCTTTAGGGGGAATCCTGCTGGTAGATGTCTTGTTCCTCCTCGTGGCTGTGGAGCCTCCTCCGTCCCCTACACATGCACCAATCTCATTCACCCACCCATCACTCTGTCCCTCATTTCAAGGTGTGTTGTCCTTCGTTTTCAGGGTGATCGTTCCTCATTTCAGAGTCTGAGAATTGAGAGGTATGCCTGAGACAATGCTCCAAGTCAGGGAGCTCTTAAGCCCCATCTGTCTCTTCCTCTTTTCCCTTCCCCAAAACCAGACTAGAGTGTATTACCCCAGAAAAGCTCAGACTTCAAAGAAAACACTTTAACTAGAAAGTTATCAGACACAAATGAAAGAATATGAAATCATATCATGCCTAAATCTAGGTAACAGCATAGCTAGACTCGGTCGAGATCTATAGATTTGAGTCAAATTATAGGAAAAAAGAGTCTTGCTCTCTAGGGGTCCATCTACACTTGTAAATGAAGTCGACTTAAGCTTTCTTAAGTCGACTTAATTTACTCTGCGTCTACACTACACTTTCCTTATGTCGACTTAAGCAAGCTGCTTAAGTCATCTTAAGGAAAATAAAGTTGACTTAATGAAAATTAAGTCGACTTTATTAAACCTCATTTTAATTCAACTTTAGGCTTAAGTTGACTTTCTAAAGTCGACTTAAGCCAGTGTAGACCTGGAGTAGCCCTAAGTCGACTTAGGGCTCTCCAGGACTCCCCCACTGCCCTCCCTGCTGGGGGGGGGGCACAAGGGGAGCCTGGCATGCCACCCCCCACAGGGCAGGGCAGAGCCCTGCCCATCCTGCCCCTAACCCCTGCCAGGGTCCCTGTCCCCCTTTGCCCCATTGTACCCATGTACAATGGGGAAAAGGCTGAGCCCCCTGGCACTGGGCAAGGGGTGCCCCCCCTGCCACCATGGACCTGCCCAAGGTCCCCCTAGCCCCTAGAAGTCGACCTAGGCGTCCAGTGTGGATGCTGTAGGTTGACTTTGTAAGGTTCCCCCTAAGTCGACTTGAAATTTAGGTATAGACATGCTAAGTTGGCTTAACTAAGTCGACTTAGCTAAAGTCGACCTAAATTTACAAGTGTAGACATAGCCTATGAGTTACCTTCTCTTGATCATAGTATTGCAGCATCTCGGAGGCTTGCTCTCAGTCAGTGACCATTACTGCAGTTCTTTGAGATGCGCTGCCTATTATACATCTAACTTTTTGAATGAAATAGCAGGGTTGATTCTTATGTTACCATATTAGTTACAGAGTGCCATGTAGTTTGAAAAGCTCTCATAACTATTATGCAGGTGAGATATCATAGGAAGGAAGTACTTTTCGGTTCATTTATCTTAAGATAATAGCCATTGTACACCATATTCAAGGAAAGACAAGTAAAAAAACAGTCCTCCAAAGCTGTACTTATTTCTCGCCTGTGTTTTCTGTGGTGTGCTCTAGCATTCAGGATCAAAGATTTCTGCTGCATACAAAATATATTTTCTTTGCCATCATCTTGGTCAGAATGAAATCTATTTATGTGTCAATGTTTACTCTCTAAAGGGATTTTGCATTCTCTTGCTGCCTTGTTAGCCATAGATTAATCTTCTTTCATCACCTTGGAATGCAATAATCCTGTATTCCTTAGAAATAGCAGGCTATATTGAAGAATTCTTGACAGACAATATCTGGTTGTCTCAGGAACACTAGAGAGATCATGGGGAAATTAGTGTGCAGAATGGAATCCTATATGAAGGATCCTGACTCATGCTTAAAATTGTAAGACTTGAAATGTAGGCAATAGTGTATGCTAGTCATCTAGGCTACATGTACAATGGGGCAAAGGCTGAGCCCTCTGGCAGTGGGCAAGGGGTGCCCCCCCCTGCCACCGTGGACCTGCCCTAGGTCCCCATAGTCCCTAGAAGTCGACCTAGGCATCCAGTGTGGATGCTCTAAGTCGACTTTGTAAGTTCCCCCCTAAGACGACTTTAAATTTAGGTGTAGACATGCTAAGTTGACTTAGCTAAAGTCGACCTAAATTTACAAGTGTAGACATAGCCCTTGTTTTCAGCTGCTAAATTATGTTACAAGCCAAGTAAAATAAATTAATATTACTTTGTCTCATAAGCAACTGCTGCAGTTGCCAAAGGGATGTGGTATAATCATAGATGGGGGGGCAGGGGGGCAGATAGGCTGCACAATCAGAATGAAGAGGAGAAACATCCATGATGCTGAGGCCATCTCTATAAAATTGCAGTTGACATGAATGTTTGATAACTTCTGATGTAAGTGCTTAAAGTGCATCTCTGCAAAGCATGAGATGGTTTTTTTTTGCTACCCTTGAGTTCAAAAATCAGAGACACTGTTCTCAGATACAACAGTGAAAGGTGCCTTCAGTAGCCAGACTGTAAAATATATAATGAACACTTAAGTAATCAAGCAAGGAGACACTTATGACACACAAACTTGCCCCACCCAAAATTGGTATGGACTTATTTGCAGCAAAGAGGACAGGGAGGATGCCAGTTCTTGCTGTATTACAATTAGAGTGCCAGCTATTCGTACTGCCATGGTATGTGCTAACGAATGACAATATCCGTTCACAGTTTACCAGGTATTAGTTTTGTGCAGTTTCATAAAAAATGAGAATCTGAGTGCTCAACCTCACCAACAGATCACAGTCCATGTGGAAATGGAATCAGAAGTCAGAAGAGCTTAAAGAAAAGCAATGGCACAAATCCGTGGGAAATACTTCTCAACTAGTGCAAGGCTTGAAAAGAAGGCTGCCCTGTACAACCACCAATGTCCAGGTGAACCAAACACTGCTCCCACAGCCAGAGAACTACGGCTGCCAAAGGCTGTGGAAGGAGTAGATCATAGTTTTCAGGCTCCTCAAAGTAAAGGCCTGTTATAATCCAAGAAATAAAGAACTACTGGTTTTTCAGATAGTCCTCATGAGAGATAAGTCCATTTCTAAATAAAAAAGGAGGGAGCAGAGCAGTCACTCTGGCCATGTCTACACTTACTAAAGTTAGTTCGAATTAGTTAATTCAAACTAATTTTAGTTAGTTCGAATTAACAGAATTCGATGTAACTTAAATCAACTGCTTCCCCTGCTTCTGAGCCAAAGAGGAAACTTGCAAGTGTGCAGAACAAAGACGCACATTAGCAGAGGTGCCAGTGTCATTTCACCGTGCATGTGAGTAAATGAAACACCAATAGAATTTAAGAAGCAGATATAGATGATGAATGTTCAAAAGTAGAGGCATGTTTGGGATCCTTAGGGCTTGATTTATCAGTGTGACACTCTAGTTTTACCTTAGTTTAACTTCTAGGAGCACTCGTTGGGGAATCAAAAGTGGTTCTTGTAATGTGTGGGCAAATTTCTGCACTTGTGGAAAGCCCCATCTTATTTCATATAAATAAAATTTGTGTGAAGCCAATAAAGTCACAGTAGTGCAAAACTGATGAAAGAGGAGACTCAGGCATATCTCATTACCCAGTAAGCCATTATTTGTGGAATCCAGAAAACCCACTGTCCACCACAGCAACAGTGAATTAAGAAGCATTCCTAGAGCTTCAACAAAGCTGATGTCCAAAGATGTTTTAGCATGACATGAGTGCTTCGCAAGATGAAAGTGCAATTTAAGAAAACAAGAAAACTATATTAGTTTCAGATCCATTCTAAGTAGTAAAGAAAAAAACTGGCTATCTGCAAGCTAATGTTATTTTCTCAAAATGTAATTGTTCAGAGTAGCCTGTTATTGTTAAAAAATACGCTGCACAGAATCAGAGTGAAATTAATGTTATGGTTTCAAATCCATTCATTAGAGAACAGGCACTGAAGTAAGGCTGTGGTTCTCTAACTTTTTACTACACTGATCTTCTCATCAGTCACAGTTTGTGTCAGTTTAGGTGGTCCAAAATACCACTATCTGGGAATCACTGCAATACAAATGTTTCTTCAAGCTAGCAAATGGACTTCTTTGAGAGTAATATGCGTTTTTCTGCCACTAGGGGTCACTTTCTCTACAGTCTAGTGAAAGACAGATCAAACTCATTTAGCAAATTGAGTCACCATGAAATATTCAACTTTGTGTTTAATTTTTTAAGTTGTTTGCCATTTGTTTAATGGAAGCTGAAATGCTGCCATGGCTTACAAGCCTGGAAGCAATGCTGTGTCACCAGATTCTTCTGGCTTTGTGGATAATGGCAATATTCACATTTGCAGTACAGAAGTAGAAAGTAAAATTGAACATGGCATTTAGTTCTATGGGGTAAGAGTTAAGATCACTGAACTCACGTGATAGATTATTTGAAATCTTGCTTATCTATAGTCAAATAATTATTACTGTGTCTTATCAGTTATTAAAGCATGCACAAATTTCAAAGTTTCTAAATCCATCCTTTATTTTTATTACGGTTTTAATAATGCATGTCACATGAAGCATGACTGGATTAGCTTCTTACTCCAAAGAGAAGAAGAGAAAATGTCAATATAAGAGAGTAACACATTCCAAATGTAATCAAAACAAATAGAAATATAGTATAACATGAAGTTTTCCCCTATTACCTAAGTAAAATCTAGCCCTTTATAGCCAACTTTTGATATTTTGATATTTATTTGCTGCTGATTGCACTTGACTTTAATTTAGCCACTACCGGGTTATTAAATTCAAATGGCTAATAGAAGCTGGTAGTCATTTTTTCTGAAACGTGTATACAGGGCCCTATCATTGTTATTCCAGTTCAAGGAAGACAATGAGAACCTCAACTAAGACTCTTTTAATGGGAGACAGAATTAACTTCATTCCAAGTTCCAAAGGGGTAGCCGTGTTAGTCTATTGTAGAAAGACAACAGAGTCTTGTGGCACTTTTAAAGACTAACAGATTTATTAATCGCATGAGCTTTCGTGGGAGAAAATCCCACTTCGTCAGACGCTTTGAAGATAGGAAAGTTACAGAGTGGGAGGAAATTAAATGCAGGGGAGTGTATGACATAGCATCAGGTCAGGCTGTAACAGCAAATCAAAATAGGTGTTAGGATTCAAAACACTGGGGAACAGCACATAGAGGAGGGGG
>ML685797.1:19073142-19086621 GCA_007922175.1 Pelusios castaneus
CCCCCTCCTCTATGTGCTGTTCCCCAGTGTTTTGAATCCTAACACCTATTTTGATTTGCTGTTACAGCCTGACCTGATGCTATGTCATACACTCCCCTGCATTTAATTTCCTCCCACTCCGTAACTTTCCTATCTTCAAAGCGTCTGACGAAGTGGGATTTTCTCCCACGAAAGCTCATGCGATTAATAAATCTGCTAGTCTTTAAAAGTGCCACAAGACTCTGTTGTCTTCATTCCAAGGTTAGCAGTGGAATAGCTACACTGTACCAATCAGTTCACCCTTCAGTGGTGGAAGAAAAAATGTTTTCTCTCTGCTTCTGGAAAGAGTTTAGATCGAACAGTGGTTCTCAATGAGGGATATGCATATTGTTGGGGATAAGCACAGGTCTTGCTACACTCTGAAATGTAAACACCATATTTATATACCAATCGATTTCTTTTATAATTATATGGTAAAAATGAGGCACTAAGCACTTTTTCAGTAGTAGACTGCTGTGATACTTTTGTTTTTTAGATTTGGTTTTGTAAGCAAGTCGTTTAAGTGAGGTATAACGTGGGGTATGCAAGAGAAATCAGACTCCTGAAAGGGGTGCAATAGTCTGAAAAGGTTGAGAACCACTGAAATAGAACATAGCAGCAATTTGGCGAAGAAAGAAAAATAGATAACTACATTTCACACCTCATTTGTATCGCGTTCACTCACATACATGTGCCATGTGAAAGAGAATTCTCAAAGCAGTAGAACTAATGCTTATGGGAAAACATCATGCAAGGATACGATTACATGACAGAGGTCATGGATTCCATGATTTTCAGAGACGTCCATAACATTTTCTCCTTCAGCCCTGAGGTGATGAGCTGGAGCTGTCAGCCAGCAGGGGCCCTGGAGCTCTGTGGGAGGAGGTGGGGGGATGGAATGGGGAGACAGGGGGACCCAGAGTTCTGAGCTGCCATCCCCAGAGTTCTGAGCTGCCGTGACCAACAGGCGAATACGGGAGATCCAAGCTGCAGGGAGTGGAGAAGGGACCCCAACTTCTGAGGACACCCCCACCCAATTCTGCAGCAGGACTGGGGCAATAATTCCCACAGTCTCCTGGCGTCAGTCCACCCAAACCCCATCATCCTTATTTTGTCACAGTTATTTTTAGTAAAGTCAGGGCTATTCATGGGCTTCTGTGAATTTTATGTTTATTGCCCACAACCTGGCCCTGACTTTTACTAAAATTAACCATGACAAAAATCTTAACCTTAACAGTCTCTTGAAAATGGGAAAGAACAGAGTTCTCACATTTTTCCTTGAGGAGCTCCATTCCCAAGAGTCAGGTGACAAGAAACCTCTTTCCCTGTTGCACAATTTCCACAGAACCTTCCTTTCCTACTCCTGTAAAAGGTAGACTGACTGAATAAAAACATTTCTAAACAGCTTGGCTAGGCTGTCACAACACATCTGCTAACTCTGCATTTGCAGTGCTGATCTCTGCATGAAGCCAAATTTACTGGTACTATACGTTTATTGCATTAATGGAGATCTTTCCACAAGACAATTGTTCCATTATAGATATGCATGGCCAAAAATAACAGTTAGGACGCAGCACATTTAGCAGGTCTCTGCTACACAGTTAGTTCAGTTATGACATTCCCGAGACTGAGGAGCAATAGGAAGTACACTCAGTATGACGGCCCTAGGGCACTGACAGGGAGTGATGCAGAACAGGGCTTCCCATAGCTTTTAAAAAATGAGGTCAGTGCTTCTCTAGTACAGGTATCCCAAGAGGTGCAGCAACCTCTGGCCTTGGCCATTCTCACTCAGAAACATCTCTTCTGCTTGATTTGTTTTCATAGTTGATGTGTCTTATCTACTTCTGATGTAGAGAACTCCATTTCCTTCGGAAAGCAATACACCTGTTTAATGCTTTATTCTCTTTTGATACTCAGATTACTAGAGGTGGCAATGAGCTGGGTAATTGTGGCTTTCACTCTTTTTCACAGACATTGAGATTTTCAGAAGAAATTATCAATGAGGCATTGGAAATTTTAGGAGAGCATTTAGAAGAGCTTGACAGCTGTTTGTTTTAATACAATAACAAGGAGAATCTGATAATTTAAGTAAGAGCTGAGCACCCATAACTGCCATTTTAAATCAAACAGAAGGAAAAAGCCAAGTCAAGTCAAAGGGAAGAGTTAAGAGCATATGTAAAGTGAAATATAAGGAGAAAAAGGTACAGTCTAAATCTGAAAAGAGGAAAATGCAGATACAGCGAAGGAGGCCAGGAAAGAAGTTACTCCTGTCATCAATCATGATGACCCTGTAATAAATGATGGCACAATGTTCACACTTCATCAGCAGAGCAAATCAGCTGACTATTAGACAGAATAATCCTTCCAGCAGGCTTGGAATAGTTAAGTAGTCTACTGGGGCCTCCACGTAAAGTTAATAGCTAGACAGCCACTGGGCTTTTTGATGCGTCAGAGGTCAAGAATATATAAAAATACATGTCATAAGTACTTACCTGTTACCATCACATGTGTCTCCCTGGTGTCCTTTCTTTCTGCTTGAAACATAATATAGATTCTGGGCCTCTACTATTTCCACTTATGTGCAGCAGAAAAATAAAGAGAAGCATATGATGGAACCCATGTTTGGGAATGTCTTCAAAGAATTCCAAAAACCAAAGAGGTCAAGAGGCTATCAAATAACTCCCTGGATGGTTCTGAGGGTGAGAAGTATTTCAAGCCAGAGTCAAACTGAAATTCATTTGTTTGTTTTTTTTTAATACTTGTTTTTATTTTTAAATTAAAGATAAAGTTTGAAAAGTCCTCAATCTTGCCTTCAGCAATAGTATAAACAGTTAACAGAGTGTATCTGTAATTTCATGTAATAATTTTAAAATGAGAAATAAATGACTCTCTTCCAAATATGTTCAACACGTTAGATATTTTTGAAGAATTTCCTTAGCACATATTTTAGATGGTCTCTAGCCAGAGATCACTTTCCACACTGTCTCCTCTTTTGAGCCCTCTAATCCTTCTTCCACCTCCTAACATCAATTCACTACATTCTAAATATACTGTTACTAAATCCTTCTTTACTATCAGCTGAATAGTTGAAGTTGTGGGGAGTTGTCTGCAGAATGAAAAATCTTTTTTACTGTGCTGAGCTACTGCGTGTGCCAAATGCAATGAGGCAAGTTTAAAGGATTTTTTCAAGTCTGCTCAGAGGAAGTGATTATCTTGAATTTATGAATTGGTTTCTCATAAATTAAATAGTGAATCACTATTTTCCCCACTTGCTAGGTTGGTTAGCACTGAACTTGATGCTCTGATAGTATGCCATATATCTAACTTTAATTAGATAGTTGTGGCGATCTTTTATTTTCTTTTATTTTGGAAGATGTTTCCAATCTCTGATCTGAAAATGAAAGAAAATAATGTCTGCATATCAGAAAATATCATTAGGACAGTTAAGAAATATTTTTAAAATTATTATTCCCGCCAAGTAACCTGTTTGACTAAAGGAACTTAGTCTCCAAACCTAACAGCATGCATGTTGCCATGCTATAATTGCTCAAGGGCTCAGGGACCCATGGGGGTCCTGGAGAGAAGGGACCCCCACGGTTCCTCCTTGCCGGGACCGTGTGGTCCCAGCTAGGAGGGAGCGCTCCCTTCTGGCTGGAGCACGGTCCCAGCCAGAAGGGAGCCACAGGGCTCCATTCTGGCCCGGACCTCTGGGGTCCCAGCAGAAAGGAGCCCGTGCTCCCTTCTAGCCGGACCCCTGCAGGTTTGGTGGCTGAACTTCTGCCGCGCTCCAGCTTCTTGCAGGGGCTGGCTCCCGGTAACACACTTAGCCACGTCGTGACGTAGTAATGTGTTGCAACACAGCAGTTGAAAACGGCTGTTCTAGATATTTAAATGACTACATCTAATGTAATCTGAGAACTGATGATTCATTACATGACTTTTTTGAAAGGGGATTACCAGTTCATTTACTCAATGAAATGGAAAACTGTAGCTGAAAGAAAACCTGTTCCTATCTAAAAATCAAAACATATTCATGAAAATGATTGATAGCATCCATATGAACTCAAGTCTCACAAGGATTTGTCTCTCCTATGCTATACAGACTGGGGGGGCAGGATTCTCAAAAACCCACTACAGAAGTCATCTTTGTTTTTACCTTTTCCACTTTCCTTCCTGTAGGCTATGTCTACACTTACTGATTTAGGTCAACTTAAATAAGTCGACTTTAATAAGTCAACTTTAAGTCGACCTTATTAAGTCGACTTAGAGAGTCCACACAGGACTCCTAAGTCGACTTAAGGTGGGCCTTACTAACTCGACTTAGAGAGTCTATACCAGACTCTCTAAGTCGACTAGTTAGGTCCAGGGAGAGCCAGCCCCGCATGGGGCTGGCTCTCCCCGAGGCAGCAAGCCCTGGAGCGTTCTGGGGCAGAAGGGAACGTGGAGCTCCCTTCTGCCCTGGATCGCTCGGCTCCCTTCTGGTCAGGACCGCTCTGTGACAGTTCAGCTCCAAAGATCAACCACAGTGGAGTAGTTCTTAACAGAAGAGGGGCCCCAGAGTGCAAAACTGAGACTACATAGTGCTCGTTCCATAATAATTACTTGTATTAGCCACCAAAACAATCTCCATGTGGTCTTACTAGAGAAAAGGAGCATAGGTGGCTGGCAGCCCCTTTCTATTTCACTCCAGTCCTAGGGAGAGCTGAGAGCTAATCTGGTCCTCAGCAATAGTTGGAGCAGCTCCAATTTGTGCTCCCTGGATCATCCTTTGGGATTGCTCTACACAAAGGGAATTTCTAGTTGTCCTGTTACAGGTGAGGATATGGTCTGATATTCTGAGGATTTTGGTTGGCTCCCACGATTAGTTATGCAAGTGCACAGGGGAAGGGGTGGATGTGGGCACACAGGGTGTGTCTACACTTACAAGTTAGGTTGACTTAAGGAAGCTTAAGTCGACCTAAACTACTCCGCGGCCACACTGGGCTTTCCTTAAGTCGACTTAAGCATTTCCTTAAGTCGACTTAAGGAAAAGTTAAGTTGACTTAATAACATCTCATTTTAGGCTGACAACGCTTAAATCAACCTTATTAGGTCGACTTAAGCCAGTGTGGACAGGGATTAGCGCCTAAATCAACTTTATTAAGTCAATTTAAAGTGTTAAGTCGACTCAATAAGGTCGAAAAGGGCTATGTCTACACTAGAAAAGTTAAATTGACTTTTGTTAAGTCGACTTAATAAGGTCAACTTTAAGTCGACTTAAAGTCAATCTTATTAAGTCAACTTAACTTTTCTAGTGTAGACATAGCCACAGAGCTTCTTTTGCCCAAACAAACATCTGGAAACAATTTTTCCTGAGCACTTACGTAATGGCCCTGGAGCCATTCCATGAGGGAAAAATATGGCAGAGCCACAATGCGGTGAATCTTTCAGTTTTGCTAGTGATAAACTGCAACCATTTAGATTAGACATCGAAATGGCGATTTTACTGCACATTAACATTGTTGCCATAGGACTAACACTTTGTGCTGAATTTGCTACAAGCAGAGGCTGCTCAAGACAATTGTCAGTGTTGTCGCCCCTCCTATCCCTAGAACAGGGGTTCTCAGCCATGCCCAGTCTGGCCTTTGGGGTAGGAGGTGGTGGTTTGTCAAGACTTTTAATGGTTTGGTGATTATGGTAGAAGAATGGGAGCGAAGCACCGGGTTGCAGTGCAGCTCATTCAGATTTGTCCCTGCTGCCCCTCTATTATGACAGAGGAGTATCTGGAACAAATTTGAGTGAGTGGAGTTGAGACCTGTCCTGCTGGTTTGGCTTGGTTCCCTAAGCAGCTTCCTAATTTGCCCACAGTGGCTGCGTCTACACTGGTAAATTAAGTCGACTTAAGCTTGGCTTCAGTCGACTTAATTTGCCCTGCGTCTACACTACATTTTGCTTAAGTCGACTTAAGCAGCTTGCTTAAGTCGACTTAAGGAAAATAAAGTCGACTTAATAAAAATTAACTCGACTTTATTAAACCACCTTTCTACTCGACCTAAGGCTTAATTCAACTTTTTAAAGTCGAATTAAGCCAGTGTAGGCCTGGGGTAGCCCTAAATCGACTTAGGGCTACCCCAGGACTACACCAATGCCCTCCCTGCCAGGGGGGCACTGGGGGAGTCTGGCATGCCCCCCAAAGGGCAGGGCAGAGCCCTGTGTGATGCTGTCTGGATTTAGGGAGTGACCTGATGAGCCATTACGGACATAAGGAATACAAGCATTGTGTCCTTAATGGCTCATCAGTTTACTCCCTGGGTCCATTGTAGCTGCAAAATTCCTAAACATTAAGGACACAATGGTTTGACACACCCGCCTCTTTCAGGCCTTGTACACACTACAGAGTTATTACGCGGTAAGGCTCCTTACCGCGTGATAACTATCAAAGCATCCACACATGAAAGCTTCTTGTTGCGCGGCAACAGCCTCTTGCCGCGCAACATGTCAACCACCCCAAACAAGGATGGTAAGGCTTACCACGGAACAGTTGTTCCATGGTACAGCCTGTGTGGACGCTTGTTGTGCCATTGACAGCCTCCGGAAATGTCCCAGAGTGCCAAACCGGGCCACTGGCGCTTCAGGTGTGGTGGCCCGAACCCTAGCTCAGCCCTAGCTCACCCAAAGCCCCGGTGCTGAGCTAGGTGGCTGGCTGTGGGCAGTGCATGGTGGGACAGGTACCCACCATGCACTGTTCTTGTATCGCAAAGGAGCATTCACCGTGTGAACGCTCCTTTGTGATTTAAAGAGCAGGTGTGTACACACCAAAGCACTATAAATATAGTGCTTGCCTTGTCCCGCAATAGCTTTTATTGCGGGACAAGTTTGTAGAGTGTACATAGCCTCAGCCATTTCAATAAAATAACATAAGTTAAAGAATAGATAGAACATCATATTCCTAACTTCTAATTGAAATAGAATTCCTAGACATAAACTATATAATCATTCCCAGCAAATTACTACCTTTCTATTGATATCAAACATGACATAGCTCCTATGGATTATAGCATTTATGAGATATCCATTGAAAATAATATCACAAGTGCTTCCCTAAATCCAGACAACATCACACACAGGGCTCTGCCCTGCCAGGGTCCCTGTCCCCCTTTGCCCCATTGCACACAAGGGGTTCCCCCACCACCACCGTGGGCCTGCCCAAGGTCCCCTAGCCCCACAAAGTCGACCTAGAGCATCTAGTGTGGACGCTCTAAGTCGACTTTGTAAGTTCCCCTTTAAGTCGACTTTAATTTTAAGTGTAGACACACTAAGTCGACTTAGTTAAAGTCGACTTAAAAGTGCAAGTCTAGACATAGCCAGTGAGAGTGGCTCCTGGCGAAAAGTAACATAACCTCAAGGCATAATTTTGTTTCATAGAGGTGATCCAGCATTACAACAGTGTGCTGAAGCAAATAAGTGATATTTAGGCATTTTTATATGTTATGGTTTGGAGAGATTAAAATAAATGTAAATGAGAGAAGTGAGTCCATGGATAAAACTCATGAATACAGCCAGTCTTCTCAGTTAACTCTGGCAAGAGACATTAAATTCAGTCTTCATATTTTACGGCACTTTGTGCTTACCAGAACATGCTGAAAACTGATTTTTTGAGTGGAAGTTAAAAACAATGTTCATTTTAAAACAGGAAGATTTTTGTTTGCATTCTTTGTAATCTCTGGGGGAACAACTCGCTACGTATGTCAGAGAACAAAACAGTAATGGAATGGTATGAAGTGTTTGCAGGGATGGGGGCCCTCTGTCCTGCCAGAACTGGGGGAAGGAGCAGAGTGGGCCAGCCCAGAGCAGTCTGGCTGGTCAGCCCCAAGGGGTGGTGGGGCCAACTGGCATGCGTAGTACGGCCTCTGGTGCAGCCTTTGGGCCACACTGGAAGCTGCACCACACGTGCCAGTCAGCCCTGCCACCCCCAGGGACCAACCAACCAGGCTGCAGCCAGCCTCTGTGCCCAGGTGCCCCCCCGCCCCATATTGGTCCACTCGCAAGTGGCCAGGGCCTTAGGCTGGCAGGGGGCCCCAGGATGGGGGGGGGGGAGAGGTGGGGACTGGTGGAGGAGACCCAGGGGCCCTGTGGCCCCTAATCCACCCCGGAGTGTCTGTTCTTGTTTGTTATGACTTTTTACGGCTTCAGATATTTTTTTCTCCCCAAATTGAATACAGCACTACTGAGTTCAAATTTAGAAATACATTTTCCCCATGGACAGAAGAGTAATAACTTCCTTAGTGTCATGTCAGATTATACTCTGAGTGTCATGAATTATCTCAGTAGTGATAATATAGTGCATTAGGAGGTAGAGTTATAGGATTGTCAGAGCATCTTTTCTTTCTACTGTATATCCTTGTGTACTCATGTGGAATTTAAATAGGGACCTTATGGTAGAAAGGTCAGTCCACCAAGTTGGCTTTGGACTTCAAAGGTCTTTTCAAACTGTGTTCTGAAGCCCTCTGATGGGTAATTTTTGACAGAAACTCCTTGGCTCATGTTGCTGTATTTTTTAGTTCCTGGAAGTCTGTTCTCACAAGCATGCTCAAAAATTACTGTTTTTCACTTTTATTACCTGTACATTATGTGTGAAATCTTGGATCTATTGAAGTCAACAGTTTTGATACTGACTTTAATAGCAGCAAGATTTCACTGTTTAGACACCTAATTGTATGAGATGCAGTGAGCAGAGGACAGAAAATCAAGGAAACTTGAGCTCTGATCACAATTTTACCATTGACTTGGGCAAGTTATTTATGCCCAGATTTTCCAAAGGTACTTCTCTTTTTGCAAGTGTCAATTTTCTGTTACCCACCCACAGGCACCTTGGCACAGTTAATATGAGTAGAAGGTGTTCACCATCTCTGAAACTCAGGATTAGGGATCTAAAGTTGGACACCAAAAAACTGAGATACTCAAAATTAGGAGATTTAAAAAGGTGTCTTAGACTCCCTGGCTGCGTCTACACTGGTAAATTAAGTCGACTTAAGCTTGGCTTAAGTCAACTTAATGTGCCCTGCGTCTACACTACACTTTGCTTAAGTCGACTTAAGCAGCTTGCTTAAGTCAATTTAAGGAAAATAAAGTCGACTTAATGAAAATTAAGTCGACCTTATTAAACCACCTTTCTACTCGACCTAAGGCTTAATTCGACTTTCTAAAGTCGAATTAAGCCAGTGTAGCCCTGGGGTAGCCCTAAATTGACTTAGGGCTACCCCAGGACTACACCAATGCCCTCCCTGTGAGGGAGGGGCACAGGAGGAGCCTGGCATGCCCCCCAAAGGGCAGGGCATGTGGGCACGGTGTGACACTGTCTGGATTTAGGGAAGCATTTATGATATTATTTTCTATGGATATCTCATAAATGCTATAATCCATACGAACTATGTCATGTTTGGTATCAATAGAAAGGTAGTAATTTGCTGGGAATTATTATATAGTTTATGTCTAGGAATTCTATTTTGATTAGAAGTTAAGAATTTGATGTTATATCCATACTTTAACTTGTGTCATTCTGGACAAATGTCTTAGACGGGAGGGTGTGACCAATCATTGTCTCCTTAATATTAAGGAATCTGCCAGGTGATTTGGTCCCAGGGAATAAACTGATGAGCCATCAAGGATGCAATGGTTGTATTCTTTATGTCCTCAATGGCTCATCTGCTGTGCACGCTCTTTACTCTGCATTCATTAGAAGTGCATCAACACAAGCAGTGATTGTCAAAAAATCATCTGTATTTAGGTCAGTAAAGGTTTCCTCGATGTACCTCCAGAGCCTACTACTCAGGTTAGATGGGAGAGCGTTTGTGTCTACGTTCCCAAAGACGGATACTCTGCCTCACCAGCTGCAAAGCACAGCCCTGGGAACCATGGCAGCACACAGTGCAGCAGCATACGGTCCTGGCTTGCAACCGGTGGCATGTAGGATATGTATTCTAGCTGGCAGGGGCACTCTGAGGAGAGAGATATTGGGTTCCATCTGTGTGCCCTATGCAGAATGTTAGCCCCCAGTAAGCTTTCTATTGTCCGCTTCAGCGAAGCATAGGATGTTGACTGCCCTGCTTCTTCCAGTGGAATGTGCTACTGGAAGGTTACATTAGTTATCTAGGCTCTGTGTTAACAACAGTTTTATTATTATTTTTTTTTTTTAGATTCAACCTTCACAAGGCCGGTGTCTACCCCAGCTGACCGCATGAGAAACATTCGGCGGCGTGCTCGAAGAAACAGGGAGGATATGTTTCAGGATCTGCTGAAAACAGCACAGGAATCCGCGAGGGAGAATCGAGCCTGGAGAGAGGAATCCCAACAGAGGAGGCAGAAACACAGGGACGAACTGATAAGCGTGATGAAGGAGCAAACAGAACTGCTCAAGAATATGATTGCTTTGCAGACCCAGGCGATTAATGTACGGGCTCCACTCCATACAGTTCAGCCATGTCTGCCTCCCACACCCCGTAGTCCTTCAAAGAATTTCTTTGAAGGCCACCCGTCCCCCTGGTACACTGCAACATCCAGTCCCCCCCAGAGCTACTTTTTTGAGACTTGCAGCTACACCCACCTGTAACCCTTCCCCCTTTAGGTTTTAATAAAAACAGTGACAAATAATTTGAAGAGTGCCTTTATTTGTACACATTGAAAATCTCATAAGGTGCACCTGATGCGTCCTGGAAGTTAACTAGGGGAGGGCAACATTGAAATGGTCCCTGAGTGCCTCCCTTATGCGAGCAGCTTCTCCTTGGGCCCCCCTAATACTCCTAGTGGCTGGCTGTTCGTATGCTTCCTCGAGGCGCTGTGCCTCCATAGCCCAGCCTGGGGAAAACTTTTCTCCCCTACTTTCACAAATGTTATGAAGGACACAGCACGACGCAATCACAGCAGGGATGTTGTCCTCCACCAAGTCCAGCCTCCCATACAAACATCGCCAGCGCCCTTTTAAATGGCCGAAGGCATACTCCACAGTCATTCTGCAGCGGCTCAATCTGTAATTGAACCGCTCCTTGCTGCAATCTAGGTTCCCGGTGTACGGCTTCATGAGCCATGGCATCAGTGGGTATGCTGGGTCTCTGAGGATGACTATGGGCATCTCCACATCCCTCACAGTACTTTTTTGATCTGGGAAGAAGGTACCCCCTTGCAGCTTCCAGTACAGACCAGTGTTCCTGAAAATGCGGGCATCGTGCACCTTTCCCGACCACCCAGCATTGATGTCCATAAAACGCCCCTTGTGATCCAGGAGTGCTTGCAGCACCATGGAGAAGTAGCCCTTCCTGTTGACATACTTGGTCGCGAGATGGTCTGGAGCCAAAATAGGGATGTGTGTGCCGTCTATGGCTCCTCCACAGTTAGGGAATCCCATGGCAGCAAAGCTGTCCACAATCTCACGAACATTGCCCAACGTCACTGTCCTCCGTAGCAGAACGTGATTGATGGCTCGGCAGACTTGTGAGAGAGCTAATCTGACAGTGGACCTCCTGACTCCAAACTGGTTTGCAACTGACCGGTAGCAGTCAGGAGTCGCCATCTTCCAGACAGCAATCGCAACACGCTTCTCCACGTTTAGGGCTGACCTCATGTTGGTGTCTTTATGTCGCAGGGCAGGGGCCAACTCTGAACACAGTTCCAGAAAGGTTGCTTTCTGCATTCGAAAGTTCTGTACCCACTGCTCGTCATCCCACAGCTTCATAACAATGCGATCCCACCACTTGGTGCTTGTCTCTCGCGACCAGAAATGGTGTTGCACCGTGTGCAGATGATTGGTGAAGGAGCTGAGCAACGCGGTGCTGTTGCTCTGCATGGCATTGATCAGCCCCTGCTCCTCAGCGTTCTCGTCTGACTCGGAGCTCATTGCGTACTGAGCAACCAGCCAAGATGTATTTAGAATGCTGAAGGCGACAGTGGAGATCAGAGCAGGATCCATGCTGTCGCTGTTGTGATTGCTCGCAAGTAGTGCGTCACTGCACTGTTGAAAATAGGCACGAGTTGCTATTGGCAACGAGGAAGACGCAAGGAGAACACAGTGCACCACGGGAAACTGAGATTTTACCCATGGCGCTTTGCGTTCCTTTCCTTCATCCCATGATTCCAAGTGCAGATTGAGAGAAAATTGAACTATGGGATAGGTGCCCAGAATTCATTGCGCTACACCGCGATATTGCAAAGAATTCTGTTGCGTTACAAGGAGCAACGTGTGTACGCGCTATCCCGCAATAAAGGTCACGTGTTTTTTATAGCGCGATTGCCATGTTGCTCTTTAATCTGATCGTGTGTACATAGCCTAAGTCAACTTAGCTAAAGTCGACTTAAAAGTGCAAGTGTAGACATAGCCCCTGTCTGTAAAATGGGGATAATATTCCTTTCCTAGCCTGACAGGGGACATCAAAATATAAAAAGAGATTAAAGTATTTTTATTGTTGTCTACTGGTATTAAGAAAACAAGAGAAACCTCTGCCCTAAACTGTGTTCCAGGAACACCAATTTTAAGAATTCAGGAATCAGACGTGCTGAAAATACTCCATACTTTCAGTCCAACTTCTCATTCAAGAAAGTACTTTTAGATTCATCCATATTTATATCTCATTTACATAAAACAAATATGTAATTAAGTATTTGCATGTGAAAAATCATCTTGGGACAGTCATTTAAATGTCTATATAAAGTAGCCAAGTATTTCCTTGCAGAAATTGCCTTAAGCAACTAATTTACTTAAGATTCTCTGTATAAGAGGCCCCTGTCCTCTCCTCCTTTTATATGTAATATGGTTTTAGCCTGCCATATAAAGGGTCTAATCTATAAATTATCTGGAAGCTCAGCACAGAAAAAAATTGCCATACCATGAAGTAAATGCAAATAAAAAAGGAAACCACAACTTCAAATACAGATGTATTTATGTCTGCTTTTAAGAGAAACACTTTTTAAAATGGCCTGTTCATTTAAATATGTCTTTTTATACAGATGGGATGCCTTTACAATACACAGCCTTTTAGTTTAGGCCAAAATGGAATTGGGCATATTCAGTATATTTGTCTATTTATTTATGAAATGCACAAATCAGATTTTCTAGGCACATGTACAACAACACATAATTTAATATGGCAAAGTGACACACAGAAGACTCCAACAGTTTCTGAATCATCACCTATTCCCTTTGGATCTTCTTAAACCATCCCTTGAAGCAAAACTTTGTATACTTTGATGTGAACATTTTGGGGTTCACCCAGGATGATAAGGGTTTGATCACTGTGTTTCTTGTAATCCAGGGTTTTTTTGTGGCTGTGCAGTTTTGGTTCATAGCTCTGACACCAACAGCCTGCCATCAAACCACAAACCTCACACTGGCTTTGCCCAACTTGAGAACTCCTGGCACGCTGACCTTAGTACCCTTCCAGCCCCCCATTTGGCCCCAAATCATCCTACTGCATGAACAGTTCCTCTTTTTGG
>ML685797.1:19086631-19105344 GCA_007922175.1 Pelusios castaneus
GTGACAGTAAAACACTCCAAACTCTCAGCTTTCTAGAAGCACACACTTTACTGAACAAATATGGCACTGATGATTTATAATGAAAGCAACATAGATTTTTTCACAAAAGACCACGGATGAAGTGATACTAAGCAAAAGAGAAAACAGCAGAGATGGTTACAAGCAAATGATTAGATAAAAGTCTTAAACTTTTCTAAAAATATATAAAAAGTATCTAAAAGTTTTAAATTTAATCTAGCAAGATGCAATCTTTGTTCAGATTGGTTTCTCTCACCCACAGTCCGCTTTCCAATTTTTACTGGCCAGCATAGCCAGGATCCATCACCAAGATCAAATTATTTGGTTTCTTTATCTCCTCAGATGAAAGATAACGCTGAAGGCTCTTTCTGGTCCTTATACTCCCAAAGGGATGTCTTTGCCTTACAAGTCAGGAATATCCTGGGGATTCAATTTCCTGTGTCTCAGTGGAGTGCAGTGGCCATGTTTATTCCCTGTCTCTTAAATTCAGGATTCATGTTAGGTCGATGGTTTGGTTTATTGCTAATAGGTAAACTGAGATAAACCCATATTCCTTTGTCTAGGATAGACCTGTTTATCACCTCATCTAGGCTAGGCTGTTTGGTCTTAAACATAGTCTAGTAACATCATACAGGGGAAATTCATGACTTCACATATAACATTAACACAATATTAATAACCAGCATGTGATTAATTTTCACATGATACCTCACAGGCATATTCTGTACAAATACTATTGCAGTAGTGTGTATGGTGTGAATATGGGTGTGTCTAAGGTCACTCCCGGAAACAAACAAAAACTGCAGAAGACTTGGAAGAGAGCCAATGTGCTAATTTTCAAAAAGAGCAAGTAGTTGACGTATGTAACTATCTGCCTGTTAGTTTGTGGGAAAGCTGATATGAGAAGGATAGGAATAAAATTATTACCAATCAACATGTCAAACAAACCTGATTTCATTCTTTGAAAGTACAGATTTGTTTAATAAAGGTAACTGCATAGATGTCCTTTTAGATGACTTTTATCAAGTGTTTGACTTAATATCACATGACATTTTTGTGACCCAGGACCTCTTGATGTCAGTTGACAGAGGGCACAGGGACCCATAGAGTTTTACAGGGGTTCCCCTTGGTCAGATATATGCATAATAATTCACCAAAGGATGATATCAATGCCCATTCCAAGGTGAAATGCCTGTGTGTGGCCTCAAAATCGATGTCAGGGGTCCATGGTCAGTGAGAAGTGTGAACTTCTTTCCAAACAGGTACTGGTGAAATTTTCGGACACCAAAAACAATGCCCAGTGCTTTGCATTCAATTTGGTAAAAGTTAGTTTCTGCTTTGATCAAGGTGCATGAAGTAAAAGCGATGGGCCTTTCTTCTCCTGAAGGCATAACATGGGACAACACTGACTCCATAAGGGAAGGCATCGCAGGCCAGCTGTAGAGGTAAGGACGGATCAAAATGTGTCAGAACCCTTGAATTTATCAATGTGAGTTTAGTTTTGTTGAATGCAACATCACAGGCTTCAGCCCAGTTCCAGCCCGTGTTTGGCCCAAGGAACTCATATAGGTGTTTCATTAGCGTTGTTAACTGTGGAATAAACTTGCCATAATAGTTCAATAACCCTAAAAAAGAGTCAAGCTGGCTTATGTTCTGAGGGCATGGAGTGTCCACGATAGCCTTTACCTTGGCTGGAGACTTATGGAGGCCAGCATCATCAATTATATGTCCCAAATATTCAACAAAGGGCTGGAAAAATTCACATTTATCTTGGCGAACACGTAGGCTATACTCTTCCAGTATTTGTAGTCTAGCTTTCAAGTTTGTAAGGTGCCCCTCCTCATTCTTGCCAGTGACCAGGATGTCATCAAGATAGTACTGTACTCCTGATAAGCCACTCAAAATCTGGTCCATTGCTCTCTGGAACAAAGCTGGAGCTGAAGTAATGGATTTGTTGCATGTCTTGGGTGGCCTGTTCCATGGAGACCACAATATCAATGGCTTTCTGTAAGATGAGCTGAACTTCAGTTAGTAAGCGTTTCCTTGTTGGTTCACTGTGCAGGCCACATACCAGTCTGTCATGCAGCATTTCTTCTAACATGTTCTAACATGAAAGACAAACAGCAGTATCTGTATAACCCCTTATGTGTCACAATAGTCAACAACTCTTGTGATTCTTCTTTGACATGCATCTGTAAGTACACTTGACTCAAATCAATCTTGCTAAATTTTTGTCCCCCCAGCCAAACACGTGAAGATGTCCTCGATGCAGGGAAGAGGATATTGCTCCACACATAACACTGGGTTAACAGTGACCTTAAGATCTCCACAAATCCGAATGAAGCCATTTTTCTTCACTATTGGGATGACTGGTGTCGCCCACTGGCTGTGAGTAACTGGCGCTAATACTCCCTCCTTGACTAGCTGCTCCAAGTTTTCTTCAACCTTGGGTCTAATGGTAAATGGCACCATTCTGGCTTTCAAACATTTTGGTTGGCAATCAGGCTTAATATTTAATTTCATGGTGATTCCCTTCATGCTCCCTAGGTCCTCTCTGAAAACAGCAGCGTGTTTCACTAGTATGGCTGACAGACCAAATTCCTCTTTTGTCATTCCATGCACTTCTGCCCAATTGAGTTGGATCTTCTTAATCCCATTAAGGCTGGGCAATGGAACCCAATGGCTCATTTTTCTCTGGTCTGCCTCTTCTGTTTGGCTCATCCTCTTTTTGTTTGCAGGCGCATTCGATGCCACATTGTTGACACAGGAACTCCTTACACCAGCACTCCGATGCATGGTGACTCTGCTTTCCACACAAGTAACATTCCCGCCTCCCCAGTGCCCTGTGGATAGCTTCTGGCAATATCATATGAACTCTGGCCCTGATTTGTTGCATGTCCTGGGTGGCCTGTTCCATGGAGACCGCAATACCAATGGCTTTCTGTAAGATGAGCTGAACTTCAGTTAGTAGGTGCTTCCTTATTGGTTCACTGTGCAGGCCACATACCAATCTGTCATGCAGCATTTCTTCTAACATGTTCTTGAAACCACAGTGTTCCACCAACTTCTTCAGAGTTAGATGATACAACTGATTCACTTTAGCCTTGATTCCTTTGGTGGAACTTGTATCTCTCTGCTAATACCAGGGGTTTGGGAGAAAAATGTGCCCTCAGAATTTCCATTAGATCATTGTAAGATCTAGCCTCTGGATTCTCAGGATAAAGCAAATTGTGTAGTAAATGATACGTCTTAGCTCCAATAACAGTTTGGAAGATTGGCACCTTCTTTTCATCAGTTATATCAGTCGCTATCACAAAATTCTGAAAACGCGCGGTGTAAGTAGCCCATAAGTCTGAAGATTCATCAAATGCCATGCGAGGGGTGGGGGGGAGTGGGGGGGGGGAGTGAGTGAAGCCGAGGTGCCCTAGTACCCTCTTGGGGTCGTTATCTCCCATCTACTACCTTTTCCAGGCACACAGGTCAGATTTCACTTGTAGTGACAGTACACCCTTCCCCTCAGGCAAGCAGCTCAGATATCCAGCAGGCACAACATACAAACAGTAAAGAAAAAGTTCTTTTCTTACATTACATTGACTTCTGGTTGCAGTGTTGCCACTCAATCCCATCCTCAAGTCACCAGAATGTTGTATACTATATTATATTCAAAGAATGATGAAATAATATAGATGGAGCTCCACACTGTCTTTATTGTAGCCAAACTGAAACCAATCTAGCAGGTTTTCCCAACAACTAAAACAGCCCCCCATCTAGCACTATGGCAATCTCAATGACTTATGATAACCCAAAACATCATAGGATCATTTGAATCTATTTTCTTTGTTAAATAAACATTTATTTGTTTACACTATGTGGACAAAAAAACCCTTTATGTTCACTATAAACGTATCTAAGTGCAATATGTTAAATGGATCAGTGATGTGAACCTGGCAAGATGGACTGAGTGTAGTGTTACTTTGAGCCTTTGGGTCAGCAGATCAGATTTCCTTTTCCTAAGAGTTCACTGCCTGCAATTCAAATTTCCCTTTCTCGAGAGCTCATTGAATTGACTCATCAGATACACTCCTGGAAGGCTTGCTGAATTAAGTTCAGGTGATTTTCCCCCCAATTTCCCCACTCGTGGGGAAAGTTATAGCTCACCAACCAGTGTTACAATCTCCAGGTGAATCTTGGTGGCCAGTCAAGGTTCTGCTCTGGAGGTGCCTTCCGCTCTGCACCTTTCTTCAGTACAGGATGAGGTCGGATTTCAGAGTTCAGAAGGCACTCACTCCACAATCAGACTGTCCTGTATTTATATAATTTCTTGTCATTTACACTTGCAGCAGCAGCAGCAGCAGCAGCATATCTCCTTATTGCAAGGGGAGACAGACAGCATACCCTGACCACACCCTGCACATTTGCTGAGTTGATATTCAACAGTTCTTGGAAATTTCACCCAAAATCTGTTACTATGGCTGTTACTCAGGCATCTAGAACATCTTGTAGTTAAGGTTCATAGACAATTCTATATTTTTCAGACATGACAAAGGGTCATGCCATGGATCATTCCTTTTTACCATTTTCTTATGCTCTCTGCTCAATTGCTGGGAAAAGCTGCTAAATTCCCCCTTATAGTAGTACTTCTTTCAGAACATGTCCAATGGAAAAGAAGCTGAATGCTTCAGAGAGATGTGAAGAGGGCTTGGAGATTGGAGTATGTCTATTGCTAACATAGAGCAGAGCTTGTGTAGGTTAACAAGGAAGTGCTTGTATTGTCCATAGCAGGACACTAATCGATGGCAGGTACAGAACAGGCTTCCTCACATTAAGCGCAAAGGGTGATGAGGTGCTTCACACCCCTGGGTACTCTTAGGAATGATCACACTGCTGATTAAAAAATTAGCACTATAGACTAGAATATCAATAAATCACATGTTAAATGGATTAAGAACTGGTTAACTAACAGATCTCAAAAAGACAACAGAGTCTCGTGGCACTTTTAAAGACTAACAGATCTCAAAAAGTATTGTTCAGTGGGTAACCATCTACGAATATGTGTGTTTTTAATGGGCCTCCAGGGAGATTGGCACCAGGCCTACTGCTATTCAACATTTCATCACTGATTGGAAAAAAAATATAAAAATCACTGTGGATAAAATGTGTGGATGATCCAAATACTGGTGTAGTGGTAAATAATGATAATGATGGGGCAATCATACAGAACAATTTGGATTGCTTGGTAACCTGGAGCCATTCAAATAAATTGTGTTTTAATGAAGCCAAAGACCAAGTTACACATCTAGGATCAAGGCCTGCAGGTCATATTTACAGAATGCAGGACTGCATTCTAAAAAAGAGTGACTGAAAGGGATCTAGAGGTCATCACAGGCAAGCAAGGCAGTGTGAGCTCTTAGTTTCATGCTGCAGCAAAAAGGGATAATGCGATTCTTTGGTGCATAAAAGGGGAGCAGTGAAGTAATTTTACCTTTATGTGTGGGAGACCAGTACTGGATTATTGCATACAATTCAGATATCCACATTTTTAAAATGTTGAGAAATTGGAGAGTGTGTGGAAAACCACACAAAATGACCTAAGCCAGCAGGGGACGGGAGCCGCACACATGAGCTCTTCCCTGCTGGCCCCACCCCCCACAGGCCAGGAGCCCTGTGTATTGCCATAAATAGCTGTGTGTGCCAGCTTTGGTGTTCGTGCTGGGGTTGCTGACTCATGATATAAGGCCTGGAGAAAATGCCTTACAGTGAGATGCTTAAAGCTCTATTTATTTAGCTTATCAAAAAGAAGATTGAGGTGACCTGATTACAGTGTATAAATACGTGCATGAGGAAAAAAAATATCAGATACAAAAGGGTTCTTTAATCTATCAGACAAAGTCAGTACAAGAACCAGTAGCTGAAAAGTGAACTCAGGCAAATTCAAATTAGAAATTAGGCAAAATTTTTTAACAGAGTGATTAACCACTAGAACAAACTCCCAACAGATGTAGTGGATTCTGTATTTTTAATGTCTTCAAATCAAGACTGGAGCCTTTCTGACAGACACATTTTAACCAAGCACAAGTTTTTTCTTTAGTCAAATATAGGTATTGGGTTCAATAAAGGGGTAACTGGGTGAAATGTAATGGTGTGTGATATACCCTAGATTAGATTGGATGATCTAACGGCCCTGGTGTTACATTTAATGAAAAATAGATAGTTCTTGCAACATCAATGTAAACAAACTCAGATTCTGTTGGACCAATGCATGGACTGAGCTTCATGGTTCAGGACCATATCTGTCTAAGTTGTCATACAATGCCTACCACCAGTGCTTCTCAAAGTTAGGAAGTGTGCACATAAAAATATAATTTTAAATTTCCCTATGGTCAGCAGGAAGTTGGCTTTATTTTTTAAAAACTATTCATTACTTTCTTTTTTTTTGGTAGTGGGCAGGCTAAATTGAAGAAGTCAGTTTTGAATTGTGCTCCGAAAGCCTTCAGCTCATTCTTATTATCAATTACCATTATATTCCAGTACAGCCTAACAGCCTCAACTAGGATGGACCCCATTCTGGCAGATGCCATACAAACACATAATAAATGACGTCACTGACCCTATGTCTTACATCTCAAAGACAAGGAAGGTGTTACATAGTGACACAGTTTCCCATAACAAAAGCAAGGGCAGGAATAAGGCAGAGGAGATGCGATGACAAATATAATAGGATGTGCACAATTCTTAGTCAGTCAATAGTAATCACAACTCATTACCTGTCTAGCAAGTGTATAAATCCTGGTGTCCTAAGAGGCCACCTTGCATGTGAATATTTTTTCTCTGAGATGTAGGCTGAAAATGTGATAGGTCCAAATGCCATTGTTGCACATCAGTGTACTGTAATTTCAGTGATGTCTAACAGTTTGTAGTCCTTTTCATGCTCTTCAGTACTTCTCGGTCTGCCACTTGTATCTTCCTGATTTCTTTGCAAGACTACTTGCTTCCAGGAAGTGCTATCATCCCCTCCTCCAGTTCTCTGCTAGGTCTCCTCCCAGACAGTAGTAAATCAGGAAGCTACAGTTGCTCTATTTTATTTGGTATATATTTTGTTTCATTCATACATCATAAAGGACAGGTCAGGCATAAAAGCAGGGTGGGAAGAGACTGAACTTTAGTTCCTAGCCCCCATCAGCTGACTTGGGCCAAGATTTTGGTCCTATCTCTTTAGTTGGGCAAGGCGGGCCAGGGAATATCTTTCATCAGACTCTCTCCTCAATAGAAATTGGTCCAATAAAATTTATTTTGGTCCAATGAAAGCTATTCTCTTATGCACCTTGTTTCTCTCTAACAGCATAGGGCCAGTGCACCTATAGCAAAGCTTTAATAGCCTATGACCCTGCTGTGGTGCTTGGGGTGACCAGATAGCAAGCCTGAAAAACAGGAACGGGGACTAATAAATGCCCATATTTTTTTAAAAAGCCCCAACTATTATGTATGTTCCTATAAAATCAGGACATCTGGTCACCCCACTGGAACGGCTGTTTTCCAAAACAGCCACCGCACTGTTGCGTGCAGGATTGCTAGCCACCTGCCATCCTTACACTATCTGACGAAGTGGGATTTTCTCCCACGAAAGCTCATGCGATAAATAAATCTGTTAGTCTTTAATAGTGCCACAGGGCTCTGTTGTCTTTCTGCTGCTGTGTACAGGGCAAAAGCCAGACCCCCAGGCTGACAACATTTCCTTCCCAGAGATTGGAGAGAGCTCAGGAGGGAGGGCGCTGCTCACCTTCAGCGCAAGGTGCAGCGCCCAGGGGGAAACTTTTCCAGGGGTATTAATAACCCACGCACCCTGGCGGCGGGGCGGGGCTGGCCCTGGGCCCGCCCTGCTGGAGGAGGGGTGCGGGCCGGGCTCCAGTGACGTCACGGCCGCGGGCGCCTAGAAGCGAAGGGCGGGGGGAAGTCGCCTCCTGTTCCCTTCCGCGTGCGGCCCGGGAACATGTCCCAGCGGGCCGCGGGAGGGAGGCTGCGGGCGCGGGCGCAGAGCGAGCTGTGGGGGGTGCTGCTGCCGGTGAAGGACGGAGATGGGGCGGCGGCAGAGGAGGAGCAGGACCAGGACGAGCCGGACCCCGACCCCGATCTCGACCTCCTGCTCTTGGACGGTGCTGAGCACTGCAGCCCCGTGCCGGTGCTCCGCGCCTCCACCCCCGCGCGCCGGGCCGGTGAGGCGCCAGGGCGGGAAATCCCCCTTCTCCCACCCCCAGCAGCTGTCAGCTGAGCGCCGGGCAGAACCTCCTGCCGGGCTGTGCTGCGCTCAGGAGTCAGCTTCCCTCCCGGCTCGCTGCTGACCAGTTCCCCGGGGCATCTAGCGCTGGGCCACCCTCCCCTTGTCTCCTCCTCCTAGGCCCTAGGGCTTCCTCGGGGCTCCTTTGCAGGGAGTCCAGGGACCTGCCCACCCTGCTGTGCCTGAGGCTTTGTTTAGGCCGGGGGTGGAGGGAAGATGTGTTTAAAACTTGCATTAAATAACTTGTGAAACCCCCTTAGCACCCGCTGTAGACACAATTTAACACCTCTAAAATCATGTTAGCTGATCACCTTTGTAAACACTCAGTGCTAACGGGGGTTAACGTGGTCTAAAAGCCACCCATTTTTTCCTAGGCCACATCTATGCTACATGCTCAGTTGCACCCTGCCATGAGCATAACCTTGAATGTAGACACAGCCTGTAGCAAGGAAAGGGATTTTCATCTCTGTAAGAACATGATCTCCCCCAGAGTCATTCTTCTGTGTACCTGGTTGTGTCTACACTGACTCTATATTGACATAGCTATGGCACTCAGGGTATAGTGATGTAGCTATGTCAATGTAAATTTGAGAATCAGGCTTGCTCTGTGTTTAAAACTGACCGGTGTAGGTATGCCTGTCAGCAGTGTGAGGTATGTGGGTTTTTTTTTAAACACCATAGCCATATTAGGGTAAACAGTAGTGTAGATGCATTTATGCTGTCAGAAAACTGCTTTGGCTTTTATAATTTGTTTCTCAGGGAGCTGATACAAGCTATTCTGGCAAAAGATAGAATCATAGAAATTAAGGGGTTTTGAGAGGTTATCAAGTCCAGTCCCCTGCACTGAGGCAGGACCAAGTAAACCTAGACCTTTCTGACAGGTGTTTTTCCATACTGGTCTTAAAAACCTCCAAGATAGATGCCGGAGCTTCCCTTGAATTTAAGTACCCTTATAATTGGAAAGCTTTTCCTAATATATAATCTAAATTTCCCTTGCTGCCAATTATTATTTCACCTACCTTTATTGATCACCATCTTCTTTATAACAATCCTTAACATATTTGTAGACTGTTATCAGGTTCCCCCTCAGTCATCTTTTCTCAAGATTAAACATGCCCAGTTTTAACCATTTCTCATAGGTCAGATTTAGAAAAATCTTAATCACTTTTTCTCTCTGAACTCACTTCACTTTATCCACATCCCTAAAGTATAGTATCTAGACTTGGATACACTAGTCCAGCTGAGGCCTCACCAGGCTGAGTAGAGCAAAGCAATTAACTCCTGTGTCTTACGTAAGACGCTCCTATTAATACACTCCAGAATATTAGCCTTTTTCACAACAGCATTACATTGTTGACTTGTATTCAGTATGTGGTCCACTATAACCCCAGGTCCTTTCTAGCTGTTCTTCTACCTAGCCAGTTATTCTCCATTTTGTAGATGTACATTTGATTTTTTTTTTTCCTTCCTAATTGAAGGAAAAAAATATTGAATTACATCATGTTGGTTTCAGACCAATTGAAAAGGTCATTTTGAATTTTAATCTGGAGCTTGACAAAATCTGGGAGCAAGGTCACCATGGCAAGTGGGGTTTGTAGCCTGACTTCCTAGCTCTACTGTGGAAATGTAGAGGAGGAGCACCCTCTGGCAACCAAAAATAAAACTGCTGGCATCTAGCTGGGAGCCAATTTTGTCAAGCCCTGTTTTAATGCTTTTCTCCAGAGTGCTTGCAGTCCCTCCTAGAGCGGTGCTATCTGCAAACTTGATGAACATGATCTCCACTCCATTATCCAAATCTTTAATGAAAATATTGAATAGTATGGGACTCAGAAGTGACCCTTGTGGGACCTTACTAGATTCCCCTCCTGCCCTCTCCCCCAATTTGACAGAACTATTGATGACTACTTTTAAAGTATGGTCTTTCAATCAGTTGTGCACCCACCGTATAGTAATTTAATCTAAAGCATATTTCCTTAATTTGTTTATGAGAATGTCATGTGGGATTGGGTCAAAAGCTTTACTGAAAATCAAAATATATGATGTCTATTGCTTCCCCCATTCACTAGACCAGTAACCGTGTCAAGGAAGGAATTGCTGATGTGGCACAATTTCTTCTTGATTTCTTCATGCTGGCTATTCCTTGTAACCCCGTGCTCTGCCTATATAGAAGTGACTATACTAGGAGAGTTTGAAAGCAAAACTTTCTTATTTTTGACAAAGCCTAAGTCAAGTTACAGATAAAGGTTTACCATCTCTCTGGGGATGAAATAGATAAGAATTTGCCACGGCAATACTAAATTCTGTTTTGTTTATTGCCATTGGCTCATCTGGTAAGCTGTTGCAGTATATGAAAATCACAAATTTTCCCATATTGTTTATAAATATTCATTTAAAACAAAATGGGAAATGTTCTTAATTCCTTTATTCCCAATACATTATTTTATGAACTATGTAATATTTATCACACCTAATAGCACGGTGATCTTTTCTGTTCATTATTGGCTAAAGTGAGAAGGTGACCAAATAGACATAGATGTCCACTGGACTGCTTCTTGCCTATTTTTTAAATAAATATGTCAACTTTTTAGCTATTTTAAAGAAGGGGACTGAATGTCTAAATCTGAGTTCCTGGTAGAATCCAAGTTTAAAAGCATAGGCCCCAATTCTGCTCTTGTACACCAATCCAGCTCTATAGAAATTGTTCCACAATAGGATAGGTCTTCAACTTTACCAGCATCCAGGTGCACAGACTTAAACCTTTTCCTGACTCTTTATATTTTTCTTCCACATATATTGTTTTCATTGTCTGAAAACTCAAATTAGCACATACCATTAGGATTTAGTAATCCATTAGACTGAAATTACTGTACCAAACTACTGTTGCTTCTGTAGTTCTACCCTGAAATTCTGTTGTGCTGCCACCACAGAATTAAATTTTCATCAATATAGGTACGTTGGTTGGGGTGAAATAATCACATCCCTGACCTATGTAGCTATGCTGATTTACTCCCAGTATGTGTCTTTTGTTGACGTAACTGCCTAGCTATGTCAATGAAAGAATGCGTCTATCAACATAGCTACCATCTCTTGGGAAGGCTGTATTCCTACACCATGGGGAAAAAAACTTTCAGTGTTAGCTATGTCTGCTCTATGAGATTATGCTGGCAAAGCTATGGAAAAGTAGCTATGACAGTCTAGTCTTTTCTGTAGGGTAGCCTTACTGTGTCTGCTGGGAATGTCTAATACGTCACCACTGTGGGAGACAGCTGAGTTTACGTCTTGATTTTGCCAAACCAGATTATCCAAAGATTTTGGATTTTTCCCTGAAACATTGGATAATTTAGTTTCTACTGTATTTATATTTTTTAAATAGTTGTTCTTACTGTTTCAGTTGAAACAAAGTATGTGGCTTAGTGGCTGTATGGAGCCTACCTGACCTGTATTGCAAAAACAGTGTTCAAATCCAGTTATGATTGTACTTTTACTGCACACTTTTTGTTCACTTCATTATTGAGGTTAATTAATCCCTATCACTTGTGTAACAAAAATATAGTAAACTATATTCTCTTTCCCTAGTCTCTTTCTACTTGTCTGTCTGTCTCCTTAGATTGTGAACTTCTTAGAGCAGGGTCTGTCTTTGCTTTGAATCCTGGAAAGCCCTGAAGATGCTACCATGAACTAATAACAAAGCTTATCATTGTATATAGCAATAATATAGAGCAGTGGTTTTCAAACTATGGGTTGGGACCCAGGACTGGGTCGCAGACCCTCAAGTACTAGGTTGCGGTGCCTGCCTCTGCCGCCACCAGAAGACTGTAATGCATCGCACAAAGATGTAATTGTTGGGTCGTGGGCATAAATGATTTTTTTTCAACTGGGTCCCGAGAAAAAAAGTTTGAAAACCACTGATATAAAGAAGGGATTGTGTCCCTTGAAGGGATTGTATATCCTTTAATGTAACCAAAATGTCCAAGAATTCAAATATTCTTGGCATTTTTGTCAGTAATTAAGTTAAAACTAGTTTTAAGCACATCACTAATAATGTAAAATTGCAATTGATTTAAATAGTGCAAAATCTAACATCAGCTTTAACTGCTCATACAAATATTCATACCAGAAAATTATTAGATGTATTGTTGATCTGAGCCACTTGCAAGAATATAATTGATTTATAAATCATGCTTAGGTCTCAGGTTTTTCTGTTTTTGTTTTGTTTTTGTTTTTTCCCCCCCTTAAGTAGTGTTAAAAGCAACACCTAAGATTAGGTTAGATTACATCAGGAGAAAAAAATAAATTTTGCTTTATTTGTTTTTATTTATTTAATTTGTTATGCAAAATGGAATAAAGTTTTAAACAAAATTGTACTGATGATTTTTTTTGTTTACTAATTCAGTTATTATACAGGATGAAAGATCCCAAAAGACGTATGAAGTGGTTGGATGTTTTCCATTGGTTGGCCCTTGGTGGAAAGTTAATGTTAAAGTTAAATCGGTGAAATCAAAGTACTTTGTGCAAGGATATCCGTCATACTTCCTACGAACTGATAAAAGCGAAAACCAAAAAGGAATTTTTTCACTCTTCTTTAAAGAATGTGATGTTCCTGCTAATTTCATAGAAGAGTTTTTTAAGTGTTTTCCTGACACATCTGCCCTGAACTTTAGAAGCCTTGAAGAAAAACTAAATCAGTTTCAAGAGTTAAAATTAAAACTTCAGAAAGGGAAAAAAGCTACTGATACCAAAGAATTTGATATTTTTTATTATATTATGCAGTCATGTAAGTATAATTTATATATTACTGGATTATAAAAATAACAGAGTTAAGGTTTTAAGATGTTTTATCCATGCTAATGTATCACCAAAAGAAGCATGTTTATAAAATGAACACTGATCCTGCAATGACTTTTCCTGAGCACAAATTGGACTAACATTCTTGAAGTTAAGCATGTATGCAAGTCTTTGCATGACCTGGGCTTTATACCATAAGGATCGAATAGAAAGCAGTTGGAGGAAAAAAAGTTATAGTGGAACTCATTTACATGAAGATCTGTCAAGTGTTAACTTGGCATTTGATTGAACTGAGGGATGGATTGTGATTCAGGTTACCACATTTATATGTATACTGTGAAAGCTGCACAAACTTGAATGAGGTAGAATAATACTAATATGAAACTGACTATACAATATGCTGTCAAATGCACAATTTAAGCAAAGTGGAAAAATATGTTCTAATCTGTTTTAGTAATGTTACTTGTATCCATAGTACATACAAAGTTTTCAGACAGAAAACAAAGGTTCTTGGAATAAACACTGTTTGTATTTTAATAAATACTTCCTTAATTTGTGATGAATATATAGATACAGGCAAGACTGTTTTGATGGCTTTGAATTTCCCAGTGATAATGGAATTCCTTCCAAGACTTCTACCACGTCATTTTTCAAATATCATTGCATCGGTGAGCTGGCAAAGAGAGACTAAACAGAACAACAGAAGTGATATAAAAGAAACAACTTCTTCTCAAAATAAGACACTAACAAAATTGGATGCGATCTTAAAAGAAGAGCCATGGAAACTTGGATTCAGCAGAGTGAGTAACATGAACTGATTACCTTTGATCATCATAGAATTGAATACTGTTTGTTCAGACTATGACCTGTGGAAGATAGTTAGCTTCTGAATGTTTCTCTTTGAAACAAACAAGGAGTCCTGTGGAACTTTTAAAGACTAAGAAATTTATTTATTGAATAAACTTTCATGGGAGAAATCCCACTCTGTCAGATGCTTGAAAATGAAAAACCTACAGTATGGGAAGGAAAAATAAATCCAGTGAAGTGTGAGTGACAAGTACAGGCCAGACTATTTCAGCAAATCAAAAAAGATTCAAACTGTGTGTGGAACAGCATATAAGAGGGTTGGGAGCTTAAGAGAGGTGAAAATCACCTTTTGTAATGAGAAAGCCAGCGCATATCTCTATTCAAATACAAGTTAATGGTATCAAATTTGCATATGAATTCTAACTCTTTATCATAGAATAATAGGGTTGGAAGGGACCTCATGAGGTCATCTAGTCCAACCCCCTGCTAAAAAGCAGGACCACTCCCCCTAAATTATCCCAGCCAGGGTTTTGTCTAACCGAGCCTTAAAAATCTCCAAAGATGAAGATTCTACCACCTCCCTAGATAGCCCATTCCAATGCTTCACCACCCTCCTCGTGAGCAAGTTTTTCCTAATATCCAACCTTGACCTCCCCAGCTGTAATTTGAAACCATTGCTCCTTGTTCTGTCCTCTGTTACCCTCGAGAACAGCCTAGCTCCCTCCTCTTTGGAGCAACCCTTCAAGTAGTTGAAGGTTGCTCCAAAGATGAAGATTCTACCACCTCCCTAGATAGCCCATTCCAATGCTTCACCACCCTCCTCGTGAGCAAGTTTTTCCTAATATCCAACCTTGACCTCCCCAGCTGTAATTTGAAACCATTGCTCCTTGTTCTGTCCTCTGTTACCCTCGAGAACAGCCTAGCTCCCTCCTCTTTGGAGCAACCCTTCAAGTAGTTGAAGGTTGCTATCAAATCTCCCCTCAGTCTTCTCTTCTGTAGACTAAATAAGCCTAGTTCCGTCAGTCTCTCCTCATAAGTCATGTGCCCCAGCCCCCTAATCATTTTTGTTGCCCTCCGCTGGACTCTTTCTAATTTGTCCACATCCTTTCTGTAGTGGGGAGCCCAAAACTGGACACAGTACTCCAGATGCGGCCTGACCAGTGTCGAATAGAGGGGAATTATCACATCCCTCGATCTGCTGGCAATACTCCTACTGATGCAGCCTAATATGCCATTGGCCTTTTTGGCAACAAGGGCACACTGTTGGCTCATATTCATCTTCCCGTCCACCATAACTCCCAGGTCCTTTTCTACAGCGCTGCTACTTAGCTGATCGGTCCCCAGCCTGTAGCAGTGCATGGGATTTTTCCGTCCTAAGTGCAGGACTTTGCACTTGTCTTTGTTGAACCTCATGAGGTTTCTTTCGGCCCAGTGTTCCAATTTGTCCAAGTCTCTCTGGATCCTGTCCCTGCCCTCCAGAGTATCTACCATTCCCCCCAACTTGGTGTCATCCGCAAACTTACTAAGCACGCAGTCTATTCCATCATCAAGATCATTAATGAAGATGTTGAATAGAACCGGGCCGAGGACCGACCCCTGGGGCACTCCACTCGTTACCGGTTGCCAACCAGACATCGAGCCATTGATTCCTACCCGCTGAGCCCGTTGATCTAACCAGTTTTCGATCCACCTTACGGTCCACTCATCCAACCCATACTTCCTTAACTTGCCAACGAGAATGTTGTGGGAAACCGTATCAAAAGCCTTGCTAAAGTCAAGGTATATCACGTCAACGGCTCTTCCCGCATCCACAAATCCAGTCATCTCATCATAGAAGGAAATCAGGTTGGTCAGGCACGATTTGCCCTTGGTGAATCCATGTTGACTGTTCCTGATCACTCTATTTTCCTCCAAGTGTTTCAGGATGGATTCCTTGAGGACCTGCTCCATGATTTTCCCAGGGATTGAGGTGAGGCTGACCGGTCTGTAGTTCCCTGGATCCTCCTTTTTCCCTTTCTTAAAGATAGGTACTATATTTGCCTTTTTCCAATCCTCTGGGACCACCCCCGTTCGCCATGAGTTCTCAAAGATAATGGCCAGCGGCTCTGCAATCACTTCCCCCAACTCCCTTAGCACCCTCGGATGCAGTTCATCCGGCCCCATGGACTTGTGCACATCCAATTTCATTAAGTGTTCCCTAACCTAACTTTCCATCACCGAGGGCCACTCTTCTCTCCAGTCCGCGTTAACCCGTGTAGTAGCCTGGGAGCTGGCCTGCCCTGTGAAGACTGAAGTAAAAAAAGCATTGAATACTTCAGCCTTTTCTGCATCATCCTCCACGAGGATGCCTGCCCCATTCAGTAAGGGACCTACACCACCTCTGATCCTTTTCTTGTTGCTGATATACTTATAGAATCCCTTTCTGTTATCCTTCACATCTCTTGCTAGCTGCAACTCCAATTGTCCTTTGGCCTTTCTGATTTTATCCCTGCAGTCCCGAGCTGTATCTTTATATGTCTCCCTTGTCATCTGTCCAAGCTTCCACTTCTTGTAAGCTTCCCTTTTATGTTTCAGCTCCCCGCAGAGTTCCCTGGTAAGCCACGCTGGTCGCCGTCCACATTTGCTGTTCTTTCTGCACATCGGAATGTTATCTTCCTGTGCCTTTAACAGGGTTTCTTTAAAATACAGCCAGCTGTCTTGGACACCTTTCCCCTTCAGATCAGCCTCCCATGGGACCCTGCCCATCAGCTCCCTAAGGGAGCCAAAATCTGCTTTTCTGAAGTCCAGGGTGTGTGTTCTGCTTCTTTCCTTCCTTCCATTGATCAGGATCCTGAACTCTACCATCTCATGGTCGCTGCTGCCCAGGTTGCCATTTACTTCTACTTCCCCGATCAATTCTTCTCTGTTTGTGAGCAATAGGTCTAGAGGTGCAAGGCCCCTAGTTGGTTCCTCCAGCATTTGTACTAGGAAGTTGTCTTCAATATTCTCCAAAAACTTCCTGGATTGCCTGTGCACTGCTGTATTATCTTCCCAGCAGACATCAGGATAATTGAAGTCCCCCATAAGAACCAGGGCCTGCGACGATCTGGAAATTTCTGTTAGTTGTCCATAGAACGCCTCATCCACCTCCTCTTTCTGGTCTGGCGGTCTGTAGCAGACACCCACCACAACATCCCCCTTGTTGCATTCTCCCCTAAACTTAACCCACAGACTTTCAACCATCTTGTTTCCACTTTCATAGTGGAGCTCCGAGCAGTCGTACAGCTCTTTTACATATAACGCTACTCCTCCCCCCCTTTTTCCCTGCCTGTCCTTCCTGAACAATTTATATCCATCCATGGCAGTGCTCCAGTCATGCAAGTTATCCCACCAAGTTTCTGTTATTCCAATTATATCATAGTTCCTTGTCTGTGCCAGTACTACCAATTCTTCCTGCTTGTTTCCCAGGCTCCTCGCATTTGTGTACAGGCACCTAAGATACCGGGCCCATTGCCCTACTTTGCCCTGTCGATTCTCCCTCCTGTCGCATCTTCCCCCTTGCAATTTCTTCCGGTGTCGTCCTTCCCCACTCACCTGAGGTATTATGACTTTTTCAAGAAATAAATAATTATTTGACCCCTGCCCCCAGTTCCAACTACCCCCTCTTTTATTCCTGCTGTTACAGCCCCAGCATCCCCCAAGTTCCATCCCTTCCCCCAGGTTTCCCTCAGTTTCACTTACCTGTGGGTGTTGGTCATCTTCCCCCTTCGGACCTAGTTTAAAGCCCTCCTCACCAGGTTAGCCAGTCTGCTTCCAAATACGCTCTTTCCCTTCCTGGATAGGTGGAGTCCGTCTCTGCCTAGCAGTCCTTCTTCCTGAAACAGCACCCCATGGTCGAGGATGCATCTGTCTCTGCTCGGGCCCCTACCCTTGACCGGAAGGATTGAGGAGAACACCACCTGTGCACTGAACTCCTTCACCCGTGCTCCCAGAGCCCTGTAGTCACCTTTGATCTGCAGAGGGTCACCTCTCGCAGTATCATTGGCTCCCACATGGATGAGTAGCATGGGGTAGTAGTCAGAGGGACGGATGATTCTCGACAATCCCTCCGTAACGTCTCAGATACGGGCGCCTGGCAGGCAGCATACCTCCCGAGAGGCCTTATCTGGGCGACAGATGGGTGCCTCCGTCCCCCTCAGAAGAGAGTCACCAACCACCACAACCCGACGTTTTCTCCTGGGTGTCATGGTTGTGATACTCCCAACCTCGGGGGTGCATGGCTTCTCCTCTTCCACCTCATCTCCCGTCTCTAGTGCTGCGTAGCGGTTCTTTACCACAACGGAGGATGGGATGGGAGCAGGGGTGGAGCACTGTCTGCTGCCAGAAGTAACCAGCTGCCAGTGTCCACCCTCTGCTTGAGCCATCTCATCCTTCTCCGAGGGTGTGGCAGCAGTCCTTTGCCTCTGGATAGTTTCTTCATCCTTGCATGTTTCCTCATGGATGCTATCCAGGAACTTCTCCAGGGCATGGATACTCCTGAGCCTAGCCACCTCCTCCTGTAACTCCCCCACCTGCTTCCTGAGAGATTCCACCAGGAGACACCTGTCACATTGAATGATCTCCCCAGCCTGACCGTCTGAAAGTGGGAAATGCAGGCCACAGTCCTTGCAAGTCCACACCAGGATCTGGGTAGAGATATCCATGGACAGTATGTCTGTCTGGATACAGGCGCAGGTGGAGGAGACAGTAGCAGTGCTGGCACAAGCGGTGCGGGTCCTCTTCACCATAGTAGCTACACAAACCACAAACTTCCCACCAACTCCCTCGCAAACTCCCCTGTTTGCAGTCCCTG